>JAQFVV010007042.1:0-191037 GCA_028023455.1 Epiperipatus broadwayi | reverse complement strand
ATAAACCATTTCCGTTATTATATATATATATATATGTTATATTTTGAATGCCTTATTATAATGTGATTTTAAATTGATTCTTTCAAGCCTGTGCAAGTTGTGTAAGGAAATTTTATAAATGCTTGGTTGCCACGTTAATTACTAAATTGCAAGCATGCATCCCCCTTTCCCCTTATAAACTGTATTTAAAATAATTTTTTTACATATCACATAAATGACTTTAAAATAGTTTTTTTTATATAAATGTTGTTGAGAGAGGCTGGCCATAAAATAAGTTTAAGAGCGAGTTATTCTGCATTTTGTGAACCACCCTTTTTATATATATTTTGAAATTAAGTTGTGTGTTGCTGGTGAATGTGCTGGATTATTAAATTCTCTTTACTTTTCCCAAGTTCATCGACGGCTGAGTCCATGTCCCTGTTTTACTCTGCGATTCCCATTAGAGTGTGACATAAATGTCTCACTGGAGACATTATTTATGTATGTCCCCACAGTTACAAAGCTCCTGGGTGTGGGCCAGGCTTGAGCTGTGTAAGGACTAGAGATGTCCCAGATAAAATGGAAAATGCCTATCCAAACTTCAAATTTAGTTTTAGTTATATTTCTGGTAAAGCTACGATTCCATCATAGTACTCCATTCTTCACACTTTATCACTAGAACCACTGCATGCATATTCTCATAAGAATTTCTTAAGAATTATTAATTAAATGAATCCCAGTAATGCACAGTATAGCTTTATTTTAGAATTAGGATCAACATTCGCATGAGCTTCTCTTATTAACTTAAGGTTCCCTGTTCATATTTAATTAGTTTTAAATTGCTTTAATACTTTATGTAGCTTGCACATAATTACTTTGTAATATAATAGACACATTATAATATAAAATAACTCAAGTAGAAATACAAATATTTGTGTATATCTTTATTTTGCTATCATACTTTATAACTTTATGTGCCTCAATAAATAGTGTAGTAATTAAATAGTTGCTTTGTTTATTTATTTGGGGTGCAATGTAAGTTACATACCATGTTAAGCTTATTTTGGGCACATTGATAAGTCATTGTTAAATGAACCTAGGGCTATTTTAGATTTAGTCTTTTGTTTTTCCCTGACCACCAGCACTGGCAGGAAGTTATACTATTAGTAGCATCAGACACATTATCACATAGAGGGTGTTGTGGAGCTTAGACTTTGGATTTGAACTTGAGATTTATGGGAGGCCACCCTTCCTAGTGTTGAGTTCCATGCCTAGGGTTTAAATTCTACAGTGTGTTAGGGAGCTAGACAAATTTTGACTGTTACAGTATGGGATCATACATAGGTAAATCTAGGTGCTGTATTGAAGCAGTCAATCTTAGCTTAAGATTGTGCTTCATGTTTCTACCTACTAACCTGTGTTTAAATCCCTATTTACCATCCTGCTCCTTTTGTTGTGTATATATATTTCATGTGTATATTTGAGATGCATGCATAAATTATAAAATGTAATGTTTCAATAACATGTTTTAAATTTATTATTAATTATTTTTATTAATTATTAGTCTTTTTTATTAAAGTATTCTAGATGCGGCTCAAATATACACATAGGAGCAAAACTTACTAACAAAATATTGATGTTTTTTAAATATTTATTATATGTCATTTTTAACTTTTTCTTTTTAAATTGCTTGTTTTTCCATTAAACTGTATATTTTTTATAAAATCCAATATGGAACATGCAAGTGTTGTTAATTGTCCAAAAATAATTAAAGGGTTGGTAACGCTATTGTTCTAATCTGGGAAAGGTATTTTTTTAATTAAAGTTTTACTTAAAATAAATGGGATTAAGTAGATTAAAGATTTACTTGTGTTAAAAACATGTCAAATCTATTTCTAATCTGGAAATAGATTTGAATTTATTTTTGGACGTTATCTTACAATTGCATCTTTCAAAAACAACTAACTAATTAATGATAAGCATTCCAGAAATACCTGTGGAAGGGTATAAATAATGGCTGTATTTTTAAAGCACAGATTAGAGTAACTACTATTGAATGAAGATTAGCTACCTTTAGAGAGAGGTATTGTAAACATATTTCATTTTGCTTGAAACTTAAAAATGATGTAGCAGTAAATCCACCACTCTGCTTGACCCTATGGGTCAGGGTCATCATCTGCTGCTACTGTAATATCCTGCTGCCATGAAATGAAGAAAGGTCTAAAAAGAACTTTAGAATGCTAATAGAAGTTTCCTGCCACCGAAGTACTTGCATTTCAATTGCCGTGCACATGCCATACTTTAAAATAGATTCTTAAAACTGCAAGGTAAATTTCCAAGCTGCCAGCTAATAGTCAACTTAGTCTAAATAATCTATCAAGATCTCTTCTCATGTATTCTTTAACTTTGCCTTTTATATATATATGTCTGTAAATGTAATTTTGCTCTCAAATAATTTCTTTATATCTAATCCTATCTCATATGCTCTTAACTTTTTAATTTTGGTGCGATCATTTATTTATATATATTTATTATTTGATTTATATATCTGCTTGCTTATTAATATGTCAATCTAAAACAATCTGATGAATTGAATTTTCTAAAAATCCTTTCTATTTTTTTTTAAGTAAATGTTCACGAAGCAAGTTATAAACATCCATTTAAAACAATGCATTATTAATTAATATACTTGCCAGATTGTTTTATGTGCCAATATTTTATTTATTATAAAAATATATTTGTTTAATTCTGGATTTTCTACCCTGTGTAAATCCAGAACTTAAGCTAATTAACACTCTGAAACCTTATAAAATATTATTTATTTAATTCTAAAAAAAAGTTACTTAATTGTTTTATATATATATATATATAACTGCTAGTTATTACTTAATTGTTTTATATATATATATATATAACTGCTAGTTATTATTTTTTTATACTCTTAAAATATATGCTATGTATTTCAGTTATTATAAAATCAACGAAGATGGGATTGTTTTATTTTAAATAGCAGAAAAAGGAATGAGGGTAAATCTTAATGTTTCTTTTAATAAATCAAATCTTAACATATATTTTATTAATTGGAAATCTAAATCTTAATGTTTCTTTTGCTAAATAAATCTTCAAGTATATTTTGGTAAATGAAATCTAAATTTCTCAATATATATTATAATTGCATGGCGTATTATAGTATTCAAACAAGGGTCATTTATTTTTAAAGCAGTAAAATTTATTCAATGTTGTTAGAGACATGTATCATTACTGCGAACCCATAGATTTCTTCTCAAGTCTTCGTATAAAAATGCCTTTGGCCGTGATCCCCTAAGTTTGGCACATGCTATGCATATTCCTTCTTTGCATAAAAGGCCACTGGCTGTGACCCATAAGTCTGGCACATGCTATGTCCATCCATTTCTTCATATAAAAAGGCCTCTGGTGGTAATCCATAAGTTTGACACATGCTATGCCCATCCATTTCGTTTTTTATCCAGAAGCACAACCTTTTTCCTCTTAGTTATTTTTAGGCTATTATGTCAGCACTGCAAACTTCTTTGTATTTATTATTCCTTTTGCTTCATGACCCAGTTTTAATGCCCTAATATTAAAATTAAGCTTTGCTTAAAAGATATATATAAATGCCAATGACTTCTATTTATTAATTAAGTTTATTTCAATCATATACAATCCTACCTTCATAATTTATATATCTATATTTAAGAGTATTTATATGCCTTGGGGAAAATAAAGCGTTTGTCTTTCTATTGTTAAAATAATTTCATGAAATATTTTGTCATAAGTTCAAATATAATCTTTTAACTGTCTTTTGTTTATTTTCACGACCTCAATGGCGTGAAAATAGTTTATATCATATGTATAATGAATTTTGGAAAACTCCTAGAAAAATATATGTTAGTCACCATGTTTCTGAACCGTAAATCAAAGCGTTAATGGCAGTATTATGTAATTCTTTCTAATATTCGATTGGCATCTTAATATTGGACCCACCAAAGATGTGTGTTTATTTGTAATATATTATTTAGCTAATAAAGAGCATATGAGAAATAATAGCATGAATGACACTATGTAATCATCTACCGCTTGCTCATTCATGCACACACTAATGTCTATAATTTATTTACAAATGTATAATAATTTGTCAGTATATTAAAATATATTTTATTGTCTAACTTATTTGAGTAGTTCGAATTTCTTATTTTCCTCCACTTCCTCATATTACAGCCATGCTTATATCTTATTTTAATATAGTAATAGTTAATAGATGTGTCATTGTTTCTCCGCTCTCCTAGTCGTCCGGATTTAAAATTAATTATCATGTGCCATCACTATTATGTTACTCATTAGGTGTTAGATCTGGGGCTTAAAGAGTGGGTTCGAATCCAGGATGGTCCCTGACCTAAATCTTGGGCTTGACTGGGTTTGAAGTACATTTTGTGAGTTCCAGCTCATGTTAGATGGATAAACAGGTTTTGACCGGCACAGTATTGAGAAAAGATTGAGGGAGCATGAATTGTTATATAAGTGTGTAAAAAGTAAAAATAATGGTGATTTAATGTCTCCTTAAGTTTTCTTTGATCATGAAAAAACATGTAAACATAAATTTAAATTTGATTTTGAAAATGTGAAAATTCTTCATGAAGAGAGAATCCATAGTAAAAGAAAAATTAAAGAGGCAATTTTTATAAACAGGAATAAAATGCATTTAATAAATCGACAAGCTGCTAACAATAAAATACGAGATTCATGGGATTTGAATTGATGATGTTTGCTTCCGCTTCTTATATTTCTAATTCTCAGTTGATTATAGTATAAAATATTTTTTATGATGCTTGTTTTCTTTTAAAATAATTAAAAGCAAACAAATTTTAATTAGTGTTCTTATAAAAGTATTTTATTTAAACTAAAAAAAATTAATGTTGATGTATTTTTTAGAGCTGAGATTTAGTTTTGTATTTTTTTTATATAAAAAATAATAATCATTTTTGTAAGATAAAGCCCTGTAAGATATTGTTTTTCTAATTAAGACTGAGTGGGAGATAGAGATTTACGTTAGTTGAAAGTTTCAAAAAACGATTGTGCAGGAGATAACAAAGGACATAAATAGCTGGGTAATTTTTTATTACAGAGGAGGATTCAGAGAGACTATTCTGGTCATTCAGTTTTTTTATTTTTATTGCTCAGCTTACTCAGCTTCTTGTTATTGAGGATCGATCCAGATTTTACCTGTTATTGAACTATTGCCTTGTTAAAGTGACTCTAATTTTCTTTTGATATTGGTGCCATGGGAATCACCAAGTTGAATTTCCATTGACCGACAATAATTCTATTTGCCATGAATAGCAGCCATTCAGATGCCATGCCTGTAACATATGCCATAAAGAATTTCCACAACATGATGGGTTGAGTATTTCCAAAGATGAACCTCCAGAACTCCAAATTGTGACTTCAATCATGACCTAACTGTCAAGTCCAGAGCAGATCTCAATAATGCCTCTAGACTTCTGAACCTGTAGTAAATGACAGCTGTTGTAGAGGACTCTATAAACTGAACTTTGTGTGAACAGCAGAAATTAACATTACCTTGAGGTAACTTACCTTTTCATATCAAAATCAGGGCTAAATCTCTAATTAAGTTTCTAGAAAACCTCAGCTTAATCTTAAATAGAAATTATATTTATGATGTGTAATTTATCAATTTAAATATTAATGTATTTTTGTTTATTTTTACATTACAATCTTAGTAGCAAGATTTTCAATCTTAAAATGTTACTTGTTTGAGAGTGTATGGTGAGTGATATTTTATATGCTTAATAATTTCTCAGTTCTATGATTAACCCTTGTTAAATGCTCAGACTGACCTTAGTAGTTTTTTTTTTATTTTTGTTTGTTTGTTTGCTTCATTGTTAAACTAAATCAAACTTGGCTTGGGCTGGAGATTTATAGGATATATGATTTATTTATTTTTTTGGTAGAGATTTATTTGCTATAATTCTTATTATGTAGTTCATAATGTTTCGTTTCTTGTGTGAGACTAACCTTAGCTCATTTCAATGTACTTGTCCATAAGCGTTTTGCAGAATTATGACATTCTTGGTTCCGACGGTTTTTTTCAGACTAAGACAAGCTCGTCTGTGCTGTCCCGCTATTCTCCACAAACATCCATCTTACTAAATCTCTATAGGAAAAAGGGAATTGGTTGGGGTAACCATTAGAAGGAAGATATAAGCCCTTATTATGTTATAGATAAGAAATGAACTTGTCTGCCTGGATATTTAATGTAGTAATGCTCGCATGCACTCAATGTTAAGATCTGCTAAGTAAATGTAGATCAAGTTTCATATTTATTTTGTTATAATGTTTAATAAATGTAAAAAGTTCTTGTAAGTATTTTGGCTCACGTTTGTCTCAGTGTTTTCTCAATTGACTGAACCACATTCATTAGCTTTTGCTCTCCCTGGATTTAGTCCGGCACATTCATGTTTGTATATCCTGCCCACCCTTAAAATAAATGTCTAGTGATGTGATGTGATGTGATGTGATGTATTATGGCTTCTCCTTAAACAAAGTCAAGAATATCTCAGCAATTATGCCCAGATAAACCTGTTAGCCACTATCTTTTACATTCCCCACTCTAAATTTACCCATAATCTGCTCTAGCCCATTTCCACAACATAATTTTTGTCAACTCTATAACCTTTATATCTAAATCCCCCTTATCTTTTCCCAAACCCAGCATAAAAACCAATAATTCACTTTCTGTATAATCACTCTTTTCATATTTATTTTTCTACAACTTCATTATATGTACCCTTTCTGTTTTCAAACATTTACATTCAATTAACAAATGCCTAATATTTTCAATTCCTTCCTTACATAATTTACAAAATAAATCACCCATATTTTTCCATTTACATGTATATTCTTTTGTAGCTAAAGATCCCGTTCGAGCCTTAAACAATAAACTACTTTCCTTACTATTATCATATATTAACTCACACCTAATATTCTGTTTATTTCTATATATATTTAAACTCTTTTTACTCTCCATACTATTTCTCCATCTCTCTAACTCCCTAGTCTTTATTAATAAATTTATTCTTTTATCCCATTCCTTACTACTATAACACTCAATAATCCTCTTAACACAATCATCCCATCTTTATCCAAATCTTTTGCATACCCATCTTGTTACGAAACTAAAATCTTTCAACCGGCACAATATATATATATATATATATATATATGAAAGCATGAGGCAAATGTGGTTGCTATCTGATGATAAAAATAAAAATTCACCTGGACATTGGTAAACAAATGTAAAACCTTAAAATGATAATAGACATGGCAATAATATAGTAAATATAGGGTTATCTCTGATACATATGCTGGGATAAGAGAAAAAAGAGCATTAAACAAATACAAAACATCAAATCAAAAAGAGAAATCTCATACTCTCCCTTTAAAATGCAATGTATTTTTAAAATTGTATGTAGCACATTACACAAAAATGTTATCCTACTATTAATACTTTTTTATTAAAAACATTTGGAAATAAAATTAAATCTGATAATCACAATTATTCTTTTAAATAATCATAATCTAAGGTAAGAGAGTAACTCAAGTCTTCCAAGCAACACAATTTTTCCTTTCAATATTTAAGATAATCAAATTTCAAGATAGTAATCATTTTTAAAATAATTTTGATAAATGAATCTAATAAATAATCTAAGTCATTTTTTTCTTTTCAAAATCAACCAGGAATGTGATCCTAGTGACAAATAATAGCCACAAAATATGATCTTACCTTTAAGATGATAACTTTGTAAGTAAAATAATTATTCAATTTATAATTAATATTAAACATGGAATACTCTTATATTAAAAATGATGATACTACACTAGGGTGACATTCATGATATTATGAGTAGGAAAAAGATTTTGTTGCTACACAAAATATCACACCAATAGATTTATCTTTAGTATTATATTACAATAAAATAAAACAATCTTATAATTGTAACTTAAGATGAATAAAAGAAAGTGAGCTTATAATTTTATCAAAAGAAATTTAATAGAATAAAGTGATATTATAATAGGTAAACAAAATGCTTATTTTAAATATGATAAATAAAATAATCATTCTTATTATTGTTATCGTAATATCAGCAATATACCTTTAATAAAGTCATTTTTATATCATATTTTATTGGACTCTTGTACTCTCAATATTGTTACAGTCAAGTTTTTACATCTACATAAGTGAATCAAGATTCCAGGCAAAGAGACCAAAGCTGACCAGTACAAGATGGTGAGATCTCTGGACTGACCATGCTTCAATTCATTTCACCTGTGCTCCATGCCTTACTACCCTATGGATGACATGCTTGAAAGTACATTCACATGATCTTTTTTTGCGGCTGGCATACGCCAAGGAGAAACATTAACCTTAGGGTTAAAGTGCTCTTAAATTAAGTAAATCTATCATATAACTAATTAATATTTTAATATTAATGCATATATGCTTAAATACATATTTTATAAATAAATAGCTCTGAATTGGATGAAATGAAGAGTGAAATGACTTAATTTAACTATTCATTTATTTATACTTAATTTATAAAGAATGACAAAATATATTTATACATATTAGTGTATCAAATGCACATTGGCATTAGAATAAAGGAGAAAATGTTTGGAGTATTCTCCTATTACAGATCAATTACAGAAATGTTTATATAAATAAATACTAAAGCATTACATGAGATGGTTAACTTGCTCTCATGTTACACATCAATAACAGAGATGTATCTATAAATAATCACCTCATTATGTCTATAGAATTATGCCAATTTCCACCTTTAGAATTGTGGCTAATAGTTATAATTAATCCTACAATTCCTTGATCAACAATATATATATATATATATATATTATACCGGTCAAAATATTATGCTCACTGAACAAGATTCAAATCCTAAGTAAAAGTACCTCGAATCCGATCGTGCTCGAGATACACAGGTCTGAAGCAATCCTGAATTCTAACCTATTTACCTATTCTTCGAATCTCTGACCCAATGAACAACAATCCTGATGACACTGTAAAATTATTTTAAATCCGTACCCAGAAGCAAAGCTGTAGAGCATAAGATCAGACTGATGATGATGATCGAGATCAGAGTAGCCCAAGAATTATATTTATTATAGTTATATATTAATGCTAGGCTCTTAGCTAAAGAAAATAGTTCTAAATAATAATTCAACGACAAATCAGGATTTACATGAAATAGATATTCTTAATAAATATTAAACAAACATATATATATATATATTACGAAAGATTAAGAAAACATATGTATATTTTACCAACTAATTTCACGCTTGGGACAATATTGTTTATTTACAAAACTTGGGAATTTGTTGTATAAAATCCCCTCTATCACTCATTTAATAAATATAATTTTACAGATACAATTTAATAGTGTTTTAAAATTTGTGCGGAGTTGATAAGCTAACTCAAAAAAACTTTTGCTACGAAACATCGTGGATGCCGAAAATAAATATAAAAGATCGTGACAGTTTTATCAAATAAATGATTTATTTGATAACGGGAAAAATATATGATTTCAATAATGTATTTCTTAGGAGAACCATTATGTATACTTTTATTCGCATTGTTTGGCAAAGACGTCTTTTAGAAATAGGAAACAAACAATGCGCTTGATTTACAAGAGTAAGTTATGCAATCATTAATATGAATTAGATTTACATCTATGGGAATCGATAACGGTTTTTAAAAGAAAGCAGCTTAAATCAATGAACTAAATGTATTTTTACGAAATGAATCATTATCTTTAACACATCATTGCGACTTACTAAAGATTAGGCGGACGGCAGAGTAACAGTACTAGCATACAATAATGAAATATGGCCTCATGGCGATTGTAGATATTTTATCATTTTAAAAGAATATTTGAAACGAAACTCAGACTGGATATGACAGCACATTCTGGCGGAGCGATATCTAAAGGAGAGGCTGAGTTTGAGAGCTCAGAATCTGGATGTGCTGTAATTCGCAGCACAGAATTTTATGAACCTCACATTCCACAGGAAGTGGTGTTACTCATTACGAACGATTTTTGAAAAGAAGGATGTCCCTAATGACAAACAGTCGAGCAATGGAAGAGATAAAATATCAGAATAAAGCAAATTGTATGCCAGCAATGCTATTGGACATGAATATAATTTTTTATAATATAATTTTCATATAATATTATTTTATAACTTGGAAATTGTCTAACCTTTTGTGCAATAATCTGTTTTCAATCCTGAGTCATTTAACAAAGTGTAATAAAATAATAACTCTTTCTACATCATTAAACTAATAAAATTTATATTTAAGATTCGATTCCCATATACATATTCACTAAAGAATTAGCCCTTCAGGCAATGGTAAAAAAAGGTGGAATTTTATATTAAGTGTTGCGATCTTTTATAAAGGCAACTAAACAACAAAATAAAATAAGCATCCACGATAAAATACTTTTAAGTATACAACCAACCTAGCGAACGATTTCTATTTTAAATAAAGAAATGAATATAATTTATTAATGAATTTAATTAAAGTCGTGAGATTGATTGATACCGACATATTAGAGAAAATATTACATATATCAAACAAAATAAGTTGTATACATTTAATTTAACCGCATAAAGTGATATAAACATAAATTGAGCATGAAAGCAAACATATATTTAGAATTACATAAGTATTAATAAAGGATTATAGAGAGAGTTTACGAGCAAAACTAGCAAAATATCATAAATGGATCTATGAATTAATTTAGCTATAAATTATAAATCACCCATGAATGTTCGTATTAAGGCAGATCTAAATTACATGATTTTACCTAAGATATCAGCATAGCGGCAGGCAGGCAAATCTACGTCATCTCATATGGCGGTAAGATGGAATTTTGACAGGCAGTCCTCCGAGAGGAAAAAGAAAGGTGGATGGCTCCACTACTCATGCTCCATGGCACTAAACTTCTCTTGACTTCTTAAATGATGGACTGGCAACACTTTTTGAATCAGGAATGTAAAAGTAACCGTGAAAGTAACTAACTGATTTTTCCAGTAACTAACTTATCAAGTGAAAATCACCGACTACCCTTAAAAGCTCTTATGGGCTCTTTTTATACACTATCTCTATAATCCCCTTACAAAAGAACATTTAATTAACATGTTTTTATACAGATAAGGCTCAAAATACCATTTTTAGCTATTTTAAATCATTTGACAACAACTGATAAGCAATTTGTTTTCAATCTTAATTGCGATTGACTATTTTAATTAAAGGCAACAAGCTGAATTTAAATCATTTGACAACAACTGATAAATGATTTGTTTTTCGATTTTAATTAAGATTTATAAATCTTAATTAAAGGCAACAAGCTGAATTTAAACAAAGATTATTTTAGCATTTCAAGCCTCCCCCATTCTTCTTTGTTGTCACACTAAACAGTTTAATTGAATACTTTAAATCAAAATACATATAGATATAACATAACAAAATTTACAATTATATAAAAAAAATGTTTAGTTGTCAGCAATAAACATTAATACCATTATTGCTTCATTCATATATATACGCATCACATACACTACTGTTTTACTTTACTAAATAGTTTTAATTTTATTAACTTCTCTAATCATTAGGCATACATTGTGTGGGTGAATCACATATATTTATAGCAAGGTGTGAATTGCGGACCCCCTAGGAGGTTAGTATAGATGGTGAAACATGAAGCATCGATGATGATTAGATATTGATTGCTTCAATATTACAGACATATTTATACCTAAAAGATTAGCATATATACCATCTCAAATAACTAAGATTGAACAGGGGTTTCAAGAAATATTTTCAGACTAATGCTGAATATTATATTATGAGGAGGTAGAGTTGGTTGCTCCATATTTGCCAATGTGCTATGGCATAGGCAAATAATAATCGTAAAAGTTGCTCTGTCGATGGGTTAGTGAGTCAAGGTTCTTGTGAGAAACACCACGACCCTGGGACCAAACATCATGCTGCTAAGAGAAATTTAACATTTGGTTCAACAGTCAGGATGACTTACATGTTATCCTGGCCTTAAACTCAGAGTTCACTAATGTACTACTCTATAGAGAAAGATGTGCTGGCTTAACTGTGGCTCCATCTTAATAAGAGAAATATGCAGCAAAATTCAAAACATTTAAGTAAGAAATATTATCTGCCAACCAATAGAAGTTTTACATATTTAATATTATATGTACTATGCCAATTGTTTAATTAGCTGAATTAATAAGAGCCAACTCTTAAATACCTTTGTAATATACATGCTACTAAAATGAATAATTGGATAGTTTTTACTCTATCCTGTTCTCTCTCTCTCTCTCTCTCTCTATATATATATATATATATAGACGAAACCATTTGTAACATAAATAAAAATAGAATATATATATATATATATATATATATATATATTGTAACAGAAAATATAAATAGACGAAACCATTTGTAACATAAATAAAAATAGAAGTAATTATTATTTATTATAATATGTTTATAATCTGCTATTTGTAACAGAAAATAAAAATAGAAAACCATTTGTAACAGAAATAAAAATAGAAGAAATTATTAATTCTTAAAATATGTTTATAATCTGTGCCATTTGTAATAGTAAGAAAAAATTGTAACAGCATACAAAATAATGTAATGATGAAAAAGGCTGCTATTTTGTAACAATTATAAATATATAGGTGAGTGATAAAATGATAGTTGCTATAATTCAATAACTAAACACTAAACAGGATATATGATATGCTCTAGCGGTTCATCATTTGTAACCAAGTAAAATTAAATGAGAAATGAATTTACTGTGTTAGCTAAAATGCAATTAATAATTAAATAAGGATGACGCTAACATATAAATAAGAACATATGCATATCGTGCTCTATTTGGGTATCTATATTTTAATTAATTAAATATAACATTATAGCCCATTTGCAACTATCCTAAACATTAATTCTGTCATGCTAATAATGAAATAAATAAATTATCTAATTTGGCAATACTTAAAATAACAAAAATGAAAATTAAAACTATTATCATTAAAGATTTAAAATATTTCGATATTGGGGAAGTCATTTGAACAATAAAACATACTGGCCATTGTCATCAGATAAACAACTATTAGATATAGCAACTGAATAAAAATTACTATAAGATCCCTGGAGTGCATTATGCTTATCTCCAATGCTAGGTTCTTTTAACAAAGAATCCTTCTCCTTCCTCTTTCCATGTATATACCACCATTCATGGTCACATGCACACACTGGTGCTATTTATAAACAATTTATAAAAATATATAAAGTTAACATTATTAAGTTGGAAAGGGATTAAATCACTCTTTACTCAGTTTAGCTAAGTACATGTGTTTTCCACAAGTGCCACTAGATTGTACTAAATCTAAATAAATATTATCTGTGCATAGTGTACTGAGTTCAAACTCATTTGGTACATTATTACTACACATGACTTGGATGACTAATGAACAAAAAAAATAACATTCTTATATTTTATCTATGTCAATAAAATTACAAGATCCCAATATCACAAAATTATATATATATCAAAGACTCTTATAGATATTACCAGCTCAGTTTATGTATATTGATGAATAGACAATTATACTCTTATTAATAGCTTCCAAACAAGCATTGTGAAAACCATTACTGATATGGATGGCCATGAAACTAATTACTGAACTTAATTATTAATTACAATATAAAGATAATAATGATGATGATAATAATAGTGATGATGATATCATCTATAGCTTTATAATGAACTCACAACAATAAATTTATCTTTATAAACTCATAGGCACTTATTAAAATCATCCTATTTCAAACTGGGATTTAAATATTACAAGTGATGATGAATGATCATCACGAATATCCCCACATGATATTCAAGTTTCTATAAACACTTTTTTTTACTAACCATATTAACTATTAATCTTGGGTTTGATTGAATGATTATTATTTATCGTATCAATGATGATGGTGATCATAACTCATGTAGAGTACTATATTTAAACAGTGTTTCACTCAATCATATGATATCCATCTTTGATGAGGATAATCAAAACTCATGGGCATAACATAATTTTAGCTTTCTATTATTAATCTATAATTATTAAAACTTGGTTATTATCAAGCATAATCCTTAAATTCTTAAATGTAAATCAACATTCTAGCTTACTTAACATTTTGCGAGACTTGATTAATATTTGCTAGTGCTGATGATTCTTAATATCTGTGAGCGATGATGATGATCATCTAAATGATAGAATCAAGACAAGAAAATACAACAATATTTTCAATAACAACTCAAAACCAATTAAGATATATAATTATATTTTATTAATACTATTCTTCTTCTTTCTTTAAAGTCAAATTAATAACTGTACAATTGACTCTATTATTATATTAATTAGCTATCGAATTAATACAAAATTTTATATACGCATAACCAAATAAATTTAATATATAAGTTTGTCATTTTTGATATTTTAAAATAAGCTGGCTTAAACTAACTTTAAAAAAATATTCCATAAATGCTTACTTAAGACTTTCCTTATTTATTACATATAAAAATAAATTTCATATGTAATGTGTGTGTTTTTCACTTTCATTCTGATGTAAGCCTTGCTCTACAATTTCCTATACTTTAACTAATTATGCATAACCTATTCTTTTGATGTGTTTGTATAAGCAGTAACACATGCACACACACCCTGTGACATGTCAACATATATTTTTAAAATGTGTTCCATTATATTAGGGATTAATACATAAATCACATATATAAAAAATATTCTTGCAACCTTGAGTAAAAGAAAATAAAATACATTATATCAAATTTAATATGCAACAAGATAATTAAAAAAAACATTATAAATGCATAATAAATTGAAAGTATGCACAATTATAAGAGAGAAATCCAATCAGATTTTAAACAGATATCTAATAAATAATCAAGCTTAGACATGAGACAGAGATTTTGATAGAAAAGGTTGATACCACCTTTTCTAAACTTAAATAAATGCATATATTTGTAGGTTGCTCATTATCATAACAAATGCAGAACAATAAAAAAAAACATTTTAATATTACAATATATAATAAAAAAAATAAAAAATAATGAAAATTTAAGTTTGAAGATTTAAACTGTGTTTGTATTGTGTTATGTGATATTAAGAATAACCATTGATAAACAAGCCCCTAATGTTTCTGTATCAAAAGAAAAAATGCTTTGATTCTATAAATTAAAGTTTACTTTTAAAAAGTAAGAATAAAAGATTTGTTAATGAAAGTACAAAGTTACCCAATTACTTTCACTTCCCATGATCGTCTCAGGTTTGAATTTTTCGACTGCTTGCCTAACCTAGCTTCAACTGGCTGGTTGCACCATTTAAAAAAATGAAAAGTTCTTGCAGATACTTTTAAGATAAACATGAATTAATTGACTTGCTTATTTCCACAATTTTAAAATTATTTATTGTTGATACTTTTGATAACGCTGAATTCATTGACTGGCTTGCTTCTACTATTTAAAAAAAATGAACAGTTCTTGTTGACACCTTCTAATAAACATGAATTAATTGACTTGCTTGTTTCCACAATTTTAAAATTATTTATTGCCAATACTTTTGATAACGATAAATTGTTTGACTGGCTTGTTTCCAATTCTTAAAAAAATCATTGTAGACACTTTAGATGAATATGAGGTAAACTTTAACAAAAAATTGATTGATAGCTTAATAAAACCTGGCTATATATGGTTTTTTATTCATCTTTTTTTCTTCTTCTCTTGTCAATGATGATGATTAGATGATATCTGTGGCTGAGTTTAAATTTGTCCATTCTTTTGGTTACTATGGACCAGTATATGGGTCCACAGTAGAATAGTGTTTTAACCTATTCTGTCAGATTTTAGGGAGCAGAATGAGTGGGATTTAACAAGGCATCCTGTTTATTTCCTTCATAATAAAAATATCAATTAATACCATTTTATAGAATTTTAGTAACTTTATATTAATCTTGGTGTGAGCTACTTTATATATACGCACATCTTCTGTATTTGTTTTAAAACAAGAAGCATTTTTCTTCCTTAGATTTTCTTTTTTTTTAAAGAGAGAGAAAAAAAATCAATAACCCATAGTCTTAAAAAATGAATACTGTTCATTTCCTTTCAGTTTAAAATGATTGCATATTTCATTAATATTATTAACTGATTTCCATTCAGTAATTATTGTTTCACTCATTTCCAAAGCAAAAATTGAACTGCCCTCTAGTTCCTTTGGTTTACACAAACTTAATGACTACATCTCTTTCTTAACAATAATGGAAAACTGATCACCACATCTCTTCTTTAATAATTATTGAACAAAAACTGAGCTTACATCTCTTCTTTAATAATATTGAAAAAAAAAACTGAGCACTACATCTCTTCTTTAATAATAAGGAAAAAAAACTGAGCCTACATTTCTTCTTTAAGAATATTGAAAAAAAAACTGACTTTCTAAATATTGTTTCATTCATTTATATTGCGAATCTTTGATCAAAGAAAAGGACCACCTGGAAATCCTATCTTGAGATAAAGATCAAAGTCTCACAAGTTTGACAGTCTGTCGCAATTAATAAAAACTTAGGATTAATTGTTACATTTATTTCATCCAAGCATCACTCCCCTCTCTAGATATCTACAATCTAGATAATACAAAAACAACAAAGCTTGCAATCTTAGTCATCAAATATTTGTGTAAAAATGTTTTATGTTTAAAACATCTATACTCACACGTGTACATTTTCATATCCTAATCTACAAATCTTGATCACTTTACTTCACACTTTCTTTCCAATCTGCTTTATTTAATTAGAATATAGCTAAATAATTTCAACACATTATTTAATAAAAATATAATAAATCCCTATATTAAATAATGTTTCTCATTACCTTCTCTCTTTACAACTGCTTATTTATTAACTATTTATAAACTATATAATAATAAATGCATATATATATATATAAGATTTTTTCTTAATTAAATAATATATATATATATATATATATATATATATATATATATATATATATATATATATATATATATATATATATATCAAATCAAAACTCCCCAAATCTAAAATTAACCAGACCAGAATAAAAATAATATTAAAACACAACCTAAGGTTTCACTCTACAGCAGACTTCTCAAGTGTAAAGAAATAATTATTTCTTTACACTTGAGAAAGTCTGCTGTAGAGTGAAACCTTAGGTTGTGTTTTAATATTATTTTTATTCTGGTCTGGTTTAATTTTAGATTTGGGGTAGTTTTGATTTTATATTGACTAGTTTAGCTTTATGCTTGTAATGTTTATATATATATATATATATATATATATATATATATATATATATATATATATATGCGTGTGTGTGTGAAATGAGAACATATACATACAATATATATCCTATTTATCATTTAATTGTCATCTAAGGAAGGAAACAATTTATATGGACTTAGAAAATATATTAACATCCCCTTTCTCCAATAGGTTTAAAAATTAATTTATGATTTAAATCAGTAGCATTTCTAAATATATTGAAATATTTAATGAACTTTTAAAAGTTGTTTATGATAAAAACCAAATCTTGTATAAAGTAAATTCATTTAATAATAACCTCCTCTACTATAATTGTTTTTAACTCTCTATTGTGTCACTAAAGTCTATTTGACTATTCTGATGATTGGTTGTCATTTCTAGTAAATTCTGCATTATACTCTCCATTTCTTCTATGGATGTCTTTGTCACTGGATTGATTATACTCTGTATTTCTTATGGTACTTTCTTTAACTCAGCACCTGATTTGCCTTGCTTTTTGTCCAGATCTTTATATCTTAAATTGAATTTTTCATGAAATTTTTGCCATTTATTTTTAAAATTTATTTCCATGTTCTCTATTTTGTTGTTAAAAGACCTGAATCCATTTTGCAGGTTTTTTCAAAATTCTTTTATCTGTTTTAGTATCTATTTTTTATCTAGACCAGTTATTCTGCTATCTATCCCTTTATCCAAGCCACTTATTTCACTATCTATTTTTTGATTCATTTCTTGAGATTGCTGATGCATTTGCTGACAAAGTCTCTCTATAGATTCCTTAATTTCTTGAGATTGCTGAGGTATTTTTTGAGATTATCTATTTATAGATTCTTTCATTTTTTGGAAGTGCTGATCTATTTTCTGATAGTGTTGATCTAATTTCTGATTCAATTTATTAAATTGTGCCATCATAATTTGCAACCACTCTGTATAGCCTTGCTTTTCCTCTGTCTTCATCCCTTTAGTGGCTATGTTTTTATCTTGTTCCATATTATACTTCTACTCTTATTTACAAAGTCAAAATATTTACATTCTTTATTTTTTTATTTTTCTTTCTTTCCTTTGGTTTTGTCCCCTTATTACTAACTTACCTAGAGTTAACACCATCTATCAGCTCATATATCCCTAAATATTTTACAACCACTAGTTCTTAGTACATATTCTTCTATATCTCTCTGCTTATATCAAATTTTCTGTTCACATCTTTTCTTTTTTCATTACCCACTCAACAATCTCTATCTTGAGTGCCCTATATTGTACAAGCACCCAGTCATTTCAGGCTTTTAAAAATGTTTTTCTATATCCATTATTTAATGAACCAACTAACAATAACTTATATAGCACATGCATATATTCAGAATAAAGACCATATGGCAAATTATATACTCATTTATTCCTTGAGAGATACAACAGATACTGACAAACAACAGAATGATTAGCAACTCACAATCATGACACAAATAAAATAATTCAGTCACAGTACTTTAAGCAACCAATGCAGCATGAGCACCCAGAAAGCCATCCCAATTCAATCCCTTTAAGCTACAACAAGCCTTGATAGTATAATGCAAATATTGTTGCAATGCCCTGCTTCTTTCAAGTCTTAAAGGTTATAATTTATAAAATAATGTCTTGCTCTCTCTCTTAGAGTCTTAGGAGCAAATAATATATATAAGTATGACTATTCCTTGCTCACAATATAGGAAGCATAGAGGTTGATATCATAGCAAGACTAATGTTAACTGCTTCATGATAAATAATAACAAGTCATAAACTGGATTGGAGCAGTGAAGGAGATTTATCAATCATGTGTGGCATGGATATATCACATTCTCAAGGCAATGAGAAAACTCTCCATCCATAATCAAAACTACAATATAACCAACTGAACTCCAACAATCAAATAGCCAATCCAACCTCCAAAAATCATAGAAGTCTCCAAATATGCATGAAATTATTATTTCATAATTCTTAACTATCAATATTCCTGTGCCTATCTCACAGTAATAAAATATTTAAGAAAAATGCTATTGCCATTCAAACTGACTCAAGTTGTGTTACACACGCAATATTCCAGAATTGGAAAAGTAAGCTCTTTCATTGCTGCATTTATTTATGGACATCAAGCAAAAGAAAAAGCAAAAAGACTGAGTTAGAAGGCCATTTATATACCAATACCTACAAAATATCTCATTTCAAAAAAAATCACTGGCATAATTTTTTTTAATATTCAGAGTACTCATGGTGATAAATGTATCATCCACCATGAAGGGAAGCCATTTTTGTACCAGTACTCAGCTGAATTGGATGGAACAATATCAACAATACAACCACCTAATAAACAATTATTGATTATTACCATGAAAGGGTTCACAGTTTATATTACAACCATCATTACATGTTATCAAACAGGTAGCTATACTAATTTTAATTAAGAATATAAACCCTATCCAGGTGGAGTATCTGTCAGTTATGGCTAGCTTGTGTGATTCATTTGTTTAAGTCAACATATTCCCCAAATGGTATATACTGCATAATACTCATGTTAACGTTTACATACCATTCAAACTTGTGACTGTACAAATATAATTGATATACTACTTTGAAGTTGACATACATCTCACTAAATTTACCTAAAACTTTTATATTCCAAAAAATATAAATGATCATCATCAATATCCAGGTAATGGTTTACCCATTCATCACTAATTTAAACAATTAAGCTTACAGGATATGTGAACAAATTCTTCTACAGAGACTTTAGAGAAATCTATCATACACATCAAGCCCTCTATATGTTACACTCAATAACCAAATAACTATATATATATATATATATATATATATATATATATATATATATATATATATATATATATATATATATATATATATATATATATATATATATATATATATTGTAACAGAAAATGACTTTTGGCCTGTTTGATCGATTGGTTTCTATTTTATTATTTTATTCTACTTACTATTTATTTATTTTCATCTTACAACATTTTATTTTCACTTACATTTATTTTATATTATCAATTTAGCTATGGCCGAAATATCCCGGCTTAGCCTCCAACTGTAATGGATATTGGTTATTTAGTTTAGTTTTAGTAAGAATTTATCAATCACTTTAATTAATAGCCAATGCCATTACAATGCAAGCAGACAGAAAATACAGATACAAATTTACCTCATATCTGTACCATTGACCGAACCCTGAGGCAATACGTACATATTATCTTGGCATTATATTTCCCGGCCAATAACTCTTGGCTGCTGAACAAAGCAAAAAGCACTTGCTATTTATTTTTATATAATTGGGAGATTCTCACAACAAGCAGCATACCTTTAAAAACAGTCTTACCCTTTCATCAATAAATTACAGTCCCCCCCTGTCATAGCTTGGTGATAGGAGAATAAAGCAAGTATACACAATTTACGAATAATTATGTTTAATAACACTCACTTTTATATAAAAAAAAATACATGATAACAATAAAAAAAAAAACACACTTATATAAATATGTGGCTATAAAAAACATAGTAAAACAGATCAATTATTAAAGCTATTTTGAAGTCCTATTGGATAGAGTTCTAAATCTATCAAGATTGTTCCTTGTTGATTTATTTATGAACATTAAAATTAAAATGCATGCATGCTTTTTACCTAGATTTTCCTTGTAGTTCTTTCCATGGGTATTTCTTTCAAGAGCTCTTTACCATCCAGAGGAAGATCATCCCTTTTTTTTTTGTAGAGACGGTATATCCTTCACTGTCAGCTGGATTGATTTTCTTTCTCAGTTTGTGGGGTTATTTCTTGTTCCAGTTTTTTACTTCTTGTCGATTCTTTAGGTAGATTTTTAAGTTGTCAGTCACAGAAGCAGCAGTCTCTCTAGCAGGTCAGGCTAGATCTTACATTGTGAGTCAGTGGTGAGATGGATTGAATACAAACCCATGTCCCTTTATTGCCACAAGATGCACACCTCTTTCATTTTCTTTTAGCTGTTGCTTTCTCAAAATCTCTCCTCGTACAGATCAGATAATAATTGTCAGTCTGGTCTTACTGTCTTTCTTTTGTTCATTGTTTTTGTAAATTTTTAATTAATGCTTTAGATTTCCGACAAACTCTTATCAATCTATTTGTTTAATTAGTGGCTGGATTGTAGGTTTTAATTAATTTAGCTGTAATTATAAGCTTTTTCTTATTATACATTTTTTTTTGTCCGAGGAATTTAATTAGTCCAACAGACTTTAACACCTCTAATTTATATGGCCATATTGTTTTTATATTTCATATTACATTTAATTTTTACTTAAAAGTTTACAATTCATTTTCAAATTTATGTTTATAATTTATTTTAAGTTGTTACAATATAGTTTTTAACAAGAGAGAAAAAGACACATTTCTTTCTGCATCTCCTTCCCCTCTCCCACAATAAATAGAAATAACTTTCAAGCATTTGACTTACTCATTTTTTTAAAGAGAAAAAGAGATGCATTTCTTTATGCACCCCCTTCCCTTCTTTTACTATTACAAAAATCCAAAGTAATTTCGACATTTGAATTTCAACTTTTTTCTTTTCCTTCTTTTTTTTAAAATTTAGTAGCTAATCCATTTACCTTTATTACTTTCTAGTAGCTAATTTATCTAATTTTATTAATTTAATATATACATGTGATGACGACTTTACATGGTCATCACATTACACTCTGCCCATTTTTGAGAATTAAAATCAGGTCGAATCTTAGTCTGAGATGAGAGCTTATTTTAATTCTTTGCTTTCAACCCTTACTTCTGCTTTTATTACATACTTTTCCACTCTGTCATGATGAGTGATGATGATGATGAGGATGACTGCAGAGAGACAGATAGGTAAAACTACACAATTCATTCCGATCGATTTTGGCTGATCAACCAATTTAATCTCTACATATACGAGACCATGGCACGACTTAACTCTATCAAAAACATAAAAGGGTTTAAAGCATGTGAACAGCAGGATATTTCTGCTGCCTGTTCATCTTGTGCAAACAACAAATTCTTATTTCTTTATTTCTTTATTTTATTTTTTTCGAAACACTAATTCTTATTATATAATGAGTCCAGGATTCTTATTGGCATTTCATTTAAAAGTTTATCACCGTAAGCCATGAAAATCTACAGTTAGCAATGAGATGGCTGTATCAAGCTCAAAATACGACCCAAACATAATGCATACCCACACACATATATGCCTCAATCTGCAACCTCATACACCTATCAGTGATATCTATCATTTAAGTATTATCACTATTGTTCATTTATTTTATTTTTATTAATTATTAACTGGCTCTTTAATGAGCCTAAATGATTCTTATTTCTAATTTTACTTTTATTTATTTGTTAATTATATCTGCATTTATAATTGACAGATTGTTATATGAATAACTTATTTATAGATTTCTTTTCTTTTTTTTTTTTGTTATTACTTTTATTTACATTTGTTTTGTTGTGCTTGACTGCACATAAACACGCATTAAGTTTATCATTGATTTCACTCCGTGAAAATTACTTTTTTTTGTTTATTATAGTAACTTTAATTATTTGTCACGAGACAATTTGCCCCACCTGTCATATGTTTAAAAAAAAACAATATTATTTCTCGTGATCCCATGACATTATCCATTTCATCAAACTGACATATCCGTCCATTTATTTTCTTTCAGCTTAGTTTTTGTCTGGAGGCTCCTTATCATTCTTTCTACTATATTTATATACACTTGTGCTTGGAACTGGAGCACTGTTCCGATGTCCACTGAAATCGGCTTGCTCATATGGATAATTGAGATCTGAACCTCTTCCGGTCTGTTCAGACATTTCATCCCTTTCTGATCTACCAGGAAACACCTGGTTTCCTTCCCAATAATCGTGATGAGAATTGAACTGCATTCTCCCTATGTGTGGATCATTGGGCTGGGGTTTAAATCCCTGATCCTCCACCTTGTAATTAGGCCTAGTGCTGTCAAACGCATTCAACAACTCAGCAACCTGCTCGACAGTCTTTCTTTCTGTGCCTATGAGCATCTGTTTTACATTATGGGGAAAATTGTGCCTTGTTATTCTGATGATTTTTTCATTTTCATCAGCTATAGTCTCTAATTTCTCATCTTGTTCCGTTTTCAATTTTTCTACTTCTTGACCTAATGTTTCCAGCTTATCCCTTCTATACTCTATCTCATCTTTTACTTTCAACCCAACATCGTGTTTTACTTTAACCCACTCTCCCAGAAGGCACTGCTCTATTTTCCCCAGTAATTCCTCCCGGTGATCCAGCCTTTCATTTGCAACCTTCACATGGTGTGAGGTTTGTTCACATTTTTCATTCACTTCTTCAACCTTTTGGCTAAAATTCTTACTTAGTCGTTCGTCCAACTCTTCTATCTTCCTACTATTTCTTTCATCTCTTTTCCTCATTTCCATAACCAACCATTGCTGGCCTTCCATTATTTTCATAAGCATATCCATTATAATGCAGCTTTCTATTTTATTTTTATCATCAACCATTGTCTACATTCCGTTTCTAATTTCTATATCTCCTTCACTAGCTCTTTCTCTGGACGGTTCCATTTGTTCTTCAGAGGTTTTTTTTATTTTGTCTACTAGAGTGTCCATTTTTGTTTTTGATCTTGTGTGCATCAAGTCTGTCTAACACACACACACACACACTAATCACTTATATTTTATTCTACGGCTTTATTATTCTAACTCTCTCCTTATAGGATTATCTTACTTTACTGACTTTATATTTCACTGAAACTAGGTATGTTTGTTCAACTCTCCTGGTCCCGCTCACTAATCATCACTCACCCACACCTGCCTTCCAGATGCCTCCACAACTGTCTCCAATTTACAGCCTAACTTCCCAAATTATATCACGTTCTCTTTCTCTCCTTTTACCCTCTATTATTTTATTTTATTTCTTGTTTTTGTCTACCACCAACCTATTTTTTGATTTGTTTATTAATTATTGCATACACTATTAATTTTGTTATACTCGAATTCAAATGGGCTGAACTTGTAAACGTGAAAATATCCCAGACCTGGCCCCCAATTGTAATGGAAAATGACTTTTGGCCTGTTTGATCGATTGGTTTCTATTTTATTATTTTATTCTACTTACTATTTATTTATTTTTATCTTACAAAATTTTATTTTCACTTACATTTATTTTATATTATCAATTTAAATATGGCCGAAATATACCAGTTTAGCCTCCAACTGTAATGGATATTGTTTATTTAGTTTAGTTTTAGTATGAATTTATCAATCACTTTAATTAATAGCCAATGCCATTACAATGCAAGCAGAGAGCAAATACAGAAACAAATTTACTTCATATCTGTACCATTGACCAAACCCCAAGGCAATATGTACATATTATCTTGGTGTTATATTTCCTGGCCAATAACTCTTGGCTGCTGAACAAAACAAAACTATTTCTAAGAAATTTACAAACTGCCAGCACTTGCTATTTATTTTTATATACTTGGGAGATTCTCACAAACAAGCAGCACGTGAATACTTTTAAAAACAGCCTTACCCTTTAATCAATGAATTTCAGTCCCCCCCCCTGTCATAGCTTGGTGATAGGAGAATAAAGCAAGTATACGCAATTTACGAATAAATATGTTTAATGACACTCACTTTTATATAAAAAAAATACATGATAACAATAATAAAAAAACACGCACTTATATAAATATGTGGCTATAAAAAACATAGTAAAACAGATCAAATATTAAAGCTATTTTGAAGTCCTATTGGGTAGAGTTCTAAATCTATCAAGATTGTTCCTTTTTGATTTATTTACAAACATTAAAATTAAAATGCATGCATGCTTTTTACCTAGGTTTTCCTTGTGGTGTTTCCATGGGTATTTCTTTTGAGAGCTATTTACCGTCCAGTGGGAGATCATCCCTTATTTTGTAGAGACGGTATATCCTTCACTGTCGGCTGGATTGATTTTCTCTCTCAATTTGTGGGGTTATTTCTCATTCAAGTTTTTTACTTCTTGTCGATTCTTTAGGTAGATTTTTAAGTTGTCAGTTGCAGAAGCGGCAGTCTCTCTAGCAGGTCTGGCATAGATCTTACATTGTGAGTCAGTGGTGAAATGGATTGAATACAAACCCATGTCCCTTTAATGCCACTAGCCGCACACTTCTTTCATTTTCTTTTAGCTGTTGCTTCCGCAAAATCTCTCCTCGTACTGATCAGATAATAATTGTCACTCTGGTCTTACTGTCTTTCTTTTGTTCATTGTTTTTGTAAATTTTTAATTAATGTTTTAGATTTCCGATGAACTTTATCAACCTATTTGTTTAATTAGTGGCTGGAATGTAGGTTTTAATTAATTTAGCTGTAATTATATGCTTTTCCTTGTTATACATTTTTCTTTGTCTGAGGAATTTAATTAGTCCAACAGACTTTAACACCTCTAATTTATACGGCCATATTGTTTTTATATTTCATTTTACATTTAATTTTTACTTAAAAGTTTGCAATTCATTTTCAAATTTATGTTTATAATTTATTTTAACTTGTTACAATATAGTTTTTAACAAGAGAGAAAGAGACACATTTCTTTATGCATCCCCTTCCCCTCTCCCACAATAAATAGAAATAACATTCAAGCATTTGACTTACTCGTTTTTGTTAAAAGAGAGAAAGAGACGCATTTCTTTATGCACCCCCTCCCCTTCTCTTACTATTACAAAAATCCAAAGTAATTTCAACATTTAAATTTCAACTTTTTTTTTCCTTCTTTTTTTTAAAATTTGGTAGCTAATCCATTTGCCTTTATTACTTTCTAGTAGCTAATTTATCTAATTTTATTAATAAATATATACATGTGACAACGACTTTACGTGGTCGTCACTATATATATATATATTACAAAGTTATATACCATTTCAATTAAGGGTGTGGGACTATTTCTATAAATCTCTATAATCACTTAATAAAGTTTATGACAATCATAATCTCAATATTCATATAGATATGTTATACACTCCTCATTGATGATGATGAATAAAATATAACCGACTAACATAATTTATATCTATCCTTTGAATTAGGGATGAACAAATCCCCACTAATTATGAGATTAAATCAAACTAATGATGATGACAACCAACCACCCTCTTGATGATGATCAGGGTATCATGTATATCTGTTATGAAATAATTAAATGATAAAAATAATGATAACAATACTAATAATAATATCACTAAAGCGAAATTTATATATCCCTGTTTATTAAGATTACTTGCTTTTTAACAAAAACAAATTTCTGATTATTCAATTCACTTTAAATATTATATCAATCAAAGTAATACATTATTAAAAATGCTGTATGTGTAACCAAATAATATAATGAGTTATATGTATATTCTACTACCCATTTAAGATATTCTGGTTTAAAATGAAATATTTCAATAACAAAAAAAAAAACATTCCATGTAATACCTATTCAAAATTTTCTACCAGCTTTACCATGTGTTATCATTGCAAAATAAAATCATTTATGCAGTGTGTGTGTTCAGTTTCATATATGTGAACCCCTGTCCTACTAATTTATTCCCTTTATGTAAAATATATTAAGCATTAAGACTTTAGTCTTACCTATTCTGCCTTATCTTAATTGACACATGTCTGGCTAAGCAGTCACCCACACACATTCATGATGTGTTAGCATATATATCATGTTAAAATGGTTCCCCTTCATATTATTAAATTGCAAATAAATAATATATATATATATATATATATATATATATATATATATATATATATATATATATAAATCTTGAGCAAAGTAATATTTATATCAAATTGAAATATGCAAAATAAATAAAAAACATAAAATATATATTGACAGATTGCTCAAGTACTGCTGTTTAACCCAATAAATGATAATAATAAATAAAAGAGATATCAAATTATAAAAATAATAATATTCAAAAATAATAAAAATGAAATACTTCAAAATTTATTTGTGGTGCTATCATGCATAATGATAATTAATAAAATAAAATAAAAAAACAAACTTTTAATGTTTATGTATTTAAAAAAAACAGTGTTTGACCCATAGAAGGAGAATCAAATGACTACTTCAAAAAAGTAAAAAAAAATAAGATTACATTTTAAAAGTTACCCATCCATTTTTTCAGTTCTTGAGAATGTCCAAGCTGAGACGAAAGACTGCTCTCTTGTCTACAGTTTCAGGCTAATTTCTGGCACTTCACTTTTTTTCTTTTTATAATTTCAGCTATCTTATTTCTGTAAATCCTAATGAAAACAAAGAAAAACTTTTAAAAATTGCTTAGTAGATTAGTTGAGGCTTGATGTGTGGATTTCTCCCTTTCTTTAAAGATGACAATTCTTTGATAAACCATTTGGTGGAAAAAAGTATTTGAGACAAAATGTGTTTTTGGCTTGGTTAACTTATAAAATGGTCAGTCTTAAATATATATAAATTGCCACCTATATACCTTTGCTTCAACATATAATCTACTCAGGGTGTGAAATATTTAAGAAAAACACTAAGATTTGACCATCCTTGCCCAGGAGAAAAAAAAAAACACTTTATGTCTATGAATGTTGCTATAAAAAACAATTTCAACACAAAAGAAATTGTTATTTTTTTTATAAATATCAACACACTCTGTTCAGGGTCTTGGAAAGCAAGACCTCAACCTTTGGTCAAACCATACCCAGGAAAAAAAATACTACATATATTAGTGTCAACATGCAATTATTTTTTTACATATATACATGATAACATATTCAGAGCATGGAATAATTTGATGTGCCCTGTGTTTTGGCATCCATACCTGGGAAAAAATAACACATGTAATGGTCATATTTGTACACTCATGAAAAAATCCAGAGTTTTGGCAAATTCCCCAAAGCTGATCTAGATGAGAGGTTGAGACCACAAATCAGATCGCACCTTAGCTATTCATCAATGCTCCCAGATTTACTACCCTATGAATGACATATATGTGGTTACACTCAGATTTTTTTAGTTCATGTGAAAGCAGTAACAAAGTGTAAAACATGAGACTCAGGGAAGAAATGACTATATAGCAAGGTAATTAACTAAACACACACACACACCTATGGTTTCTGAGATAATTAATACTTGGCTAAAATGATGCAGAATCATAATGCATAGTTATATAATTCACTTAAAAAACAAAATTAGTGATTCAAATGGATGGAAATGAACTATGAAATAATATGTTAAGCAATATTCCATTTTATATCTTTAATAAAACAAAGCATTTATTAAGACAACTGTCCTTCTGTGAATTGGAAATTCACCACAGGTGTTACAATTAGATGAGTGAGGTAAAGAGTCTCATCTTATGCATTGGGCAATTAAATCAGATCTTATAATTTATGATTTTAACTATGCCTAATTCATGCTATGAGATGCCTATAAGGTTTGCAAATAGTTTACTTGCAAGAGAGACAATTAATAATTATAATCACTCTAGATACCTTGAAGTTAGCCTAAATTATTTTCCTATATGAATTATTAATATATAACCAGATCATGCATTCAAATCCAAGTTGAATTTAATAATATTAATGACAGGTTGAACAGGAATATGCTAACAAATATAATGACATTCAGGTGTGTATTTACTCAGGGCATATATAACCTCAATGATCAGTTCCCATGGACCATACAACTTGCTATAATAAGAGAACACTTGGTTTTGATGGTCTTATCAGCTTGAAACATTAATCATCTGGACCCTCATGTTCCATTTCTAAGAAGAGTTATCAGAATACGAATATGGAATGGCCTTATACCAAATCCCTTTTAAAAAAAATACATATTGCAACATGTATATGCATGTGTGCATGCTTTATAAAGAACACACCCACCATGTGAATAATGATTAATAAATCTAAAATTTTGCTCCAATCTATAGTTTCTTTTCACCTAACTATTGTATACCTGTTCATAAGTTTAGCATATATGAACATACCAAACAGGGTTAATTAAGTGGTCTAGATTATAATCAATCCCTATAGTTCTTATTATAATTCTAGGGAGGAATAAAGCATAATAAAACTTATGTATTTAATTTAAATATGTTTTGGAATAGTGCTCTTGTGTTAGTTAACTAAATATTTTATTAGTACAAGCAAACCTAATTTTACTTGGTTAATATATAATAGTTATTTAGAATACATATAATAGGTTTCAGATTGGAGATAGTATGTGAGTGGGATTTAATGACTATAAATTATGTATAGATAGTTTCTAATCATCTCTCTCAACCCCCTTTCTCTACAGGATCTGAGTATCACTCTCCCCTCTGAATAAGTCATAGCATAAATTCATGATAAACATAATAAATTATAATAAAGGCATGACTGCAAATAGAAAGGTAGTTAGAGTATAATTTAAATTTAACAGGAGTTACATTATTAATTTATTTTACTTTAAAAGGGGTATGCAAGTTTTATGAAGTATTTATTCTTATATTATTTTAGGAAATTAGATACAATTTAACTTAATGTCAGAATTTATTCCATAGAGAAAGTTTAAATAAGAAGTTTGTTCACATTCATACATAAATAGCTTATAATTATTTAAGAAATTAATAATGAGAGTTTATTACAGAGCTCTGTGGATTATTTTACCGATCTCTGCTAAGGCATCTTCTTTTCATGACTTTAGGCACTTCTCTTTTTGGCTGATCGGTTCATCTTTATTTTCCAGGCAGACTGCTGGGTTGAACTCCTCCCATCACTGTGACTTGTTTCCAGCAAAGCAGACAGCAACAGGTCATTGGTATAGCCTTGGTTCTTCATTATAAGTGTGGGCATATCTCCCAACAGCATTACAAGTTAATTATCTAGCACTTGACCTAATTTAATTCAAAACAGGGCTTTTTATAAGAAGACAACCCCCCTCGGCAAATGCCACTATTTATTTTTAAGTTGAGACAAATTTTTAATCTTCATTTTACATGTGTGCTATAAGCTTTACAAACAACCATTATACCTCTGTAACTGAGAAAAATAGCATCAGTTATCTAGATTTCTTTTTGTTACAAAAATAAATTTAAAATCTTTTAAGTCTACTCTTGTTTTCCAAGAAAAAAATTATTTACAAAAACAGATTTTAACCTGGTAAACATTGTTATACACAAGTCTGTCAACTGAAAAACTATAACTTTTAGACAAAGAGAGGTTATTAGTGTATAGGATTTATCAACTTTAAAAACTAAATAAAATTTAAATGAAATGACAAGATTTGAAATGCTTCTTTTGTATATAAGTATATGTCAAAATTCACATACCAGGTAATGTTTAGCTTTATTACCTTATGCTTGCTTTATTTATAGAAATTATTTGACAATATTTGCAATAGGCATTTATAAGTCTTACGCACATACATTTCTTTACCTTTTATTAAGTTATTGTGGTTAATTGTGGAAGTACACATTTATAAAATATATGCACATACATGCATATACATATTATTATAACTTTTTATTAAGCTCTTTTAATTAATATATGCCAACTTGGAGGTTTAAACTAGCAAAAGTGTACTACTATGGAACACAGTAGGTGAAAGATATTTTGATCACAAACAGGGTATAATATATATATATATATATATATATATATATATATATAATATATATATATATATATATATATATATATATATATATATTATAACTTAGTTCATAATAAAGGTTAGCTGCTAGTTATCAAACATAATGCTAGCAACAAAAATGTAAATATGCTATTTTGATCACAAACATATAAAACCGTAAATATATATATATATATAATAACCTGTATATTTATACTTTATGTTTGTCTTCAATATAATAATATTAAATCGTGCTTTCACACTTCCAACATAAAGCTATAACAACAAATTGAAAAATAAATTAAATGGCTGAGCACTTTCAAGAAGATGTACTTCTCATATTCATAGCCAGTTATGATCCTTTCTTTGAAATCATTATATAAATAAATCTGATATGGAAATTATATGCAAATGAGCAGAGGACTCTTTTGCCATTAATCGTAAGGATGGATGTTTTGCGATATCTAAAAGATGGTCATAGTGACTCATTTGCATATAATTTGCATATCAGATTTATTTATATAATGATTCCAATAGAAAAGGATCATAACTGGCTATGAATATGAGAAGTACATCTTCTTGAAAGTGCTCAGCCATTTAATTTAGTTTTCAATTTGTTGTTATAGCTTTACGTTGGAAGTGTGAAAACACGATTTAATATATATATATATATATATTGTAACTGGATAAGCACATCCAACCTCTTTACATCAGTTGTAACTATTTCCTGATGAGCATATTGCAGGAAGGAGCTATTGATTGGCATTCCCCAATGCAGATATTACCCCACCTACAAGAATATTTCCTGCTCATCAGAGGATCTAGCACCATCGAGACTGAAAGCATCTAGAAATTTATGTGTTTGGTTTCCCAAACGGCACCCCTAGAATTCCATATCACTACACAACCTTAGTTTCCCTTGTCTGGTTATGCTGAACATAGCTCAGGAGGCATGAGATTCTTGTGAGCAGTGCATGAAATTAACAGAAGGTATTATTTGTTTTGAAACAATAATTTTATTTAATAACAATATTACTTAAAGTTTTTAAAAAAGAAGAAGGAAAAGTTTGCAGACAATCTCTATACTGGCTGTCTTCTATCTGTGTGCGCATCATGGATGTTTACTGATTGTTCCTGATTGGGAATTGTCCTTCTAGGATTGAAGCTCTCTCATCTGCATAGATATGTATCAATGTGTATAACAGTAATTAATTTATTTAGGTAATTCGAAGTGTTTATTCTATCCAAGAATCTTGAAGTATTTACTTTAGTCCAGGTATTGAGAATTATGTGTTTTAGTCCAGGAATCCCAAAGTATTTATTCCAATCTAGGTATCTTGGAGTATTTCTTTTAATCCAAGTCTCATGAAGTACTTATTTTAACCCAAGTATCGAAAAATATGTTTTAATCCAGTAATCCCAAAATCTTAATTTTTATTTTACATATCACACATGGGTGGGCTTGAACCACTAATTCACCATATCAATGTATTTTAAAGTCATTATTTGAAAGAGATTTACCATTACTTAATATAATCATGGTGGGTTTGAACCACTTATTCACCATTTCAATAGTTTGAAATCATTATTTGGAAGAGATTTATTATTACTTAATATTCAGTGTGGGTTTGAACCACTCATTCATCATATCAATACCATTTGAAGTTATTATTTATAGAGATTCTTCATTACTTAATGTATTCAGTGTGGGTTTGAACCACTTATTCACTATTTAAATACAGTTTGAAATCATTATTTGGAAGAGATTTACCATTACTTAATATATTCATGGTGGGTTTGAACCACTTATTCACCATTTCAATAGTTTGAAATCATTATTTGGAAGAGATTTATTATTACTTAATATTCAGTGTGGGTTTGAACCACTCATTCATCATATCAATACTATTTGAGGTCATTATTTGTAGAGATTCTTCATTACTTAATGTATTCAGTGTGGGTTTGAACCACTTATTCACCATTTCAATACAGTTTGAAATCATTATTAGAAAGATATTTATTATTACTTAATATTCAGTGTGGGTTTGAACCACTTATTCATCATATCAATACCATTTGAGATCATTATTAGAAAGAGATTAATCACTATTTATTATATTCAATGTGGGTTTGAACCACTTATTCACCATTTCAATACAGTTTGAAATCATTATTAGAACGAGATTAATCACTATTTATTATATTCAGTGTGGGTTTGAACCACTTATTCACCATTTCAATACAGTTTGAAATCATTTTTTGAAAGAGATTTATTATTACTTAATATTCAGTGTCGGTTTGAACCACTTATTCACCATGTCAATGTAATTTAAAGACACTATTTGAAAGAGATTTATTATTACTTAATAAAATGTGTATGGGTTTGAACCACTTATTCATCAGATCAATACAGTTTGAAATCATTATTTGGAAGAACATTATATTATTATTCCTTAATTCACACATATAAACATTTTCTTAATTTATATAAGTTTGGTTCCAGAGGCAATTCATTCTACCAAAGTTTTTTTTTTTTTCTTTTATAAAATATTAAGCGTTTTTCAGAATAAATCGTTTCTTTTTATTATATGAAAGCATTTTAATAATCAATCAATCCAGAAAATTACCTTTTATTAAATCATACTTTATCTTAATAAACACATCTTACAAAATATTTTTATTTCACCTATTACCCCACTGTGTTCCATTTTTAATTATATTTTCCTTTTGTATTACTAGCAATCAATTAATTTAAAGACAACATTTCATTATAATATATTTTAACTTAAGAAATACAATTTGCAAAATATTTTTGTATATTATAAAGGCTTATAAAAGATGTACAATTTTCCTACTTGAACCTACATCTGCTGGTGGTTCGCTATAAATTTTCCAATCAATGAGGGGATTTTGAGAGCTTAACAAGTCAATGTTCAGTTCACAGGCCTTGATTTATTTTGAACCGAGTTTTTATTTTGAACCGAGATCAAATGAGAGAGAAAGCTATTTTTTCACCCAGACATTTGAAGATATAATATTTTAACCACTTGTTTTTCATTTAATATTTTTTTAGTTACAGATTCCTTCTTTTTATTATTCACAGTGCTACAAGCATTGTTGGGCTAGTAGTCATATAATATGGATTTCACTAATAATAGTCTTGATGCTCTCTAACCATATGATTGCTACAAAAATTTCTTAAGCAATCTCTACTCCCCTATTTATCTCTGTATGCTCTTCTTCTCTTAGTTTTGAGACCGAACTAACACCAATCTTCTCGAGGTCTATGCGTTTATTATCTTTCCTCATTGGCCATCTAATTTTGGCGGGAACAGATTCTAATAACTCTTATCTGATGTTTTTGATAAACATCTATTGATTTTTTATGCCCATGGCAATTTTTTTTTTTTATTAATCGTTGATTACAATCTTTTTTTTGATAATCTGTAAACATTAAACTTTTGCAAAATATTGCATTTTAACAGTACTTTTAATATTTTAAAATATTAATTTTTAAATTGATATCAACTTTTTATTTCTTCATTTTTAACTTTTATTTTTGAAACTGTGTCAGCTTTTTTTTTATTTTATCTCCACAATTTTAAATTGGGAGGGGGAAGGGAGAGAACTTCAAATTATATATGTGAAACAACCTGACTTTCAATATATATATATATATTGTAACAGATTGAATTGGGAATAAATATAAATTCAAATAAAATGATTGACAAAGTGAAGTAGATATATTTAAAATAAACAACAACTATGATTATGATGATGATGATTAAAGTAGTTTTACCATTGAAGGTTAAGTCTACTGAAAGCAAATGTATTTTTAGTTTGTTGTTTACATTTATTTAAAAAAAAAACATCTTTAGGTGAGAATTCCTATTAGATGGAATGATTATTTCTGTATATTTTATTACGGCTGATCATCATCGAATTATTGTATTTCTTTTATCCCTACATGCTTTCCAACCAGTTAATAAAAAATAATTTATTTACACTAATTAAAGAACATAAGAAATTATCGTTTCTATATTAGCGATTATCACCATATAAAATAAACAAATAATAATAATAACAAAAGGATGAACTGTTGATTCAAAAAATATCAACGTTATACTTAATGACTTATAATTATATGTAAAGAAAATGTCTTATAAGATAATAAAACATTTTCAAACATGATTTTTTTAAAGAATATAAGATTATGTGAGCATTTTTAACGTTAATTCTTATCAATGGAATTTTCTTTGTAATTATCCTTTTAATACAATGTAGATAAGTCCCTCCACATATAAATCTATTATAGATCTTATGGCAGAGTTTATTTTTTTGTTACAACATGATTTTCTTCTTTAAAGGAATCAGTGTTACATTAATATCTGGCTAAAATCTATAGATTCAGATCCTTTGATTGATGCACCTGCCGTTTTTTAGCTACTCATGAAATATATTTATTTATTAACTACGGGCATCATTATTTCTGGGGTAAATGAAGCATAATAAAATACCTTAAAACAGTAAGCAAAGTTATTATTGGCAAACTATTTTAACCATCGCATTTTAATTTTTTAACACTACATTATGGGCATTTTCTCCTCTTTTCACTGTATCAAATCGATATTGCTTTCTTCTGTACTCAAGTCTAGACTATTTTCATTATCAAATGAATTTATATCTTTTGTAATCATATCATGTTTTAACAATTAAAACATAAATAAGTCTGCATTAATTTTTATCAGCATGTTTTTTACAAAATATCTGGTATGCTGATTTAATCCCTAGACTTTTGTATCATTTTACAAAACATGTTTTTTTTTTTTTTTTGCTTTCTAATTTTACATTCAGATAATTTTTTTTACATAACTATACAATTTTTTATTTACAGTAACAAAAAAAGTAATGAAATAAAACAAAATTATACCTATACACTAACTTTTTGACTGTTTTATAATTTTTAATAATGGCTTTAGATTTGTCCTTCAATTTAAAAGAACAATTATTTCTGTAAACCTATTCCTGAAAACAAATCTGAAATAATTACAAAATACTGTACATGTTTTTAAACTATGTAATTCAAATCCATGTGCTGCATCTAAAATGTAAATTAATTGTCCAATGTTTTTTCTTGCCTATCATTATAAGAGTTATTATTTTACTTATTGCAGTTTTACAAAACACAGTTTTAAACCTGTGTAAACATATATTTAAAAAAAAAGTACGCACACACATAGACTGTCAAATGTTACTTATTCATCAATTAGCGTCTTTGATTAAATTGTCTTTACTAATTTTTTGATCATGAAAACTTGTTTGTGTTAGAATATATATGTATAGATATGTGCTAACTTTTATTTAATATTAGCATGCTTTCTGTAATCGCAACATTCACATCGATTGCTTCCAAGAAGTTCATTAACAGTTATTTTTAAAATTGTACATTATTATTAGTCAAGATATAAACTTTAAGTCTCATTTAAAGATTAGTGTAGATACTTGAGTTAAACAGAAACATATTAATTAACCTCATAACTATTTTTATTTTTTTCATGTGCTACATGGTTTTAACTATTAGAAAAAAGAAAAAAAAAACCTGTATCATAAATTTTTTAAATATATGATAAAACGTTATCTGGAAAAAAAAAATCATAATAAGAAATGCATTTCACTAAGAACAACAAGTATGATTGTTTTAGATAACAATCTTTGATACATAGCTCTATTATTATCCAGAATTTATTGATATTAATTTATTACATTATAACAAACAAGTGCCGCACTTCTGGACTTAAAGCTGGACACATACACGATATTACTATAAACAACATTAAAAATAGTAGGTAGTAATTTAAGCAATTAAGCATTCATGTGAACTGTCGGCCAAAGTTTTTGGAATACTGTGGCAACACTAAAGGGATTTCTGCACACGCAAATTTATTTTCACAATCAATATGAATTAGAATTTATAGTTCATTTTGCTAATGTTGAATAAAATATTTGATACAATGGTATAATTTATATCTCAATATTTTAATTAATATAAATGCAAATATATTAATTTAAAATGCAGTAAAGTATAAATATTTTGTTTTGTTCTGTTTTCTCAATAAATACATATTATCTTGGCAATCGTCTCATGATTTTTTTTTTATTTTGTGGGTAATCAGCTTTGCTTCGTTTAAGGGAAATTTATCTATTTTAATATAAGTGAAATTATTCTAATCTCGGATAAAACAAGTAATGTTTGATAATATATTTTTTTTTCTTTAATTAAGGAGAGATATACGTGTTTGCGCTTATAAAAATAACACATTTGAAAGAAATATATACTTTTCTGTAGGATTTACTTTCCAACCTATATATATATATATATATATATATATATATATATATATATATATATATATATATATATTATTATTATTATTATTATTATTATTAATCTTAGGATGATTATTAAAAGTACTTACAGAACTAAATATAAAAAAAAATTGTGATTGTTCAAAATTAATAAATTAAATTAAAATATGTATAACATATATTATCCATAAAAACCAAAAATCTGGATTCATTAAACATATATTATACAAAAAAACAATAATAATATACATCGGAGGAGGACAGAAAAGGATTGACGATGGTAGATTTATCAATAATATTGTAACATTAGTTGTATTAGCGAAGTAACTATTGATTAAATTATATATATATATATTTATAATAAGAAACCCATAAAAATTTATAACCATATAAAAAGAAAATAATTTCGGGACACATTTCTATATTTTATACATGATTTTAAATTCTTATTTCTCTTTCCTTAATTGTTTTTTTTTTTATATATATATATATTTTTTATATCTTGATAATTATTGGTTTTCAACATTTTTACTCTTCCTTATCCGAGTTAATCCTGACCAATGAATAATTATTATTTTTTGATTTGTGCATGAATCATTAATTGGCCACTTAAAAATGATTTTACTTGGTCATTAGCATTGATCGCAATTAGTTTTTATATTACATCATACATTTGACCATTTTCTTTTATTTGATTAAGTGCAGCACTTCTGGTGACAGTGAGTTTTTCTTCCAAATAAGTTGAATGTGCTATTGAAACAACAAACTTATCATTAAATAAGTGATTTTTGACTTACCAAAAATTATTCAGAAATCTGTGATATAAGAACCAATAACTTTATAGGATTTCTCAAGTTCGTAAGGCGTCTACAATGGATAAGGATAAAACTTATAAAACTTCGAGGAAGTACCATCGACTTAATCCTTGGGGAAATGGTTCTTATTCTAACATGATAATAGAAGCTATATGTTCATCACCTGAAAAAAACGTATGACTTTAGATGAAATTTATTTCTGGATAACACAAAATATATCTTATTTTAAAAATAAAGGAAACGTTAAAAGTTCATCGGGATGGAAAGTAAATAATATTTTGTAAATTGTGAAAAAGTATTTCCTATATTTTCATCTAATTTCTGTCTCCGCTTTCTTTTCTAATTTGAATTTAAATAAATATTACTTTGCTAGTTCATGTAATAAACATTTCATCCATTCGGAGTGGAAGTAGTCATTTAAATAGTGTAAAATTTCGTTATTTTTATTATTTTTTAAATTATTTTAAATTTTCTCAATGAATTTCATTAACGTTACCTGCCGACTTAATTTGTGTAGAAACTAACTGTTTTTATATCTAATATTTGAAAGTTTTATTTTTATTCCAAAGATTAATAAAATATTAAAATATTTTAAAAGAAAACCCAAAAAGATTGCTGAATATATGTATAATTTTGCTGTTTATATCCAACATTTTATGCGTTCATCCTCCCTCTGCACATTTAAATTAAATCTCATTTCATTATAACCGTTTTCTTCCAACGAGATATCCAAACTGTTTTTATATTAATGCAGGTTCTAAAAGGAATTAGTCTGTTGAGTATGCATTTTGGTTTATTATAATTATTCTTTAACAAACTTATTTATCAATGAATAGTATTTTTATACAAAAATACAAAATATAAATAAAAAGAGGACATTTGGCCTTTCGTTCTGTTATAGAATGGTTTTGTTTATATTTCAAAATATTACAACTTTAAAAACTATTTTGAACCTAACAACAAAATAATAAATTAGCACTGGATTTTTTATTGGCATCAATAATATTAAGGCTAACAATTTTAAATAGATGAAATGCTATTTCTGAACTTACAATTATTTCTTGTAATGATAATAATTTTATAATTTATTAATTGTTGTAAAACGTATTACACCTTTTTGATCAGGTCTAAAATGTTTTTTTTTTTTTTTTTTGCTGACGAAAACGTAATGTAATGAAAATTAAATATATAATAAAATTATTATTATTGTTGTTACTGGCATTTCCAAAATTATTTCATAACATTTTTTTTTTTTGTTTTTCTAAAAATTTGCTTCCAAATGAAACTATATTAAAAAATACAAATTGTTTTAAAATTACTTTTCATTAAAATTAATTAGAATTTTGAACTTGGTTTGCAAAACACTTTTTTAATATCACGCTCTACTTTAGTTTTACTGGTAATGAACAATTGCGAATGTGTTGCTAAAAGGGCTGACATCAATTGTATTAAGGAGGACTCACACAACAGTAATAAATATAATGGAGATATCGTTTTAATTTTTTAATATCAATTTTACATTGAATAAATTATTTAAATATAATTTTTCAAAAATAATTAATCTTTTGCTTCCATTTATAACTCCATCGAATATGATATGTGATATCTAAAGACATCGGTTAAATGAAAGGCATCAAATTTCATCTTATAACCAACAATTATGCTAAAATATATAACAAATCTTTGTTCAGCTTATCTCTGTTAAACAATAATCAACATTGTTTGGAAAGATAATTCAATGTCAGCTTGATTTTCTAAACATTCAGAACGTTTCAAAATTCACAATTTTATTGTCATTTTTTGGGGGTGGAGGAGTGAGATATAGGAGTTATTTAGTTTATAACATAAAAAAAAAAAATCTATCAGTTTGATATAAGTTGATCCCTCACTCCTATCTCCATTTATTTTCATTAAAGTCTTTTTTTAAAAAAAGGTTTAAATTGGTTTTTTTTTTGGTAACTTGGGTATTATTCCTGCAACCAAGGAAAGATAGGAGGACTTTTCACATTCGTATCAATACACTGCTAACCTTTTAATGTTATATTTTGGCAGCATCAAACATTACAAAGTTAGCAATGCTTTGATAGGAATGTGAAAAGTCCTCCTTTCTTTCCTTGGTTGCAGGAATAATACCCAATAGTTTTAGAAAAATACACAAAAAATAATTTATAGGAAATATACACGTACTTCTATGCAATGTAGATGGACGCAAACAATCAAATTTGATGGGCGCAAATAACCAAATTTTGTAATTTTCTTCCATCACTTTAAAAAAAAAATTGTAGTAATGAAGGCATACGGATCCATTTTTCTGTACGAAATTAACACAACACAAATATATCTTTTTAAAAGTTAAAAAAAAAAAAATCTATGAAAGAAACATAAGCAGACGATGCTTGAACGCTAAATTTAATCGAATGATTTTAAACCAAGAAAAATACCGAAATTTGTTCAAATAGTTTTTAAAATCACATTACAAAACATCCAACAAGAGGCTACTTACTGTCTGAAATAGAGTACAGTATTGTAGTTTCCAGGAATTCTTACATACAAAATGCAATTTTTAACCCCCTCCCGGCCATTTTTATTTCTTACCCCGAAATGTTTATAGAGCACGTGTTTGCGCAGTACATGTTAAAAAATGGAATCTTACCAAGCAATGTAAACCAACTGCAATTTATTTTTTGAAACGAATATTGTCCAAAAAATAATAACAAAGTCAATATATTTATTCAATTAGTAAATGAAAAAAAAAAAAAACAACAGTAAATTCCTGCAGCTCTTTGAGTAAAAAATAGAATAAGAACTCTAAATTACAACACTACAATCGTTAGTTTTTCGACTGGATAAATAACTGAAAATTGCAGCAGTTGGTGAGTTGTTTTATAAACAGAATTAAAAATGTTTTTGATCTCAAAGCAAGTAAAAGAAAACCACAGTAATACCAAAGTGTACATATTAATTCAATTAGTAATTAGAAAAATGAGTAATTGTAAATTGCAACACTTTGAGTATATGCTTTTTAAACTGGAAAAGTAACTGGAAATTGTAAAAACAGCTGCACTTTGAGAAAATCAAAAAGAAACAACATCGTGATAATAATCTAGTCACAGCAGTAAATATAAAGTGAATGTATTAATTCCATTAGTAATACGAGAAATAACTGTACTTTGTAGCACTGATCAGATAATTGTTAGACTGGCGAAATAACTATAAATTAAAGCACTTTGAGCAGATCAAAGAAAACAACAGTATTAATAAAGTCAACGTTTTAATTCAGTTACTAAATAAAAAAATAAGTATTAATTTCAGCACTTGGATCAGATGGTTTTTCGACTGGAGAAAAAATTCCTTATGTCATTCAACATGGAAAAGGTGTCATCATGTCTGTGTAAGCAGGAGTAAAAATGTTTTTAAATGAAAGCAAATAAAAGGAAAAAATATAAATAACAAACTCAACGCTTTACTTCAATTCGTAATTAAAAAAAACAATCAGGGAGATTGCATTAATATGATCAGATGGTTTTCAGACTTAAGAAATAATTATAAGTTGCAACATTTTGAACAGATAAAAAGAAGCAATAACAATATTAACAAAGTTAACGCATTAATTTAATTCTTAAATAAAGAAATATTTGTCAACGAATTATTTCAATTAGTACATTCAAAAATTATTTTAAAATGTAGCACTTTTAGCAGATAAAAGACAACAACAGAGTATTAACAAAATCACATTTTAATTCAGTTACTAAATCAAAAAATAAGTGTTATTTTCAGTACTTTGATCAGATTGAATAAAAACTCAGAAGATGAAATTAAAAATGATCAAACAAAATTACAATAACAACAAGGAGCAACTTTAAATAAAAACAAAATTTTCAATCAGCAAATGCAATAATTTTCAAAAAAAAAAAAAATGACACTAAGAAGTTTTGAGACGTAAGAAATTGTGTTTTGTTGACACGTTTTAAAACACGTTTTGTGTACGTTCAAAAACACATTTTTCGAGATGAAAAAAGCGCGTGTTTATTTCACGTTGCAAGATTACACGTTTTATCGCTTATGTGAATAGTCGTCCTATCTATCCTAGGTTGCAGGAATAATACCGAAGTACCATTTTTTTGTTTCTGTTGCCATCTGTTAAATTTTATCCATTGTTTCTGATAGTGCAGTTGATATTTCTAATATATATACACATGTAAGGAGTTAGTAATCTATTGCCTTTTTATCTTAAGTACTTTTCTTAATTCATTACTAAGATTTGTTTGGGGATTGTTTTGGTCAATTTTTTTTTTAGTCTAGTCATTCTTAATTTTATACTATTATCTTAGTAGATTTGAAACCATTAATTTCCTTATATTCTTTGTATTTAATAATATTTATGAGCTTGCAATAAATCTGATAATTTCAGGAATGTATTTGTCTTTTTCATTTCAACTTTTATATCAAAATCCATTCTCAAATACTTTTTTTACAATGTCTTTTATACTTTCAAAATGATAATGTGTAGTCATTTCATAATCTATATGTATCTCCATATTTCTTATTAATTTTCTCTCTTTCTATATATATATTGTACAAATACACAACTGAATGGGATGGAACAATATCAACAAGTACAACAACCCGATAAACAATTATTTATTATTACCATGGAAAAGTTCACAATTTTTATTACAACCATCAGTACATGTTATCAGCAAGTAAAAATATAAATCCTATCCAGATGTAGTACCTGTCAGCTAAGGCTAGCTTGTGGGATGTATTGGTTTAAGCCAACAGATTCCCCAAATAGTATATACTGCATCATTCTCATATTAACCTTTACATACCATTCAAACTTGTGACTGTACAAATATAATTGATATACCACTTTGAAATTGAGATACATCTCACTAAATTGACACAAAAACTCTTATACTCCAAAAAAACAAACAACCATGATCACCATCAACATCCACCTAATGGTTTGCCCATTCATCATTAATTTAAACAAATAAGCCTATGCTATATGTGACAAAATACTTCTACAGAGGCATGAGGGAAACATATTATACACCTCAGGCTCTCTTTATGTCACACTCAATATCCAGATAACTTAAATACTATATATAGATATATCCAATTTCAATTATGGGTGTCAGACTATTTCTATAAATCTCTATAATCACTTAATAAAGTTTATGCAATCATAATCTCAATATTCATACAGATACCTTATACAAACCTCATTGATGATGATGAATAAATTATAACCAACTAACATAATATGTATCTATTTTTGAAATAAGGGATGAATATATTCCCATTAATTAGCAGATTAAAACAAACCAATGATGATGACAAACAACCACCCCTTTTTATAATGATCAGATGATCATGTATACATGTTATGAATTAATTAAATGATAAAATTAAAAATAACAATACTAATAATAATAACAACACTAAAGCCAAATATTACATAACTCTCTTTATTAAGATTCCTTGATTTTTAACAAAAACACATTCCATATCATTAAATTGATTATTATACCAATCAACATAATATATTATTAAAAAAAAATTATAAGTGTAACCAAATAAGAGAATTAAATATATGTATATGCTACGACCCATTTAAGATATACTGATTTAAAATGAAATATTCCAATAACAAAAAAAAACCAAAACAGACATTCCCTTTAATACTGATTCATCATTTTCTAGCAGATTTACAATGTGCAATAATTCCAAGATAAAATCATTAAGGCACTGTGTTGAATTTCATAAACGTGAATCCCTGCTCATCTAATTTGCTCCCTTTATGTAAAACATATTAAGCATTAACGTTTTAGTCTAACTTATTCTGATTTATCTTAATATATATATATATATATATGTGTGTGTGTGTGTGTATAAGCAGTCACCCACACACACTCATGATATGTTAGCATATATATCATGATAAAATGTTTCCCCTTCATATTATTAAATTGCAAATAAATCATATATATATATATATAATATAAATCTTGAGAAAAGCAACATTTATATCAAATTTAAATATGCAAAATAAATAAAAAATATTATAAAATATATATGGACAGATTGCTCAAGTATTGTTTTTAACCCAATAAATGACAATAATAAATAAAAGACATATTAAATTACAATAAAAAATAATATTCAAAGATAATGAAAATTAAGTCTAATAACTTCAACATGTGTTTGTGATGTTGTTACGCATAATGCTAATTAATAAAATTAAATTAAAAAACAGACTTTTAATGTTTATGTATTAACAAAAACAATGTTGAACCCATAGAAGGAGATTCAAATGACTACTTCAAATAAGTAAAAAAATTGATAATAAATTTTTAAAGTTACCAATCCATTTTATTCGGTTCATGAGAATGTCCAAGCTGAAACAAAAGGTTGCACTTTTGTCTATAATTTTGGGCTGATTTTTGGTACTTTACTTTTTTTTCTTTTTATAATTTCAACAAGCTTATTTCTTCATTACTAATGAAAACAAAAGAAAACTTTTTAAAAATCGCTTAGTAGATGAGTTGAGTCTTGATGTGTGGATGATATACATCTTTTTTCTTCTTTCTTCTTCTCCCTGTCTTTAAAGAAGACACATATTTAATAAATTATTGCATGGAAAGTAAGTGTTTGAGACAAAATGTGGTTTTGGCTTTGGTAACTAGAAACATGGCTATTCTCTGGGTATTAATTATATATATTGGTGTACAAGCAAAACACTTAATTCATGGTGGTCTAGATTTTGGGGACAAAATAATGCAATTCAACACTGCATTCTCCTTTTCTTACAGCTAAAAATATATATAAACACTGAATTCTTTTTATCTAAAGCAGCACTTTATATACTCTCCTTACAACACCACTTTAGTTTTTAGCTTCTTTTTAGGAACTGAATCTTTATCAATCTTTGTGCAAATTTATTGCTTTCATCCATTAAGCTTCTTTCTTTTCTGAATCTTTTTTCATAACTGTCATATCTTCAATTACTTAAATGCAATATTATTTTCTTTTCTGAATCTTTTTTCATAACTGTCATATCTTCAATTACTTAAATGCAATATTATTCATATATCAATACATCCATGGTTATAGTATATAATGTAATACCCCACCATTTTGTTATTTAAAAACTAAAATCATTTATCTGCCTCTTATACTTTCACTGATTACAAGGGAGAAAAATATTAATAGTGATCCTCTTTCTTTTGCATACAGTCTGTTTTTTAATCTTAATTTTCCATAATTGATCTGCAGCTGTGTAAGGCTGTCAACCAAAGTATCTTTTCTAAACAAACAGATATGACCTTAGTAAAACAACAAACTCAAAACTGACCAACTTTACTGACATCAATTAATAAAAAACACAACAAACCCTCCATCTAGTGTCAAAGACCTTCTTTTTTGACAATTTTTGCAAGCCATAATTTGTACAACAATAAGAAAATCTGAATGTGTATGTATGCAAAATCTCAAAATGTCATATCATTGATTTACAAATTTAAACCGGGATTCCAGACCACATGTGTGCTTTGCAGGCTGTTAATCTGCTGACTTCAGATTGGACAACTAAACATTCTAGTCTTGCCTGTTTTATTTTCAAGAAAAAAAATAAGCAATATAATATAATTGCTATGTTATTTAATACAAGAGTAAAAACCAACTAACTATGACTTATAATATTCATCGTCATTAATTTTTTTCATTACTACTTACTAATAAATCTTACCTATAAATATTTGTAAAACACACAGACACAAAATTTTTGTTATTTAACTATATATATATATATATATATATTGTGACCTTTTATATAGGTCCCTAAATTAATAATTCCAAAATTTTAAATGATAATATGTTTAGCATCAAAGTCTTGCTAAAGTGGTTTTCAATAGAGATTATTTTGAATGTACTGGGAAATTTGCTTGAGTGGAGATAAGATTTCAAACCCAGTCTAGGCTCTGACTAGACTAAAATAACAATTTAAAAGTATTATTATTGTTTGGTAGATAAATACATTGCTATTTTATTAGTTTTGAATAGCAATTGAAATAAATAAATAATTACATCAAATTGTTAAAGTCTTGTAAAATAAATCATTATAGTAAATTATTTAACCATATTTTTTAGTACTAAACATAGAAATGTCTTAAATAAAAATGGGTAGTTATTAAAAATGAATACAGAGGGGGTAATACTAATTATGCATACCCAAAATCATTGGCTAATTCACTCCCAGAGTGCAATATAATAAAAACTATATATGTTCTAACATAGCTGTAGGGGGGGAGACTAATTAAGAAAAACAAGAACCAAGTAAACACAAACCTCAGCTCTGATTTAAAATAAGAAAAAAATTAAAAATCAGCAAAATTCTGAAATCTAATTGTATGGAAGTAGATTACCTTGCTATCTAAAAATGTTTGAATAAGAAATCTTAAAAACCTTGCTGTATTTTAAGCCATTTCCATGACTGCACTTTCCCTAGGTTTCATACTGGAGAAGGAAATTAAAACCATGGAGTTAAGTTTTTGTTTGAATATGTACTGCTTTAAACCCAGGAAAATTGAAGAGCAAGTAAGCTTTTGCTTTCATTGTATTATACATGTAACTTTTTATCTTTAAAAATAATGCACAAATTATTTAGTCATAAACTACAAAGTTGATAATGTTTATATTTTCATGCCATTAGTAAATATAGATCAAAACAGTTGTTCATTTGAAAATCATAATTGTAAGAAAATAAATTCAAAATAGTTTTAAAAAGCAAATTCAGAAGTTATTAGAAATAAAATTAAAAGTCATTTTGTGTCATATAATGTTAATAAAGTTTAAACAAGTAATTGCGTGATTTTGGTCTCAATTCTCATCTGCCTATTTTCATTGCGCCAACATTGTGTAATGTTAAAAAGTTAAATGATTACAGATTCATTAAAATGTTGAAAATGTCATTGTGATAATTGAAATAATTGGTTCTAATATTAATAATCACATCATACTTTATCGATAAGAATGGAGTTAAATAAATATTTACTTGTAAATTTTTATTAAGAAATATTGTCATTATAATAATGTTTACAATATTGGAATATACTCCGGCTGCTTAAATATTGCTACACATATATGGATTGCCATGCTGAGATGAATAAAATTTAAAAAAAAATTTTAAAAGAAAAAGGAAAGATAAATATACTAAGTAATAAAAATTCCACTAATTTTTCAGGGAAAAATTATCTTGATTTAAACGTAAATAAATGATTTTGTTATATGTCATTTGAAATGCTTACCGAATAAATCAATAAAGATTTTAATAAGCTTGTTTTGAAGTTTGTTTTGAATTATCTAGAGCAAAGTAGATACATTTATCTTTTTAAATCTGATACAATTAGAAACGTGAATGTTAATTGCCTGATGAATTATCACCACAGAAAATCTCAAATAATTTCTACTTTTGGATAAGTGTTGAATTTTGTTCTATTATACATACAACAGGATAATGAAATATATATGCTTAGTCTAGACTGATTGCTCATCCTAATAACCATTTATATTATTCTAACCCACCAGGATAAATAACTTGGAACAGAGTATAAAATTTAATGGATAAAAGTGTACTCTTATTATTTTTTTTATTACTGCTGTGTTATATATATTACTTACGTAATGTGTTGTTTAGAAATTTTGTTTATAAAACCTATGCATTTTACTGGGGCATGAAAGGTCTATATATTAAGTTCAAGAAAAAAAATGTGTAACATATATATCTATTTTATGTATGTTTTTTTTTAGTTAACAGAAAACTGGAAAATATATATATATCATTTGTTCAGAGAGAGTGATAAAAATATTTACTTCTCTCATAGTCTAAAACTAATTCTAAGGTATATTTAAAAAAAAGGTAAATGTACAGACATTTTATCAAAAATATCTGTATTGGCATGACTGAATTATTTTCTGATATAAAAGAAAATTTGATATAATTTTTTTTTTCATTTTGTAATTTGCTATAGAAGTGAACGTGTCCACTTTGAATACAAATACAGGTTTGATCTTTATTGTTTAAATCTGTTGTGCTCTCTTTAATAAAAATATAGTTGTCATTCTAAAATGATTAGCGATCATTGGACATAGGTATTTTGATTTGGCTGTTAATACATTAATGAGTTTACATTATAAAATGGAATACATAGATTTTCACTGTTATTGTTGGTATTGTTTTTATCTTGCTATAATTTGAGAATGACTACCGAGAGTTTTTAGTTAATGGGATGTTCCAATAGAATGGCATTCAATATATTAATATTTATATGGAGCATAGTCTGATGGAGTGTCACTATAGCTAATTTCATGAGAGAAAAGATGGATAGAATCTGAGCAGTAATGAATGCTCATTAGTATAAATAATCCTAAAAAGAAAGGATATCTATGGTTTGAATTCTAGTCTTTTCATGGTGAGGCAAGGCCCACACTTGTACGTATTCCCATAGAGAGGTATAGAATCAGCCATATATTATTACACAACTGTCATGTTGTTTTATAAAGTCTCCCATCTTAGTGTTAAATTCCTCATGATAATATAGAGATAGTTTTTTTCCACCGTGTATGGTGAAGTGTAACAGGTCAAAATCATATGGCAAGTATAAAACAGTGTTAAAGTTAAAAACATTGATCTATCATACTGTTTTCTTAATTAAAATAGTGTTTATGATATTGGAGGATCTTCATCATTACAGACAGACCAAACCAGAATCTATTTGTAATTGTAGAATTTAAATGTAAAGTAAGAGATGCACATTGGAAGAATGGATTCATTTTTATCAAATAATGATGTGACAATAGAATTGTAATATCAGTTACATATTCAAGGGTTGAACTGGGGACATAAATAATGCTTAATGAGATCTAGGTGTATTTGAATTTTAATGTCTAGTCTTCATTTAATGTACTAAACTTAGTCATTTCAAAGTTAAATAAGTTAGTAATTGCACAGAATGTGATAATTTCCCTTATCATATTTTGATAAAAGATAGGGCTTTGGGATAAGGCAATACTTTATAATGATGGAATTCTAAATTTAAACTTTGTGCATATTCTAAAGTTCTAAATATACTGCTATTATGTAATTTAAGTGCTAGTACAGCTTAAATAGGTTTTAGTATCTTATTTTTAAAAATATGCCAAAGAGTAACAAATGATATTTTGAACATTAGTTTCTATTTGGTTGTATCCTTTGCTGAGTATATAGTCAAGGGGATAATAAGTATTTGTCCCATCCATAAATTATTTTAATAGATTAGGTTTATTTCATGCCATATCTGTGAATTAAAAATTTGTACATAGTGTAAATAAAGTTTGTTGTATTTAAAAATTTATGTAGTTGCATGTAGTCTTATTACTAATTACCACATCTATACACTATTATTGTTATTGCTATCAACCTACCAGAAGATTATAAATTGAAATCATCATCAACCAATATAGCAATATTAACTATATTATGCTATATCATAATAATTTTTGGTAAGCCTTATAATTTATTGGTACATCTAATGCATTATCACACAATAATTAAAATGTTAATAACTTGGAGTACAGATTGCTTTAAGTAATATATTAAATACTAAACATAACATTGATTTAGTTAAATCCATAGAGCTATCATTCAATGACTTTGATCACATGGTTTATAATTATTTAAGAAAAGGAATTTGGTAAGTTATTTTTTTTTTTATTATCAAAAAGTCATTTCCATTCATAAATTTTAAAGTTTATATTAGTTATAAAGTTTCTTTAGAACTGCTAAATATAATTCTTGATTTAAGTTATATTGAGAGCTATTAGGTGCATTATGTTTGGGTAGTGGTAAAATCCCTCTTACTGACCCAAATATATTTTGTATAATGATTTTTAGTGTTAGAACCCTGAGAAGAATTAGTTGTTAAATTTCAAGATAAAATTTAAATTTGTAATGAAATTTATATTTAGTCAATTGTTATAGTTAGACTAGAAATGGAATTTCACTATTTTATCAAAGTCAACTAATCTTTAAGATGCAAATTATTATTATTTTTTTTGTATAAAATGTATAGTTTGTTTTAACTTCAGGATAATATTCTGGTTGTGTCAAGTTTGAAATCCCTACTTTTATCACTTAATACTATATTAGTTTATAGTTTAAGATTTCATTCTCCATCATTAACATTATTCTTCAATTTCATCTTGATCGTACTTGTACTTATTCATTCTCATTTAACATTAATCCATTATCATAATTGATTAATCATACATTAACTTTTATTCTTTTATCATCTTAACTATTCATTAACTCTTATTCTATCATCATCTCAATCACTCCTTATTCTCTTACATATTTCTCTTCATTCTTAGACTCATTTCATTCCACTAATTAATTATTACTTCTTTCCATCATCCATTAGTCATCTACATCATAATTTACTTATCATTTCATTTATAAGCTTAATTTCATAATCTTGCCAGACATATAATTATTAGTTATTTATTAGTTTGCTGAATATCAAATTTAACTCATCTCATTTTGTTTGTGTAGATTTCAGAGCTGGTTTAACCAGAGGTTTTTATCTTTATTAGTCACCTTGCAATCTTCTTTAGATCAACAGTTTCATGCTATATTTATTAAATCCAAGATTCATTTTGTTAGTTTTACATTTTCATTTCTTTATGCCCATATTCATGATAATGAGAGCATGATAGGTTGCATAAGAGAATTTGATCACCAAAATGTGCGGTATGAGTCATTGGTGACCAGTTAAATCAGGAAGCTAGGTTACAGTTGCGATTATGGTGTTTAAAATGTGTGATGTGATTCAGTTATATTACAGTGGTCTTGGGAGAAGGTTACAATATATATATATTGTGACCTTCTGGTTTGGCTCCAGAAATATTAATTGTAGTTGTATAGTATTATATCAGTAACATCTGATATAATCTAATTAAAAAAAATGAAATAATGTGAAATTTTTTAATTTTTTTATTCATGACTTAAAACTATGATAAGATGTACTTGTAGATGTAATTTAAAATATTATTAGCTGTTTAATATCTTACTTTGGTGTATAATCAATGATAGGATAGGGGGTGGCTTGTCACAAAAGTAGTCAGTCTAGTTTGAGTTAATTTTAATTTGTTTTATTTGTCTACAGACCAGTATTAAGATTTGTTTGAATGATTCTCTAGTTCATTTGCTTTTCATATTTTAATTTATAGCATAAACAGTGAAATATGTTTAACTCATCATCATTAAAATAGTCATTTAGTCACATAAGTTTGGTATCTGTACTACATTATTTGTAAATATTCATGTATGTCTGTATCAGTATTCAACTTCATATTTCATTTATATGCTTCATTAAACCATAAAGTATCATATCTCATATCCAAATATTTAATTTCATAACTAGTAGTGTTAAAAAACAGCTTAATTACATTTTAAGTGAATTAATGGATTACTGGACTGGTGACTTATTAAGCAACAAATATTCTATAAAATATTTTTTGTTAAAATAATTGTTATTAATTTTATTCTGTTACTGTAAAAATACAGAATATTTAATTCTTAGTTCAATTTAATATTTAATATATTTTTATTTATTTAAAAGACAAAATAGTTTTTTTTCCCACTTTCTTTCTTTTCAAGACAAAGAAATTTATTGCATAAAATTCTCCTCATTAAAAATCTCAGTGCAATGAAAGAAGTAGTTCTCTGTCTGGTGCAATTTGAACTCTCAAATAACCTTGGACTATTGGAAGAATAATTGTTAGGTAATGTTTGAAAATCTATAAAAGGGTTAATTACAATTCTATAAGGGACTGCTCATAAATTTTCTACTACTGATTCATCTCAAATCCACTTTTTAAACAAAGTTTAATAGTACAATTTTGTTTGTTATAAGATAATTCTTCCAACATTCAAGTTGACAGTTAAAAGTGTTGTTGGTTTCTTAATATGAGGATGTAAACAACCGTATGAGGTATATCAATTCTTATTCTTAAGCTAACTATTTAAATTCTCCAACCATTGTTCAAAATGCATGTATGTGTCTATACTATATTTTATTTAAATATAATTGCCAATAATAAAGAAAGAATTGAAATGTGTAATAGTATTTTAAATTTGCTTTATTTAAACTTTAAACCTAATTTTAAAGAAAAAAGAAGAATGTTTGTTTATTTTTCAAAATTATTTTTCCTAAAAATTAAATATAATATTAATGGAGCAACCGTTTACTTTTATTATGTCGGAAGGTGTGCGAACTCTTTATTAAACATATCAAGAACTCAAAATAATAAATCTGTGCTAGGTATCAAAGAAGAAGGTTGAGGAGGATGTATATGAATCATTTAATTTTATTGTCATTATTATTGGAACACTTGCCTGACAATTTATATTTTTACCTATTAGAAACATAAGACTAAGTGTATAATTTAATGGATTGTCTAATTATTTATCCAAATTACTGTGAGAAATGAATTTATAAAAATAGATAAAACTGAATATGACTTTATTTTATTAATTGTTCTCATTTGCCATGGATTTTCTTTATATAGAATATTGCCAACCAACAAATGGAAATTTAAGTAAATATTATCAGTTAAATAATTATATGTGTTTATGAATGGCTCTGAAAGTATGAATTAAATGCTTGAGTATATCCCATGAAGGAAATAATGAGTTATTACTTTATCCACATTGTGATAAAATATTTATTCCTTAATAAAAATTCTTCTATATAATGTTAACAGCAATTTATTAGCTTTGCTAACAACATTGAATACGCTATACTGGAGTCAAAATAATGATATTTGTTTTCCTGTAGGAATGTGTTATGTGTTCATCAGTATTTATTTTTGTGCTAATAATTATTATTGTTTAAGATATGACCAAGGGATGTCATTTATAAAATGTAATAAACTTTTCATTTTTCAACCAAGAAGAAAAGAAAAGAACTTAGTTATTATTATTTGGTATTTAGTTGATAGATAGTTTAAAGGTTGTTTATTATTTTTATTATTATATTTATTATTGTTTTCTCCAAGAACGTCTCATGAAAAGCATAATATGAAAAAAATATTATGATAGGTAATTTTTTTATTATTAGTTTAATTTAAGTTTTATCATGTGTTCGTATTATAAGCATATGTGCATGGTAAAAAGGGAGACATCCATTTAATGCTGAAGGGGTTAACAGATTTTCTAAAAAAGAAGCTCATTATATAAATTTTTATGGTATATCTTTGCATTTTTCAATAGATTAGAAAATAGTTATTTTCAATTTAGCCTAGAATATAAAGATTTATTATTTATCTAAGCCAAACTTTTATTTTAAATTTGTGCTAATGCAAAAACACTATAAAAAAGATTATTTTGTCTTACCTTACCAATAGAAATTATTTTGCCTTACTTTTCAATCATCATTAGTATGTTTCCAAGTTATAAATATCATATTTATCAGATATGAAATATTAATTCATTATTGCTTTTCAGTTAGTAATTGATATTTTACAGTAGTTCTTTGCCTACTGGGATTTGAATTGTCTGTGTATTATTATGCTTGTATGTGTGTGTATATTATTAAATTCAACTATAATAATGTGTAAATTGCAAGTGAAAATGATATAAAGTCTATCTGTTTTGGAGGATGCGAATGGAACATTTGATTTGGAAAAAAATATTTCAGTATAAATTTATGTGTGTATATTATTAAATTCAACTATAATAATGTGTAAATTGCAAGTAAAAATGATATAAAGTCTATCAGTTTCTGAGGATGTGAATGGAACAATTTAGTTGGAAAAATTAGAGATTTATTTAAGTATGAATTTATTGCTCTTTATTATGCTTGAAAAGAAAAGTATCTAGTGGCTATGTAGAATGAAGTTAGTGTTGTTTTATAGTATTTTATGGCATTGAATAATCTCTCCCCTTTTGTTATTTGAATATTTGACATGGGTAGATTGTATATTATATTGTATGGGATAGAGTAAACTCTCCCTTTTGTTTATTGAAGTATTTGATAGGAGTAGATTGAATCCTCCAGAGTTTATATTTGATATTATGAATTAGAGTATATGGAGCCAAGTATTTTATCTTCATGATTATTTTGGTGATTATATCTGTTCCCACCAGTTTATTTAATCTCAGAAGTTAGACTTAAAAGTTGTTGTATTGTTAATTATATGATTAGAATTGTGAAAATCTTTTATCCCCATGTGCCTATTGAATGTTTTTATCTTATACTTATAGCCAAGTGCCAGATAATTTATTGATAAAAAAGAAGAATAAAAGCAGTATTGATTTTCTTACAAACAGCTGTAGTAAAGTTAGTGATTAAAGCTTGATTGTCCATTGTCATTGTCCATATTATGATTGTATTACAACTTCATAAGTAAACCGATTGGATTGATTAGTGTTAATTATTTCTTTTATGCCACACAGCATAATACAGACACATGCATAAAGTATTAATTTAAAAGATATGGAAAAGTGCATCATTAATACATAACTTTAGTTATTATTCCAAATCATTTTGTATTTATCATTTAGGTTTCATATCATCAATTTTCATAATATTCAATCATTATTTGAGTAAGCAAGCAAAAAAGATAAAACATAATTAATTGATAGAATTATTTATTTCTATTTTGCAAAGATAAAACATAGTTAATTAATAGAATTATTTACTTCATTTTTGCAAAGACAGAATACAGTTAATTAATGGAGTTATTTGTTTTCATTTTGCAAAGAATAGTTTATATTATTCTTATTTTATACTTATTCTTAGGTTTCAAACCCCTTTACTTTATTTTAGTTAATGTGCATTTGAAGTAAAATGCCAAAATTTTTAGTTTTATGTTATAATTGAATATGAATATTTAACCATATGTTATTTATCATAGAAATATCAACCAGTAGATAATTTGAGAGTGCTAAAAATAAGATGTCGAATATAAAGTAAATTTTGTAGTTTATTGTTTGAAGTTTAGGGCTATATTACTTCAGTTCCATATGTTTATCAGAAGTGACTGATAACTGAAAACTATTTTGCAATAAAATGTAAAGATTTTATTTTGGTTCATTATTTTAGTGTTAAAAATATAATGGGTTTCCATAAGTCTATCAAGATGCTTGATAGGTGAGATATGTCAGGTTAGAAATTAGAAAATTATATTGTGTTATCTGAAAGTAAATGTTTGCTTAATTATTTTTTTTTAATAAATGTTTTATTATTCAAAATTGTATTCAGAATTCTTCTGTAACATACATTCGTATTTCATATTTCCACACATGCTAACCCATTTATTTTATCTAAAATGATATGATTGTACTTTTCATTTAATTTAATGCTAAACATATTCAGATATGATGATGTTAAATTTCCTTGATCCACGCACTGTAGGAAATGTTTATTATTTACTGATTCTCTAAAAGTTTTATCATTCAGTTACTGATTAGATGATGAATTGAAATCAAAACGTACCTTATTTATTTCATTATCTAACTGCCATTATTTAGTTAGGGTATTGCTTAATTTATATCATTACTTTCATAATAGTAAATAGTAGTTGTTAAGAAGTAGATTTTAGATTAAGCTATGCAATAAATTATTTCTCTGATATAGTCAATTATTAATTCAGATTAAATATTAAAGTCAGTTAACTAGTTTAGATTAGTGTATAATTAAAATTTCAGTAATGCTGGTTTATTTTATATTTAGTTCCAACTTACTACATAGTATAGTGATTAAACAATACATTTAGTTATTAATTTAATTTTCTACTATAGTAGAGGTTGTTCAATGCATGTGGATGATAGGAGGAGGTGAAGTATAGACTATAACTTGTTAATTTTAGATGGTATAATTTTACCAATTTAATTCTTATTTATTTTAGAATTTGATAGATTTTTTATTTCTTATTAATTATAATATTTTCTCCCACATCTAATGTACATTTTAAACCTCATAGACCTCTGTATTCCTCAACTGAGCTAAGCTAAGGTAAAACTTTATTTAAAGCCTCATTAATAATTTTAGTGTAAAATTAGCTCAATATTTTATGCTATGTTTTATAGAATTGGGTCCCCGGGTATTTGTTAGTGATAGTGATGGGTGATGAGGGGTTACAATATATATATATATATATATATATATATATATATATATATATATATATATATATATATATATATATATATATATATATATATATATATATATATGGGAATTGGACTCCATTCCTACTATTGTCTCACCTCCAAACAAAAAAAAAATGTTGATAGCCTCTTATGGAACTATCTTCTTTGATAATAAAATAAATACTTTATGTTTTCTACTTAATATAGATATGAGCAAAAGGTAGTGTCTAACAAAGTTACACATTCTATTTCTATCTTTTTTTTACTATTTTTTTTCCTTTCTTTTTTCTATGAAAGATAAGGGAAGGGAGGAATTGCTTATGCAAGGATCTCCTAATTTAAACTATGTGGGCTTCCTTGGCATCCACTTGTCGGCCATTATTGTCATCATAACTAAAATTTTATGATATATGACTTTTACTTCACATTGCAGGTACTGTCTAACCTCCTCTACTATAATTGTTTTTTAACTCTCTATTATGTCACTAAAGTCTATTTGACTCTTCTGATTATTGGTTTTCATTTCTAGTAAATTCTCCATTATACCCTCCATTTCTTCTATGGATGTCTTGGTCACTTTATCGATTATACTCTGTGTTTTGTTTAGTACATTCTTTAACTCGGGACCTGATTTTTCTTGCCTTTTGTCCAGATCTTTATATCTTAAATTGCATTTTTTATGAAATTCTTGCCATTTATTCACTAAATTGAATTCCATGTTCTCTATTTTGTTGTTAAAAGACATGAATCCATTTTTCAGGTCTTTCTAAATTCTTTTATCTGTCTTACTATCTATTTTTTTTAATCTAGACCAGTTATCTTATTATCTATCCTTTTATTCAAATCACTTATTTCACTATCTATTTTCTGACTCATTTCATGAGATTGCTGATATATTTTTTGAGAAAGTCACTCTATAGATTTCTTAATTTTATGAGATTGCTGAGGTATTTTCTGAGATTATCTATTTATAAATTCCTTAATTTTTTGGAAGTGCTGATATATTTTCTGATAGTGTTGATCTACTTTCTGATTCATTTCCTTAAATTGTGCCATCATAATTTTCAATGACTCTGGCTAGCCTTGCTTTTCCTCTACCTTCATCCTTATAGTGGCTGTGTTTTTATCATGTTCCATATTAAACTTCTTCTACTCTTATTTATAAAGTAAAAATATTTACAGTCTTTATTTCATATTTTTCTTTCTTTTCTTTGGTTTTGTGGGTTGATCTCTAACATACATAGAGGTAACAGCACCATCCATCTACCCATATATTTCCAAATATTTTACTAGTTCTTAATAAATATTCTTCTATATGTCTCTACTTATACCAAATTTTCTGTTCACATCTTTTCTTTTTTCATTATCCACTCAACAATCTCCATATTATGTGTCCTATATTTTACCAGCACTCAGTCTTTTCAGACTTTTAAAAATGTTTTTTTTTTTCTATATCCATTATTTAATGAACCAATTAACAATAACTTATATAGCACATGCATATATTCATAATAAAGCCCATATGACAAATTATATACTCATTTATTCCTTGAGAGATCTGACAGATACTGATAGCCAACAGAATGATTAGCAACTCACAATTCTGATACAAATAAAATAATTCAGTCACAGGACTTTAAGCACACAATGCACCATGAATACCCAGCAAGCCATCCTAATTCAATCACTTTAAGCTACCACAAGCCCCTTGATAGTTTAATGCTAACATTGTTGCAATGCCCGACTTCTTCCAAGTCTTAAAAGTTGCAATTTATAAATAATGCTTGCTCTCTCTCTCTTGGAGTCTTACAAGCAAATTATATATATATATATATATATATATATATATATATATATATATATATATATATATATATATATATATATATATATATATATATAGGAAAGACTCTGCCTTGCTCACATTATAGGAGGCTTAGAGGCTGAGTTCATAGCAGTACTACTGTTAACTGCTTCATGATAAATAATAGCCAAGTCATAAACTGGGTTAGAGCAGTGAATGAGATTTATCAGTCATGTGTAGCATGGATACATCACATCCTCAAGGCAATGAGAAAACTGTCCATCCATAATCAAAACTACAGTATAACCAACCAAACTCCAACAATCAAACTGCCATTCCAATCTCCAAAATCATAGATATTCTATGACATGAACTCTCCAAATATGCTTGAAATTATTATTTCATAATTCCTAATTATCATTATTTCTGTGCTTATCTCACAGTAATAAAATATTTAATAAAAATGCTATTTCCATTCAAACTGACTCAAGTTGTGTTACACATACAATATTCCAGAATTGAAAAACTAAGCTATTTTATTTGCTGTATTCATTTATCAACATCAATCAAATCAAAACTCTGAAGGTTGAATTAGAAGGGCATTTATATACCAATACCTACAAAATATCTCATTTCAAATAAATATCACTGGCATAATTTTCTTAAGATTTAGAGTACTCATGGTGATAAATGTATCATGCACCATTTTGGGAAGCCATTTTTGTACAAGTACTCAGCTGAATTGGATGGAACAATATCAACAATATAATCACCTAATAAACAATTATTGATCATTACCATGGAAGGGTTCACAGTTTATACAACCATCATTTCATGTTATCAGCCAGGTAGCTATACTAATTTCAATTAAGAATATAAACCCTAACCAGGTGGAGTATCTGTCAGCTATGTCTAGCTTGTGTGATTTATTGGTTTAAGCCAACAGATTCCCCAAATGGTATATACTGCATCATACTGATGTTAAAATTTACATACCATTCAAACTTGTGACTGTACAAATATAAATGATATACCACTTTGATATTGAGATACATCTCACTAAATTTACCCAAAAACTCTTACACTCCAGAAAATATCCATGATCATCATCAATATTCAGGTAATGGTATGCGCATTAATTACTAATTTAAACAAATAAGCCTACAGTATATGTGAACAAATCCTTCGACAGAGACTTTAGAGAAATCTATCATACACCTCAAGCCCTCTATATGTTACACTCAATAACCAAATAACTTATATATATATATATATATATATATATATATATATATATATAACGTATATATATATATATATATATATATATTACAAAGTTATATTCCATTTCACTTAAGGGTGTGAAAATATTTCTATAAATCTCTATAATCACTTAATAAAGTTTATGACAACCATAATCTCAATATTCATATAGATATGTTATACACTCCTCATTGATGATGATGATTAAATATAACCAACTAACATAATTTATATCTATCCTTTGAATTAGGCATGAACATATCCCCATTAATTATGAGATTAAATCAAACCAATGATGATGCCAAACAACCACCCTCATGATGATGATAATGGTATCACGTTTACCTGTTATGAAATAATTAAATGATAAAAATAATAATAACAATACTAATAATAATATCACTAATGCCAAATATTTTGTAACTTTGTTTATTAAGATTACTTGCTTTTTAACAAAAAAAAAATTATGATTGTTTAATTCACTTTAATTATTATATCAATGGAACTAATACATTATTAAAAATGCTGTATGTGTAACCAAATAAGAGAATGAGTTATATGTATATTCTACTACCCATTTAAGATATGCTGGTTTAAAATGAAATATTCCCAATAACAAAGAAAAACATTCCATTTAATACCTATTCAAAATTTGCTACCAGCTTTTCCATGTGTTATCAGTGCAAAATAAAATCATTTATGCAATGTGTGTGTTCAGTTTCATACATCTGAACTCCTAGCCTACTAATTTTGTCCCTTTATGCAAAATATATTAAACATTAAGATTTTAGTCTTACCTATTCTGACTTATCTTAATTGACACATGTCTGGATAAACAGTCACCCACACACATTCGTGATATGTTAGCATATACATCATGTTAAAATGGTTCCCCTTCATATTATTAAATTGCAAATAAATTATATATATATATAATGCAAATCTTCGTTTTAACATATATATATATATATATAAATCTTGAGCAAAGCAACATTTATATCAAATTAAATATGTAAAATAAATAAAAAACATTATAAAATATATATTGATAGATTGCTCAATTACTGTTCTTTAACCCAATAAATGATAGTAATAAATAAAAAAGATATTAAATTACAAAAAAAAAAATAATATTCAAACATAATGAAAATTAAGTCTAATAACTTCAAAATGTATTGTGGTGTTGTTATGCATAATGATAATTAATAAAATAAAATAAACAACAAACTTTTAATGTTTATGTATTTAAAAAAAAACAGTGTTTGACCCATAGAAGGAAAATCAAATGACTACTTCAAAAAAGTAAAAAAAAAAAAAAACATTAACAAATTTATAAAGTTACCCATCCATTTTTTTTCAGTTCTTAAGAATGTCCATGCTGAGACAAAAGATTGCTCTCTTGTCTACAGTTTCAGGCTAACTTTTTTTCTTTTTATAATTTCAGCAAGCTTATTACTGGCATTCCTAATGAAAGCAAAATAAAACTTTTAAAAATTGCTTAGTAGATTAGTTGAGGTTTGATGGGTGGATTATATACATTTTTCTTTTTCTTAATTCTTCTCCCTTTCTTTAAAGATGACAATTCTTTAATAAACCATTGGGTGGAAAAATGGCTTTGAGACAAAATGTGTTTTTGGCTTGGTTAACTTATAAAGTGGCCAGTCTTAAATAATATATATATATATGAAAAACAAAAATGCAAGTTAAAAAACTTGCTAACGCTTGTATTTATGTCCACAGATGGCGTCCTACCAAGACTGCCAATCAAGCGTATGTTTTGTTTACATAAACGTCAGAGTAGTTAGTATTCACTATCTCTAACTATAATTCCACTTTCAGATCATGATTTCAAGCTATTTGCTATCGTCAGTGAAAGACAGGAATAAAGAAACTATATATATATATATATATATATATATTGCCACATGTATACCATTGCTTCAACAAATAATCTACTCAGGATGTGAAATCTTCAACAAAAACCCTACGATTTGGCCATTCTTGCCGAGGAGAAAAAACACTTTATGTCTACGAATGTTGCTATAAAAAACAATTTCAACACAAAAAAAATATATATTTTTTTATAAATATCAACTCACTCTGTTCAGGGTTTGGGGATAGCAAGACCCCAACATTTGGGAAAACCATAAAATTTATTCTACATATATTATAGTGCCAACATGCAATTAGTTTTTTTACATATATACATGATGACGTATTCAGAGCATGGAATAATTTGATGTGCACTGTGTTTGGGCATCCATACCTGGGAAAAAAAAAACATATGTAATAGTCATATTTGTACACTCATGCAAAAAAGCCAGAGTTTTGGTAACTTCCCCAAAGCTGATCTAGATGAGGGGTTGAGACCTCAAATCAGACAGCACCTTAACTACTTCACCAATGCTCCCAGATTTACTACCCTATGAATGCCATATATGTGGTTACACTCGGATTTCTCTAGTTCATGTACAAGCAGTAACAAAGTGTAAAACATGAGACTCAGGGAAGAAATGACTCTATACCAAGGTAATTAACTAAACATACACACCTATTGTTTCTGAGATAATTAATACTTGGCTAAACCAACCCAGAATGATAATGCATAGTTATATAATTCACTGAAATAAACTAAAATTAGTGATTTGAATTCATTGAAATGAACTATGAAATAATATGTTAAACAACATTACATTTTATATCTTTAATAAAATAAAGCAATTATTAAGACAACTGTCCTTCTGTGAATTGAAATTCACAACAGGTGTTACAATTATATGAGTGAGTTAAATAATGTCATCTTATGCAATGGACAATTAAATCAGATCTTATTAACATAATAACTTTTCTAACATTATAATCTATGGTTTTAACTATGCCTAATTCATGCTATGAGATACCTATAAGGTTTGCAAACAGTTTACTTGCAAGAGAGACAATTAATAATTATAATCATTATAGGTATCTCAAAGTTAGCCTAAATTAGCTCCCTATATAGATTATTAATATAAACTAAATCATACATTCAAATCAAAGTTGAATTTAATAATATTAATGACAGGATGAACAGGGATGTTTTATACAACAGGTTCTGATACTTTTGTGTGACACTAACAAATATAATGGAATTTTGTGTGTGTATTTAGTCAGGGCATATATCTACTCAATGATCAGTTCCCATGGACTGTACAACTTGCACGATAAGAGAACACTTGGTTCTGATGGTCTGAACAGCTTGAAACATTAATCATTGGGACCCTCATGTTCCATTTCTAAAAAGAGCTATCCGAATAAGAATATGGAATGGCCTTATACCAAATCCCTTTTAACAAATACCAAATACATATTGCACCATGTATATCCATGTGTGCATGCTTTATAAAGAACACACCTACCATGTGAATAATAATTAATAAATCTAAAATTTTGCTCTAATCTATAGTTTCTTTCCACCAAACTATTGTATACCTGTTCATAAGTTTAGCATATATGAACAGACCAAACAGGGTTAATTAAGTGGTCTAGCTTATAATAAACTCCTAAAGTTCTTATTATAATTCTAGAAAGGAATAAAGCATAATAAAATCTTATGTATTTAATTTAAATATGTTTTAGAAAATTGCTCTTGTGTTGGTTAACTAAATATTTTATTAGTATGAGTAAATGTACTTTTACTCAGCTAATATATAATAGTTATTTAGTATACATATAATATGTTTCAGATTGGAGATAGTATATGAATGCGCTTTAATGACTATAAATTATCTTATAGAGAGCTTCTAATCATCTCTCTCAACCCCCTTTCTCTATAGGATCTGAGTATCAATGTTCCCTCTGAACAAGTCAAAGCATAAATAAATGATTATAATTATAATAAAGGCATAACCGCAGTTAGAAAGATAGTTAGAGTATAAATTAAATTTAGTGGGAGTTACATTATTAATTTATTTTACTTTAAAAGAAGTATGCAAGTAGTATTCTTATATTATTTTAGGAAATTAGATACAATTAAGCTTAATGACAGAATTTATTCCATAGACAAAGTTTAAATAATAAGTTTGTGCACATTTATACATAGTTAGCTTATAACTATTTAAGAAATTAATAATGAACTTTATTACAGAACTCTGTGGATTATTTTACCAATCTTCTCTGCTAAGTCATCTTATTTTCATGGCTTTAGGTACTTTTCTTTTTGGCGGGTCTGTTCATCTTTATTTTAAGGCAGACTTCTGGGTCAAACTCATCACTGTGACTTGTTTCCAGCAAAACAGACAACAACAGGTTACTGGTTTAGCCTTGGTTCTTCATTGTAAGATTTGGCATATCTCCCAACAGCATTACAAGTTAAAATTATATACCACCTGACCTAATTTAATTCCAATCAGGGTTTTTTATAAGAAGACACTCCCCCTCAGCAAATGTCACTATTTGTTTTCAAGTTGAGACAAATTTTTAATCTTCATTTTACATGTGTGCTATAAGCTTTACAAATAAAACCATTACCTCTGTAATTGAAAAAAATAGCATCAATTATCTAGCTTTCATTTTGTTACAAAAATAAATTTAATATCTTTTTAAGTCTACTCTTGTTTTTGCAGATTTTAGAACCCAGTTGTGGCCATCTAATTTCCGAAAAATATAATTATTTATAAAAAACAGAGTTTTAACCTGGTAAACATCATTATACACAAGTCACTCAACTGACAAACTATAACTTTTACGCAAAGAGAGCTAATTCCGTGTATGAGATTACTTTGAAAACTAAATAAATTTTTAAATGAAATGACAAGGTTTGAAATATTTCTTTCGTATATAAGTATATGGGAAAATTAACATACCAGGTAATGTTTAGCTCTATAACCTTATGCTTGCCTTATTTATAGAAATTATTTGACATTATTTGCAATAGGTATTTATAAGTCTTATGCACATATATTTCTATACCTTTTATTAAGTTATTTTGGTTAATCATGGAAGTACACATTTATAAAATATATGCACATACATGCATATACATATTATTATACCTTTTTATTAAGCTCTTTTAAATAATATACACCAACTTGGGGGTTTAAACTAGCAAAAATGTACTACTATGGAACATAGTAGGTGAAATGATATGATAGATAAAGAATACGGTTTCACTATATATATATATTGTATATATATATATATATATATATATATATATATCATCAAACATTATCAATCCACTGCAGAATGAAGGTCTCTCCAAGTCCAATCCATCTTTTCCTATCTTTAGCTTCTCTTCTCCACATCACCCCTGCACATTTTCTTATTTCATCCATCCATCTCACATGTTGTCTCTTTTTGGGTCTTTTACAATCTCTTGGAATCCAGTTTAAAATTTCAATTGTCCACCTATTATCATCTATTCTAGCAATATGTCCAGTCCAACTCCACTTCAGTCTTTTAATTTTTTCGATGAGGTCAGTACCAGCTGTTTGTTCTCTTACCCGTACATTGTTATTTTGATCTCCTCTTGTTACTCCCAACATGCATCTCTCCATACATCTTTGAGTGGTCTGAAGTCTCTGTATTGCTCTTCTATTAAGTGTCCAAGTCTCAGATCCATAAGTAAGACCTGGCAAAACACATTTATTAAAAACCTTCCTTTTCAAACACATGGGGCATATTTCATTTTAGTATCAAGTTATTTTTACTAAAAGCACTCCAACCAAATTTAATTCTATGATTAATTTTATCAATTATGTTTCCATCTGTATTAATAATCTGACCAAGGTATTTATAACTGTTAACTTCTTCTAACTCATCATAGTCAATCTTTATTTTCATATTTTGAGAAAATCTATTAAACATTACTTTAGTATTTTTAAGGTATTTGTAACTGTTAACTTCTTCTAACTCATCATAGTCAATCTTTATTTTCATAGTTTGAGAAAATCTATTAAACATTACTTTAGTCTTTTTAACATTTATCTTTGGTCCTACTTTCCTACTTTCATCTGATAACTCCTGCAACATTTCCTATAACTCTAAAGCATTATTTTCAAAAACAACTACATCATCTGCAAAATCCAAATGACTTAAATAATCTCCATTTATTTTCACTCCTGTAGCTTCCCATTTTAATCCACAAAATACTTCTTGCAGCACTGCTGTAAAAAGTTTTGGAGATATTGAGTCAAAAGTTTTGGAGATATTGAGTCACCCTGTCTTACACCCTTTTCAATGTTGATTTTCCTACTATCATTATGTAATCTAATTGTTGCTGTTGCATTTTTATAAATATTATTTAAAATATGACAATATCCTGGATCTACACCTTGATGATCCAATACTTTGTATAACTTCTCTCAATACCTGGATTGCTGTTAAGCTAAAATTATTAGCTGAGGTGAAACATTAATTTTATTATTAGTAAGCTTCTATTTTATGGACATAGCACTTTCGGAGCCTTTGCATCTCCATAATCATAGTTTTTTTTTAGGCTGTTGACTCTATGCAAATGCATGCAAATTGCTTATAATATCCACCTTTTCAAAAACGTGAAGCATGTGTCCTTTCTATTTATTGACCTGGCATCACTGGTGATGTAATATGCCTCTTTGATCTTTCTCTTGACATCGTTTCTTTCTGTGCATACAATGTCGGCTTCAGATGGCTCAAATATGTGGTTGTGCTCCTGTTGATGGTCAGCAAAAACTGAGCTGCCTTCTCCTTTAGTTGTAGCTTTTGTATATACATATCTATGTTGAGCCAGTCTATTGCTCACTGTGGCCCAAGTTTCACCATAATAGACCCTATCACAACCTGTCTGCGGGCACACAATTTTATAAACAATATGGGGGGTTTCTTCTATATTTCTTTTGTCTTAAGTGTTGTTGATGAGCCTATTGGTGTTTAGAGGGGTTCTGAATCCGAGTTTGAATTCCTGTAATATTTTTCCTGAAATTTTTAGCTACTGCAGGTATGTAGGGTATAGTTAGATGTTGTCTGTCATCTTTTATGCTTTGTTACAGTCTTTTATAAAAGCTTACAATCCTTTTGGTTATTGTTTTATGATCAAAACCCATGCTTATTAAGTCTTTGATGTAGCTGGTGATGTTGTTTTTCTTATCTGACTCTAATTTGCACAGGTGGTGATTGCAAAATAAGAAGGCAGACAGCCCTGCAAGTTTGTGTGGTTTAGGGGATTTTGAGAGTGGATGGAGGTAACCATGGCTGCATAAGGGTTTAATTATCACAGAATAAACAATGGCCAAATTCTCTCTCTTAATTTTCAAATCTAGATACCTGACCTTGTTTTGCTCATCTTCATGTGTGCAGTTAAATATGAGGTTGGAAAGAGTGTGGAGTTCATGTAAAATCACTGTGGTAGAGTTTTCTGGTGCTGTCAAGAATATGTCATCCACATATTTGCTATAAATTATGTTTGGCATTGCTCTCTGGTACTTTGAAATCACCTGTTGTTCAAAATGATCTAGCACAATGCTAGAAACAATCCCACTAAGAGGGAGCCCCATGGGCCATCCGTTGTTCATTCTGTACAATTTGTTTTCATATGATGCTAAAATATTTCCAGCCAGCCATTTCATAAAATCCACAATAAATCGTGATTTGAAAACTGGACAGACTTTTTTGCCTAACTCATGTTCTATTATTCTAATTCATAATTGTCTGTCGATGAAGCCATATAGCCCTGTGACATCCACCGCTGCCATCCTAAATTCACGTGGAATCATTGCATTTTTGATTTTGTTCACAAATTCAAACCATGATTTAATTGTGCATGATCCAAACCCTATATATTTAATCGGGTTTTTATCATAAAACAATAACCAAAAGGATTGCAAGCTTTTATAAAAGACTGCAACAAAACACAAAAGATGACAGACAACATCTAACTATACCCTACATACCTTCAGTAGCTAAAAACTCGGATTCAGAACCCCTCCAAACACCAATAGGCTCATCAACAACACTAAAGACAAAAGAAATATAGAAGAAACCCCCCATGTTTATAAAATTGTGTGCCCACAGACAGGTTGTGATTTGGTCCATTATGGGGAAACTCGGGCCACAGTGAGCAATAGACTGGCTCTGCATATATATATATCATATTATTATTACTATTTGTGGGATATTTCGTGTAGTGAAAAAGCTAAATGCTGACGTTTCAGTACAATATCAAGTACCTTGCTCAGAGCGTCCTCTTTCTCAAATCATAAGAATGCACATGAGATTTAAAAACATTTTTATCATTTTCTTTCTCCTCATATTTAAATTCTATTGGTTGAGAAGTTTTAAAATTTATTTTCTCTTCCAATAGCTTCTTCCAAATGTTGTTAATCTTCTTTAATTCACACCTTTCATGTATGCTCTTGGGCCTTTTTAAAATCTCTATAGCTTCTCTTAGCAATGTATATATATATATATATATATACAAAAGCTACAACTAAGGGAGAAGGCAGCTCGGTTTTTGCTGACCATCAACAGGAGCACAACCACAGATTTGAGCCATCTAAAGCCGACATCATATGCACAGAAAGAAATGATGTCAAGAAAAAGATCAAAGAGGCATGTTACATCACCATCAATGCCAGGTCAATAAATAGAAAGGACACATGCTTCGCGGTTTCAAAAAGGTGGATATTATAAGAAATTTGCATGCATTTGCATAAAGTCAACAGCCTAAAAAAAACTATGATTATGGAGATGCAAGGGCTCCGAAAGCACTAAGTCCATAAAATAGAAGCTTACTAATAATAAACTTAAAGTTTCACCTCAGCTATTAATTTTAGCTTAACAGTAATTTACAGAGTAAGGGTGAAATAAAATGTGTTATTACAATGCCTGGATATGATCTATTGTACTAAAACCACTTTTAAATTCAGCTTGTTCTCTTGGTTGGTGGAAATCCAATGTTTTCTGTAGACGAGTTGTAAGTATCTTAGTAAAAATTTTGTATAAAACTGATAAAAGACTAATAAGTCTTTAATTTCTTAATATCTTTTTTATCACCTTTTTTAAATACTGCATTCTTCCAATCATCTGGTACATCTTTATCATTTAGACATTTGGTATATAATTTTGCTAAAAAAATTCTATTTCTTCACCTGCTTCTTTTAATATATCAATTATAATTCCATCATTACCTGGAGCCTTCTCTTTCTTCATAGATTTAATTGCATGTCTCACTTCCTCATTCAAAATTCTGGGCAATTTGGAAGCTATAATAGGTATAGGAGGCACTTTTCTTTATTACTATATAACTCTTGATAGAAGTCTTCTACACATTTCATGATGTAATCTCTTTTTTTAATAATAATGCCATCTTTTTTTCTTATTGCAGATATAAATTTCTTACCAATATCAAATATATATTATAACCTAATTATTATATAAATTTCTTACCAATATCAAATATATATTATAACCTAATTATTAATAAAGGTTAGCTTCTAGCTTTCAAACATAATGCTAGCAACAAAAATATAAATAAGCTATTTTGATCACAAACATATAAAATCGTAAATATATAATCGGACAAGCACATCAAACCTCTTACATCAGTTTTAACTATTTCCTGATGAGCATATTGCAGGAAGGATCTATCAAATGGCATTGCCCATTGCAGATATTATCCCACCAACAACAATATTTCCTGCTCATCAGAGGATGCATCACCATAGATACTGGAAGCATCTAGAAATTTATGTGTTTGCTTTTCCAAACAGCACCACTAGTGTTCCATATCACTACAACCTTACTTACCCTTGTCTGGTTATGTCAAACATAGCTCAGGAGGTATGAGATTCTTGTGAGCAATGCATAAATGGATGAATGATGCAAATGAAATTGACAGAAGGTATTATTTATTTGAAACAATAATTTTATTTAACAACAATATTATTTAAAGTTCTTAAAAAATAAGAAGGAAAAGTTTGCAGACAGTCTCTATACTGTCTGTCTTGCTATCTGTGTGCACAACACAGATGTTTTCTGATTGTTCCTGATTGAGAATTGTCCTTCTAGGATTGAAGCTCTCTCATCCACATAGATACATATCCATGTGTATAGCAGTAATTAATTTATTTAGGTATCTCATTTATTCAATCCAAGAATCTTGATGTATTTACTTTAATCCAGGTATCAGAAATTATGTGTTTTAGTCCAGGAGTCCCAAAGTATTTAATCCAATACAGGTATTTTGGAGTATTTATTTCAATCCAGGTATCGAGAAATATGTGTTTTAATCCAGAGTTTCTGTTTTAATCTAGGAATCCCAAAATAATAATTTTTATTTTACATATCATACATGTGTGGACTTGAACCACTTATTCACCATATCAATGTATTTTAAAGTCATTCATCATTTCAATGAATTTTAAAGTCATTATTTGAAAGTGTTTATTATTACTTAATATTCAGTGTGGGTTTGAACCACTTATTCATCATATCAATACCATTAGATGTCATTATTAGAAAGAGATTCATCATTACATAATGTATTCAGTGTGAGTTTGAATCACTTATTCACTGTTTCAGTACAGTTTGAAGTCATTATTTGGAAGAGATTTATTATTACATAATATTCAGTGTGGTTTAAACCACTTATTCACCATATCAATGTATTTTAAAGTCATTATTTGAAAGAGATTTATTATTACTTAATATATTGTGTGAGGGTTTGAACCACTTATTCATCAGATCAATACAGTTTAAAATCATTATTTGGAAGAACATTGTATATTTATTCCTTAATTCACATATATAAACATTTCCTTAATTTATGTATGTGTAGTTCCAGAGGCAATTCATTCTATCAATGTTTTTTTATATATAAAATAGTACCGTTATTCAGAATAAATCATTTTTTATTATATAAAAGCATTTTAATAATCAAGAAAATGACATTTTATTAAATCATAGATTATTATAATAAACACATCTTGCAAAATATTTTTATTTCAGCTATTACTCCACTGCTTTCCATTTTTAATTTTTTCCTTTTGTATTACTTACAATCAATTAATTTAAAAGCAACATTTCATTATATTATATTTTAATATAAGAAATACAATTTGCAAAATATTTTTGTGTATTATAAAGGGTTATAAAAGTTGTACAATTTTTCTACCTGAACCTACATCTGCTGGTGGTTCACTATAAATTTTCCAATCAATGAGGGGATTCTGAGAGCTTAACAAGTTGATGATCAGTTCACAGGCCTTGATTTATTTTACTTCATAACTGAACCAAGGGCAAAGAAGAGAGAAAGCTATTTTTAACCCAGACATTTGAAGATATAATATTTTAATCACTTGTTTTTCATTTAATATTTTTTTTATTTACAGGTTCCTTCTTTTTATTATTTACAGTGCTCCAAGCATTGTTGGGCTAGTAGTCATATAATATGGATTTCACTAATAACAGTCTTGATGCTTTCTAACCATATGTCTGCTACAAAAATCTCTTAAGCAGTCTCTACTCTCCTATTTATCTCTTTATGCTCTTCTTTTCTCCCAGTTTTGGGACTGATTTCTCAGAGATCCGTGTGTTTATTTTCTTTCATTGGCCATCTACTTTTGGTGGGAACAGATTCTAATAACTTTTATCTGATGTTTTTGAAAAACAATTATTGATTTTTTTTATGCCTCTGGCAATTTTTTTTATTAATCATTAATTACAGCCTTCTTTTTTATAATCTGTAAACATTAAACTTTTGCAAAATATTGCATTTTAACAGTACTTTTAATATTTTAAAATATTATTTTTTAAATTGCTGTCATCTTTTTATTTCTTCATCTTAACTTATATTTTTGAATCTGTGTGAACTTTTTTTTAATTTTGTCTCAACAGTTTTAAATTGGGAGAGGGGGAGAACTTCAAATTAGATATATGAAACAACATAACTGTTTGATTACCTCCCCCCATTAAATTTTGGGATGACATTGCCTGGAAAAACGATTTCATTCCACACAATATCATTTTATTATTGTAGGGTCTTTACTTGCAGAAAGATAGGCTGATGAATAGGTAAATTGAGATGGGAAAAGTGAGTATGTGAACCACAGCTTCCAATGTCAGGACAAATAGATGGCCAAGCATGGACTATCAGCACCCAAGGCCCCATGATGTCATGAGAATACCTCATTTTTAAGCACTGCCCCTTCTATGTAACTAGACAGACCATCCACAAGAAGTAGTATCCAGAAAAAAATACCAGGCATTGAGCCAGCCCTGCTCATCCTTGTTGAGTATTAGGGGATATAGATGAGGTCTAATTATGAGACCAAGGCCTATTCATGAGGCCTACATATACACCACTGGACTACTCTGGGAGCTCAACATATAGATCTAGACAGTGTTGAGCATATACTTCATAGCATCATGAACACAATGCACCCAAGCAGGCCTGCTCAACCATCCACCCACCTCAACATGAAAGAAACAGATTCACACATCACTTCTATCCTGCTCATATACCCCTTCCATCAGCTATCTTGTTTTCATTGTTTTGAGGTATAACTACATCTAGGTTTGGGAGACTGAGGGACATGATCAGTTTTCTGATGATAATTTTCATGTTTTGAGGTGATGGACTCCTATATTCTCTTGTCTTTGGTCATTTTTCAGGCCAGGCATCATCATGGTGGCTTGCTTTTTATCCACACTTCTCTGCAGCTCATCACTACTGTGTGATATTTTAATGATATGTGTCTGATATGGACTATGCTTTTCACCTGTTAATGGTGGTACTTCATTTCTTTGTTGATGATACCATGACAATGTTTTATAATTGTTATAGTATTGTGGATGTGATTTCTTCTTATAATGGATAGCACCTACTATTGGCCCATCATCTCTTCTATATGGAATTCTATTTGGCAGCTTGAACCCTTCTTCTTTATTGGTTTCTAAGGTACCACAGTAGTCATATGCTGTTAACAGCTTGGCTACCTGCTCAATGGACTGGTGATCCATCCCAAATAGCATTCTTTTGACATAAGTAGGAAATCTGTGGTGGATCAATCTGATGATTTGAAGTTCTGATAATGGGTCCACTGTCAGGACCCTTAACTTTCTGAAGAAGGGTCTGTAAGGTTCACCAGGTGGGCATTTTTCCTGGGATACCCTATACTTGATCCCCTCTTGATAGTCATCACTGCAGTAGCAGCTTATGAGGGCCTGTTTAAAGTCAGAGAAATTGGTGAGTTGGCTAAACAATGAATCCCACCAGGCTTGAACTGCATCCTGAAAATGTCTGCAGGCTATTTTCAGTTTTGGCTTCTCAGACAATGCATTATGTATTCAATGGGTGCTTCATGGGGGTATCCTGAAAATCCTCTTATCTTAAGGAATTGATTCATGATTCCTGGCATATAATTGTCCACTGGTACTTGGTTAATTTTTTTACCATTTTCTTCTCAAAATTTTATTTGGGACTGCTGCTGTCCCTTTTTAACTAGCAATGCACAGCTGCTTTTTACCTCTCACTTGCGTGGTCAGACTGTCCAACTGCTCCTGTATGGATTCTTAGAGTTGTTCAATTTTCACATTTATGGCTTTGCAAATTTTGGTCATTTTGACCCCTTGCTCTGGTAGTGACCCTTTAACTTCATTCATGACCTCTCCTTTTATTTTCAATATTTAGTCATTCATCTGCTTAATTATTTGCTCAAACATTTTATTTTGATTTTTCATTGCTTCTGTGATTTGTTTTTCTATTCTTAGGTTTGCTTCTATTGTTTGCTTCTTATCTTCTTCTCTTTGTTCTTCTCTTTTTTGATTATCTTTTTCTCTTTGTTCAGCTCTTTTTGGTTATCTTCTTGTTGTTTGTTATCTTCTTTTTGTTTGTCATTTTTTGTTATCTTCTTCTCTTCTTTTTGTTCATCTCTTTTTTTGTTTTCTTCTTCTCTTTGTTTATTTTTTTTGTTATCTTCTTTCTATTAATATCTTTTTGTTATCTTCTTTTATCATTACCATCAGTTGGACTAGCATGGAAACCTTATTTATTTTCTGTGCTTGTTGTTGATCTTCTGTTTTGGGATCATTATATAATCGCTTTTGTCCTTTGTCAGGGAGATTCTTTTTATTTTCTGTGTTTGTCATCTTTTTTTTTTTTTCCCTCTGGTTATCATCTATTTAAACTACAATTTATTTCTTTGCTCTTTGACAACATTTTACTATTGACTTCTTTTATTTTTTTTTATTTAATAAGCTTTTCTCTCTCGCTCCGCACTACGGTTCAACTTCATCTTCTTTCTCATGCTTGTTTTGTTCTTATTGCCATATACTTTACATAGTTCTCTTAAATTCCCCTTCTCTTTTTATTGGCTGATTCACATCCCTATACCATATGCACTGTTCACATCTACATAATCATATTGCATCTGCCTTCTTGTTCAGCTGTTTTCTTCTTTTACTTATAAAGGCAGACTAACTAGATTGAGTCTCATGTTTTGGGAAACAAATGTAACTGAACAAGCACATCCAACCTCTTTAAATCGGTTGTAACTATTTTCTGATGAGCATATTGCAGGAAAAAACTATTGATTGGCACTCCCCAAAGCAAATATCACCCCATACAACATTATTTCCTGCTCATCAGAGGATGTAGTGCCTTAGAAACTGGAAGCATCTAGAAATTTATGTGTTTCATTTTCCCAAAGGCACCACTAGAGTTTCATCTCACTACAACCTTCCTTACCCTTGTCTGGTTATGTCGAACCTAGCTCAGGAGGCATGAGATTTTTATGAGCAGTGTATAAATGGATGAATGATGCAAATGAAATTGACAGAAGGTATTATTTATTTTGAAACAATAATTTTATTCAACAACAATATTATTTAAAGTTTTTAAAGAAAAAGAAGGAAAAGTTTTGCCAACCGTCTCTATACTGGCTTTTTTCCTATCCATGTGCACATTATGAATGTTTTCTGATAGTTCCTGATTGGGAATTGTCCTTCTAGAATTGAATCTCTCTCATCTGCATAGATACATATCCATATGTATAGCAGTAATTAATTTATATAGGTATCTCAAAGTGTTTATTCTATCCAAGATCTTAAAGTATTTACTTTAATCCAGGTATTAAAAATTATGTGTTTTAGTCCACAAATCCCAAAGTATTTATTCCAATCCAGATATTTTGGAGTATTTATTTTAATCCAAGTCTCTTGAAGTAATTATTTTAATCCAGGTATCAAGAAATATGTGTTTTAATCCAGGAATCCCAAAATATTAATTTTTATTATACAAATCATACATGTGTGGGCTGGAATTACTTATTCACCATATCCATGTATTTTAAAGTCATTATTTGAAAGAGATTTATTATTACTTAATATGCTCAGTGTGGGTTTGAACCACTTATTCATCATATCAATGTATTTTAAAGTCATTATTTGAAAGAGATAATTACTTAATATTCAGTGTGGGTTTGAACCACTTATTCATCATATCAATACCATTAGAGGTCATTATTTGAGAGATTCATCATTCTTAATTTATTCAGTGAGGGTTTGAACCACTTATTCACCATTTTAATAGTATGAAGTCTTTGATTTGAGAGATTTATTATTATCTAAGTATTCAGTGTGTTTGAATCACTTATTTACAATTTCAATACAGTTTGAAATCATTATTTGAAAGAAATTTATCATTACTTAATATATTCAGTGTGAGTTTGAACCATTTATTCACCATTTCAATAGTTTTAAATCATTATTTGGGACAGATTTATTATTACTTAATATTCAGTATGGGTTTGAACCACTTATTCATCATATCAATGTTATTTGAGGTCATTATTTAAAAGAGATTCATCATTACTTAATGTATTCAGTGAGGGTTTGAACCACTTATTCATCATTTCAATACAGTTTGAAATCATTATTTGGAAAAGATTTATTATTACTTAATATTCACTGTGGATTTAAACGATTTATTCATTATATAATTTGAGATCATTACTTGAAAGAGATTCATCATTACTAATTGTATTCAGTGTGGTTTGAACCACTTATTCACCATTTCAATACAGTTTGAAATCATTATTTGGAAGAGATTTATTATTTTAATATTCAGTGTAAGTTTGAACTACTTATTCATCATATCAATACCACTTGAGGTCATTATTTGAAAGATATTCATCATTACTTATTATATTCAGTGTGATTTTGAACCACTTATTCACATTTCAATACAGTTTGAAATCATTACTGGGAAGAGATTTATTATTACTTAATATTCAGTGTGGGTTTGAAACACTTATTCATCATATCAATGTATTTTAAAGTCATTATTACTTAATATATTCTGTGTGGGTTTGAACCACTTATTGATCAGATCAATACTAGTTGAAATCATTATTTGGAAGAACTATATTATTATTCCTTAATTAACATATATAAACATTTCTTTAATTTATGTATGTGTGTTTCTAGTGGAAATTCATTATATCAAAGTTTTTTTTATATATAAAATAGTAACCGTTAATCAGAATAAATCGTTTTCTTATTATTATATGAAAGCATTTTAATAATAATTCAATCAATCCAGAAAATGATATTTTATTACATCATAGATTATCTTAATAAACACATCTTACAAAATATTTTATTTCACCTATTACTCCACTGCTTCCATTTTTAATTATATTTCCCTTTTGTATTACTTACAATCAATTAATTTAAAAGCAACATTTCATTATATTATATTTTAACTTAAGAAATACTATTTGCAAAATATTTTTGCACATTATAAAGAGTTATAAATGATATACAATTTTCCTAACTGCTGGTGGTTCACTATAAATTTTCCAACCAATGAGGGAGTTCTGAGAGCTTAAGAAGTCGATGGTGAGTTCACACACCTTGATTTATTTACTTTATAAGTGAACCGAGGGCAAAGGAGAGAGAAATCTATTTTTTTTACCCAGACATTTGAAGATATAATATTTTAACGACTTGTTTTTTCATTTAATATTTTTTTTATTTACAGGTTCCTTCTTTTTATTATTCACAGTGCTCCAAGCATTGTCGGGCTAGTAGTCATATAATATGGATTTCACTAATAACAGTCTTGATGCTTTCTAACCATATGACTGCTAACAAAATCTCTTAAGCAATCTCTACTCCCCTATTAATCTCTTTATGCTCCTCTTATCTCTCAGTTTTGGGAGCGATTTAACACTAATCTTCTCAGAGGTCAGGTGAGTTTATTTTCTTTCCTCATTGGCCATCTACTTTTGGCGGGAACAGATTCTAATAACTCTTATCTGATGTTTTTGAAAAACATCGGGAATTGATTTTTTATGCCCACGGCAATTTTTTTTTTATTAATCGTTGATTACAATCTTTTTTTTTTTTTGATAATCTGTAAACATTAAACTTTTGCAAAATATTGCATTTTAACAGTACTTTTAATATTTTAAAATATTAATTTTTAAATTGCTGTCATCTTTTTATTTCTTCATTTTAACTTTTATTTTTGAAACTGTGTCAGCTTTTTTTAATTTTATCTCCACAGTTTTAAATTGGGAGGGGGGGGGGGAGAACTTCAAATTATATATGTGAAACAACCTGCCTTTCAATATATATATATATTGTAACAGATTGAATTGGGAATAAATATAAATTCAAATAAAATGATTAACAAAGTGAAGTAGATATATTTAAAATAAACAACAACTATGATTATGATGATGATGATTAAAGTAGTTTTACCATTGAAGGTTAAGTTTACTGAAAGCAAAAGTATTTTTATTTTGTTGTTTACATTTATTAAAAAAAAAACATCTTTAGGTGAGAATTCCTATTAGATGGAATGATTATTTCTGTATATTTTATTACGGCTGATCATCATCGAATTATTGTATTTCTTTTATCCCTACATGCTTTCCAGTGAGTTGCATCCGTTGGTTTATTAAAAATTAATGGCATATGTTTAGAATGAATTCAAAAAGGGAAAACAAATTAAATCAGTTAATAAAAAATAATTTATTTACCCTAAATAAATAACATAAGAAATTATCGTTTCTATGTTAGCGACTATCACCATATAAAATAAACAAATAATAATAATAATAAAAGGATAAACTGTTGAGTCAAAAAATATCAACATTATACTTAATGACTTATAATTATATGTAAAAAAAATGTCTTATAAGATAATAAAACATTTCCAAACATGATTTTTTTATAGAATATATGATTATGTGCGCATTTTTAACGTTAATTCTTATCAATGAAATGTTCTTTGTAATTATCCTATTAATACAATGTAGATAAGTCCCTCCACATATAAATCTATTATAGATCTTATGGCAGAGTTTATTTTTTCTTACAACAAGGTTTTCTTCTTTAAAGCAATCAGCGTTACACTAATATCTTGCTAAAGTCTATAGATTCATATCCTTTAACTGATGCACCTGCAGTTATTTAGTTACTCATGAAATATATTTATTTATTAACTACAGGCGTCATTATTTCTGGGGTAAATGAAGCATAATAAAATACCTTAAAACAGTAAGCAAAGATATTTGGGCAAACTATTTTAACCATCGCATTTTAATTTTTTAACACTACTTTATCGGCATTTTCCTCTCTCTTCACTGTATCAATCGAGATTGCATTCTTCTGTACTCAAGTCTAGACTATTCTCTTTATCAAATCTATTTATATATTTTGTAATCATATCATGTGTTTAATAATTAAAACATAATTAAGTCTGTATTAATTTTTATCAGCATGTTTTTTACAAAATATCTGGTATCCCGAGTTAATCCCTAGACTTTTGTATCATTTTACAAAACATGTTTTTTTTTTTTTTTAATTTTATATTCAGCTAATTTTTTTCACATATAACTATACAATTTTTTATTTACATTAACAAAAAAAGTAATGAAATAAAAGAAAATATACTTATACTCTAATTTTTTGACTGTTTTATAATTTTTAATAATGGCTTTAGATTTGTCCTTGAATTTAAAAGAGAAATTATTTCTGTAAACCTATTCCAGAAAACAAATCTGAAATCATTATAAAATACTGTACATGTTTTTAAACTCTGTAATTCAAATTCATGAGCTTCACTTAAAATTTATACTAATTGTCCAATCTTTTTCCTTTCCTATCATTATAAAAATTATTATTTTACATATTGCAGTTTTACAAAACAAAAACTTGTGTAAACATATATTTAAAAAAAAAAAAAACTACGCACACACATAGATATGTCAAATTTTACTTATTTATCAATTAGCGTCTTCGATTAACTTGTCTTTACTAATTTTTTGATCATGCAAACTTGTTTCTGTTAGAATATATATGTATAGATATGAGATAACTTTTATTTAATATTGGCATGCTTTCTGTAATCGCAACATTCTCATCGATTGCTTCCATGAGGTTCATTAATATTTATTAGCAATTATTTTTAAAATTGTACACTACCATTAGTCAAGATATAAACTTTACGCATCATTTAAAGGTTAATGTACTTACTTGAGTGAAACAAAAACTTATTAATTAACCTCATGACTATTTTTTTTTCATGTGCTACATGGTTTTAAGTACTAGAAAAAAAAAAAAAATCATCTGTATCATAAATTTTTTAAATATATGATAAAACGTTATCTGAAAAAACAAAAAAAAAAAATCATAATAAGAAATGCATTTCACGAAGAACAACAAGTATTATTGTTTTAGATAACAATCTTTGATACATAGTTCTATTATTATCCAGAATTTATTGATATTAATTTATTACATTATAACAAACAAGTGCGTCACTTCTGGACTTAAAGCTGGACACATACACGATATTACTATAAACAACATTAGAAATGTAGGTAGTAATTTAAGCAATTAAGTTTCATGTGAGCTGTCGGCCAAAGTTTGAAAAATACTGTGGCAACACTAAAGGGATTTCTGCACGCACAAATTTATTTTCATAATCAATATGTATTAGAATTTATTGTTCATTTTGCTAATGTTGAATAAAATATTTGATACAATGGTATAATTTATATCTCAATATTTTAATTAATATAAATGCAGATATATTAATTTAAAATGCAGTAAAGTATAAATATTTTGTTTTGCTCTGTTTTCTCAATAATTAAATATTCTCTTGGCAATCGTCTCATGATTTTTTTATATTTTGTGGGTAATCAAGTTTGCTTCGTTTAAGGGAAATGTATCATTTTTAATATAAGTGAAATTATTCTACTCTCAGATAAAACAAGGAATGTTTGATAATATATTTTTTCTTCTTTAATTAAGGAGAGATATATGTGTTTGCGCTTATAAAAATAACAAATTTGAAAGAAATATATACTTTTCTGTAGGATTTACTTTCCAACCTATATATATTATTAATCTTAGCATGATTATTAAAAGTACTTACAGAACTAAGTATAAAAAATTGTGATTGTTCAAAATTAATAAATTAAATTAAATATGTATAACATATATTATCCACAAAAACCAAAAATCTGGATTCATTAAACATATATTATACAAAAAACAATAACAATATCTCTCGGAGAAGGACTGAAAAGGATTGACGATGGTAGATTTATCAATAATATTGTAACATTAATTGTATTAGCGAAGTAACTATTGATTAAATTATATATACATATTTATAATAAGAAATCCGTAAAAATTTATCACCATATAAAAAGAAAATAATTTGCGTCCGCATTTCTATATTTTATACATGATTTTAAATTCCTATTTCTCTTTTCTTAACTGTTTTTTTTTTTTTTTTATATCGTGATAATTATTGGTTTACAACCTTTTTACTCTTCCTTATCTGTGTTAATCTTGACCAATAAATAATTATTATTTTTTGATTCGTGCATTAATCATTAATTGGCCACTTAAAAATGATTTTACTTGGTCATTAGCATTGATAGCAATTTGTATTTATATTAAATCATTTCATTTCACCATTTTCTTTTATTTGATTCAGTGTAGTACTTCTGGTGACAGTGAGTTTTTCTGCAAAATAAGTTGAATTTTTTTAGACATCAAACTTATCATTGAATAAGTGATTTTTGACTTACCAAAAATTATTCCGAAATCTGTGATATAAGAACCAACAACTTTATAAGAATTTCTCAAGTTCGTGCAGCGTCTACAATGGATAAGGGTAAAACTTACAAAACTTCAAGGAAGTACCATCGACTGAATCCTTGGGGGAGTGATTCTTATTCTGACATTATAATAGAAGCTATATGTTCGTCACCTGAAAAACGTATGACTTTAGATGAAATTTATTTCTGGATAACACAAAATGTATCTTATTTTAAAAATAAAGGAAACGTTAAAAGTTCATCGGGATGGAAAGTAAGTAATATTTTGTAAATTGTGAAAAAGTATTTCCTATATTTAAATCTAATTTCTGTTTCCGCTTTCTTTTCTAATTTGAATTTAAATAAATATTACTTTTGTAGTTCATTTAATAACCATTTTATCTATTCAATGTGGAAGTAGTCACTTAAATGGGGTAGAATTTCGTTATTTTTATTAATTTTTAAATTATTTTAATTTTTTTCAATGAATTTCATTAACGTTACCTGCCGACTTAATTTGTGTAGAAACTAACTGTTATTATATCTAATATTTGAAAGTTTTCTTTTTATTCCAAAGATTAATAAAATATTAAAATATTTTAAAAGAAAACCAAAAAAGATTGCTGAATATATATAATTTTACTGTTTATATCCAACATTTTATGCGTTCATCCTCCCTCGGCACATTTAAAATAAATCTCATTACATTATAATTGTTTTATTCCAACGAGATATTCAAACTGTTTTTATATTATTGCAGGTTCTAAAAGGAATTAGCCTTTTGAGTATGCATTTTGGTTTAGTAAAAAATTTAAAAAATTTATTTATCAACGAATAGTATTTTTATACAAAAATACAAAATATAAATAAAATGTCATTTGACCTTTCGTTCTGTTATAGAATGTTTTTGTTTATATTTCAAAATATTACAACTTTAAAAACTATTTTCAAACAAACAATAAAATAATAAATTATCACTGGATTTTCTATTAGCATCAATAATATTAAGGCTAACAATTTTAAATAGATGAAATGCTATTTTTGAACTTACAATTATTTCTTGTAATGAAAATAATTTTATAATTTATTAATTGTAATACTTATTACACCTTTTTGATCAGGACTATGGACACTTGGACACTTAACTTTTGGTTTCCGTGTACTACCCAAAGAATATCCGAATTTTTTCTATCACAGTTCTTTATAAGAAATTTGGGCATCAAAATAAAATAAAAACAGGAGGACAAATAAAATGTTTTTTTTTTTTTTTTTTTTTGCTGACGGAAACATAATTCCCGTAATGACAATTAAATATATAATAAAAATATTATAATTATTATTTGTACTAGCATTTCCAAAATTATTTCATAAAAAAATTTTCGTTTTTTTTTTTTTTCTAAAAATATGCTTCCAAATGAAACTATATTAAAAAAAAAAACAAATTGTTTTAAAGTTCCTTTTAATTAAAATTAATTAGAATTTTGAACTTGGTTTTGCAAAACCCTTTTTTTAATATCACGCTCTAGGTTAGTTTTACTTGTAATGAGCAATTGCGCTAAAGCAATATGTTGCTAAAACGGCTGACCTCAATTGTATTTAGGCGGGACACACAAATCAGTAATAAATATAATGGAGATATCGTTTTAATATTTTTTATCTCAGTTTTACTTTGAATAAATTATTTAAATATAATTTTTCAAAAATTAATTAATATTTTGCTCGCATCGGTTATCTGAAAGGAATCAGATTTCTCTTATAACCTACAATTTCACTAAAACATATAACAAATCTTTGTTCAGGTTATCTCTGTTAAACAATAATCATTAGTCTTTGTAAAAATAATTCAAAGACAGTGCGATTTTCTCCACATTCAGAAGATGTCAAATTTAACAATTTTAAAATATTTTTTTGGGATGGGGAGGGAGATATAGGTATTGTTTAGTTTATAAGATTTTTTTTTTATCAATTTGAGATGAGTTGATACCTCACTTCTATCTCCATTTATTTTCATTAAAGTCTTTTTAAACAAATGTTTACATTTTTTGTTTCTGTTGTCATTTTTTAATTATATCCATTGTTTCTAGTTGAGGTGCTTTCCTTTCAACATAGGATTGATTAATACTTTTCGCATGTCACTTTAATATTTCTAAGTTTTCCTCTCTTGGTTATCATAAAAAAAAATATGCAAGTCATAATTGTAAGATATATGTAAGGAGTTCGTAATTTATTGCCTTTTTATCTTAAGTACTTCTCACAATTTATTACCTAGATTTCTTTCAGTTTTTTTGGTCAATTTTTTTTTCTTTTACTCTAATCATTCTTTATATTATATTACTATCTTAGTGGGTTTGAAAGTATTTATTTCCTTATATTCTTTGCATTTAATAATATTTATGAGCTTGCAATAAATCTAATAATTTCAGTGATATTTTTTGTCTTCTTCATTTCAACTTTTATATCAAAATCCATTCTCAAATACTTTTTCTATCATGCCTTTCATACTTTCAAACTCATATTAACCTTTCTATTCCACCCAAACTTGTGGCCCAACAAATATAATAGATATACCACTTTGATGTTGAGATACATCTTATTAATTTACCCAAAATCTCTTATACTCCAAAGAAAAGTATTCATGATCATCATCAATATCCAGGTAATGGTTTGCCCATTCATCACTAATTTAAACATATAAGCCTATGATATATGTGACCAAACCCTTCTGCAGGGACCTGAGGGAAATCTATTATACATCCCATGCCCTCTATATGTTACACTCAATAACCAAATAACTTATATACTTTACATAGATATATCCCATTTCAATTATGGGTATGGGACTATTTCTATAATCTCTATAATCACTTAATAAAATTTATAACAACCATAATCTCAATATTTATATAGATGCCTTATACATTCCTCATTGATTATGATGAATAAAATATAACCAACTAACATAATTTGTATCTATCATTCAAATTAGGCATGAATATATACACATTAATTATGAGATTAAAACAAACCAATGATGATGACAACCAACAATCTCCTTGCTGATGATCAGGTGATCAGGTATATGTGTTATGAATTAATTAAATTATAAAATTAAAAATAACAATACTACTAATAATAAAACTAAAGCCAAATATTATATAACTCTGTTTCTTAAGATTCCTTGCTTTTTAACAAAAAACAAATTTCTCATCTTTCAATTGACATTAATTATTATATCAATCAAAGTAAATTATTATTAAAAAAATATTGTATGTCTAACCAAATAGGAGAATTAACTTTATGTATATGCTACTACCCATTTAAGATATGCTGGTTTAAAATGAAATATTCCAATAACAAAAAAAAAACATTTCATTTAATACCTATTCATAATTTTCTACCAGCTTTGCCTTGTGTTATAATTGCAAGATAAAATCATTTATGCAGTGTGTGTGTTCACTTTCATACATGTGAACCCCTGCTCTACTAATTTGCTCTCTTTATGTAAAACATATCAAGCATAAAGATTTTAGTCTAACCTGTTCTCACTTATCTTAATTGATGTATATCCATATAAGCAGTCAGCCACACACATTTGGGATAGGTTAGTATATATGTCATGTTAAAATGTTTTCCCTTCATCCTATTAAATTGCAAATAAATCATATACACAAAAATATTTAAATCTTGAGCAAAACAACATTTTTACCAAATTTAAATATGCAAAATAAAAAACCTTATAAAATATATATTGACAAATTGCTCATCTTTCAGGTTGATTTCTGGCACTTCACTTTTTTTCTTTTTACAATTTCAACAAGCTTATTTCTGGCATTCCTTATGAAAACATCACAAAACTTTTAAAAATTGCTTAGTTGATGCTTGATGTATGGATTATATACATACTCTTTTTTGCTTCTTTCTTCCCCTCCCTCTCTTTAAAGGTGATAATTATTTAATAAACCATTGGCTGCAAAATAAGTCTTTGAGACTTAATGTGGTTTTGGCTTGGTTTACTAGAAATGCATGCCATTCTCTGGGTCTTATATATATATATATATATATATATATATATATATATATATATATATTGGCTCAACCTCAATATATATATATATATTGAAGTGCAGCCAATATACTTAACTCATGGTGGTCTGGATTTCGGGGACAAAATAATGCAATTTAACACTGCAGACTCTTTTTCTTACATCTAAAAATATATACAAACACTGAGTTTATTTTTCTTTAAAGCAGCACTTTATATACTCTCCTTACAACACCATTTTACCTCTTACTTTTCTTTTAGGGACTGAATTTTTATCAATCCTGATGAAGATTTATTGCTTTCTTCCACAAAGATTTTTTTCTTTTCTGAAACTCTTTTCATAATTCAGATATATATATATCGAAGTGAAAAAAATGTTACACCCATCTTTGCTTCACTGTATGGTGATTCAAAAACATTAAATCAGAGGTTTAAACCCAGTTATATATGTGTAAATCACTAGAGAGTAAAAGGATACTTATACAAGTGTTTTAAAACCCCCCTTTTTGTTTTGTACTTTTTTAAGTTAAACATTATAGTAAGAATATTTAATAATCTTAAAACAGAAATATTTAAATTTCCATTCCGTTTTAATAATCATGTATGTGTGTTCAAGATAGCTAAAAAATATTATTGATAAAAAATTTTTTTTCATAATTAAATATCAAACGTTATATATATTTTATAGTCGCATATTTTATTTTATGATGCAATACCAAAGAAAGTTCTAGAGAGTAATTAAAATAACTCTGAAACTTATAAATAAAACAATATTCTAGATGTAATTTAAAAAGCGTAATTAATACATTAAAATCCCTTAAAAAACATAAAATTATAGGAAATTATATCTTTTGAATCTATTTCCATTCTTGAAATAGATTAAAGCAATACTCTCTAGAACATGTTGCATTATCATTGAAAGTAAAGAATAGGTGTGTTGAGGTCACTTAATTGACATCCAGGCCTCATAAAGTGGAAAGAAAATATTTGAGAAGGTCTTGCTAACATATAAATAGAGACAAAATTTTAGACTTAGTTTCTTTGTGCACCATTTTAATCAGTGTTGCAGAACAGCCCCACGTCAATCAAAATTTTGAAATATGAATCTGGTGTAGAGGGACTAAATTTGCTTCCCCTTTCTTCTCCATAAATCATTTCCATACTGCTATGCTAACCTGCAATCTCCACTTATGGACTGCCTAATTTAAATGTTGAAATAACTGTCTCAAGATGCCAGCCATTATTTTTCCAAACTTTGCCTTGCTATCAAGTAATGGAAGGTAAATCTTAATCATGCTGCTAATATGAACTCTTTCAAAACTTTCATTTTAAAACCTAAATTATTTATAATGTAATTCTCTTTCTTTTTAAACATGTTGTTGTAATGCTAATTGTAATAATTCTATAAAGTAATGACTTTCTCTTTCTGTTATAAAAATCTAATGCACAAATCTATAACTTTATTTTTTTTAATGCATTTCTTTACTGGGTTTCACAATTTCTATTTTTAATATTTTAAATGTGGCAAACTTTTAATTTCAATATTATAAATTTTGTATGACTTAATTTAATATGCTAATTGTTCAATCTAGTGAACCGATCCTAAATTTTGTTATTTGATATTCTCGATATTATGTGATGTTAAATCATAAATGTAAGCTATCTTACTTAGCTAAAAGTTTGCTTGATTGAATAATATTTTAAGTTATTCTATTTGCTTAGTGGCAGATTATTCACTGCTACATTTAATACATCACTTTATTACCATGTTCATGTTATTGATTTTATTTTCATATTATATTTTAAAGTAAACTAAATGACCTTACCTTTGCTGTTTTTTTATTATATGGTCAATCATTTGATCATCATGCCATCTAGCATGGTACTTATTTTATGGAATTAATTATTAGTCAGCATATTAAGGTTTGTTTAATGAAGAAAACAATATTCCCTCTTTTATGTTTTGACATCCTAACTAATATTAAAGATCATTTGTCTACCTTTCGAGAGAGATCAAAATTATGTCATTATAATAGATTCTATTAAATTATGAGGGCCTTAACTCACATATAAGCATCATTAAGAACCTGATTTATTTATTTTTATTATTAGCATTGCTTGGCTTAGATAACATTATGAAATTTCCTCACTTTGCTTTGTCAAACTTAAAACCCGGAGGAACAGGATTATTTTACTTATGGCATATCCTTGAATGGAGTTTGGAAGCACCGACTTTAGGATACTGTCAGGTTGTTGTTTAAGCTCTACGTGGTTTAACACTGGAAAGCCAGACCATGCAATTCCTATGATACCACCTTTTTCAAATGCTGACCTGTCACGTGTACAGGCACATTTCATATTCTTATATAATTGATGAAGCATTCATCCTAAAAATGACTCAACCTTTTCTAGCATTATGATTTAGTCAGCACTGCAATTCTTGTTTAATATCCACATAAGTTCCCATTTTAAATCTGTAAGATGTGATGCCATGATTTCTAAATCCATCTTATAGTTTCATTTATTTTATAAGTTAGGGAATGTCATTTTAAAGCTTATTTAAGATGCCCACCATCTCTTTGAGAGTCAGAAAAGAATAGAATAAAATACAAATTACTTTTAACTGTTTAAGTGAACAAAGTAAATTATAAAATATTTTCATGTGTGGTTTATATGAACCATAGTAAATTGATGTACCTTATATCCCATTTATCTGTTTTTAAGGTCATTGATTTTTCATAAAATAATCATAGCGTCCAAGTTATAATATGGTAAAAATTGGTATCTACTGTTAGCATATTTAAGCTGCATCTTTTGACTATCTGTATATTTTTTGAATCATCGTATTCCATTGCGGATTTGTGTATTATGTAATCACTAACTTATGTTCAATTATTATGTAATTTTTTAAATATGCAAATCAGCACTCATAATCAAGTGAAATCCAAAATCCTATTAGTGGTATATGTAAATAGATTTGCGACTGTTTGTTAAATTAAATATTTGTTTATTCATTTTTATAATTAATATAAATAAATTATTAACCATATAATTAGTACTTAAGTCTGCTTTGCCTCATGATTTATGCATACACATCATTAATTAGATTGCATTAAATATAGCTTATTTCCACTAACAAACCAACTTAGATTTATTAATGAATTTTGATGAAAAGTCTAACTATAATCTTAAGCTATTTCATTCTGCTGAGGTGGGGGTTCAAAGCCTAGTAGTATTATCATTCCCTGTAGATCTCTTGTTTCTCTGCTGTTGCTCCGGGACAGGAAGAAGTAAAATTTCATTTGTTATCATCAGAAATGTTGTTTGTAATGTTATAGATCTGGAAATTAGGCAATAGGGCAGAGTTCATGATTGTTCCTGACTTATGTATCATGTACATGATTTCTCAAGGTACTTTTGCCTAGATGCTAGCTCATGTTAGACGAACATGCTATTCTGACTGGTGTAATATATTGAAGCAGTGGATCCGGAAGTCCGATCCATGCTTCACAGCCTCCTATAAACTTAATCAGTATTGTAGACCTGAATTAAGTTTATAGCCCAATATCAGCAGGGTTTTGCATTAAAGCTAAAATTAATTACGTTTATTAAATTTGTATTTGCATTTAAATATTTCATTTTAAATAAATTCCATTCCAAGAGTAAATTGCTGTTTAAAAAAATTACTTGTAATTACTTGTAAAACCTTTTAATAAACTAATGCACAATTCTGCTGAAATAAAATGCTTATTTTATTAAAAGAAATAAGAATATATTTTTGTTTTTAAAATCTTGTTAAAATATGGCATATGATTTTATTTTGAGATAAGCCCACCAACATTTTCTAAAGGAATGTATGTTTTTAATTAAATAGCCCATTCAAGGCAAATTAAAGATTGACTTCTCTTCTTTTTTTTTAATTAATAAAAATTCAAAGTTTAAAGAAAGAAATTTAGAATAAAAAAGTAAAAGTTGTTTTTAGAAAATGTTACTTTGAAACAAAGGAGCGGGGGGGGGTATCAAGATCTAAGATCATATGCAAAACAACAGAAGGTAGCTTGCAAAAAGGTATAAATAGGTGAGAGAACAAAAGACTTGGCTTTTCAAAGTTTTCTTGCTGTCAGTCAGATTTCTCTTGCGAGAATTCATTCAGATTTCTCTTGCTTGCTTTCAGTCAGTTTTCTCTTTGGAGAATTCATTCCAATTTTTCCATCATTCGTTATCATGCTGACGATTTTTTATTAGTAGGATTGGCTATTGATTAGCTTGGCAGATCCTGTGCTGTGAATCTCTCAGATTTTGATTCTCATTTAGATCTTCTCCAAAAAGTTATTCAACTGTCATCCTCAGAATCACGGAGAAGTTTTAACATGCAACGAGTTAAAAGTCATAGTATTTTGATGGAAACGAACATGATTGGTGGTTAGGCAAATAGCTTTTCCTGCTGTCAAGGTCCTAAAACCATCAAAATGCCATAGTATCCAACCAATATTAATCTGAACTCTGTGCTGTGTTTGTGGGACTTTTCTTGAAACAGTGCTACATATTTCCATTTTTTCTTGTCCTGACAAATACCTATCAATGGACGGATCAAGCCACAAACATCACGGGAACAGGACCAAGGAACCAGAATGGTAATCATATCTCTCCTCATGAACTATTTACTATTCTACCCTTTTTGATCTTACCTTTCTAAATTGCATTATTGTAGTACATTTCTGAATTGTGTTATTTAATTATATATTTTGTAATGTAACTATTTCTATTAGACTAATCTTATATATATATATGTATAAAATGAATATATATAATATACATATATATATATATATATATATATATATACATATATTGTGATCATCTATTTTATATTTATATTTAATCCTTTTCTTGCTCTATTCCTCTTTGCTAACATATTATCAATATTTCAGATTCCATTGTGGTGTAAGTAAAGGTTAATTTTTCATTTAAAATATCTTTCCAATTTCAATTATGTTTGTAAATTAAATATGAGTAAGTTTCCTTTGTTTGCCAACTTGATCTCCTTGATAATGCCTCTTTTGTCCGCCTTTAGCCCCATACATATATCTTATTTAGCTATACACGTCTTAAATAATTTTAAACTGTTTTTCAGCACAAAGCAATTATAAAATGCTTTGCAAAATATTTTTTTATTGTGCTTTATCAAGGAGAGACTTAGACCACAAAAATATTATGTCATTACTATCCGTTTTTATTGTCAAATTTGTTTTCCATTAATAAATAGGGGAATAGCCGAGGCCATTAAAACATTACTAATATTTTAAAAAGTCATTAATTAAATATATTATTTAACTAAAAAGCTTGAGTTTTTTAATTTTATTTCAATGCTTTATTTTACTTTTCCAATGATCCAGGCATGTAAATCACATAATTTCATAGTACTTTTGCACATTTAACTGTTTAGTCCCATAAGTATTTTTGTCCATTGTCTCTCCCTGATGCTAAGCTTGGGCTGGGTGAGAAAATAACTTATGCATGTCTCAGATAATGTTGTTTGTTTATAATTAGACTCAATAATAGGTGAAGAGGGCAGAGGTCATAGTATTCTTGATTTAATATCTCGCATATGGGTGGCGTCGAGGTACTTTCGCATAGTATTCAAACTGAGTTAAACCAACATACATCATCTTACTGGCACAATATATATATATATATATAGTTTTCTCTTTAATCACTTAAATGCAATAGTGTTCATATATCAGCACATCCACAGTTATAGTTTGTAAAGTAATAATCCAACGTTTTATTCCTTGAAAACTAAAATCATTTCTCTCCCTTTCTTTTTCATTCACCCTGTTTTTATATCTTAATATTCTGTAATTGATCTGCAGCTGTATAAGGCTATAAGCCAAATGTCTCTTTTCTAAACAAATACCTATGATCTTAAAAAATCAACAGAACTCAAAACTGACCAACTTTACTGGCATTAAATAATAAAAAAATATTAATATCTCCCTCCAGTGTCAAAGACTACCTTTTTTGACAATTTTTCAAAGCCATAATTTATATGTCAATAAGAAAATATGAATGTGTGTGCAAGAAAAATTGCAAAATGACATATCATTGATTTACACATTCACTCTCTGACTCCAAACCACAAATGTTCTTTGCAGGCTGTAAATCTGCTGAGCTCATGTTGGACAACAAAACAATCTAATCTAGCCTGTTTTTTAAAGAAAAAATAAACTATATAATAGAATTGCTATATTATTTAATACAAGAGTATAAAACAACTAACTATCTTTTATAATATTTATTTTCATTCAGTTTTTTTCATTACTACTTACTAATCAATCTTTCTCTTAAATATTTATAATATACACACAAAGATGCAATTTTTTTTATTTAATATATATATATTTTAACAGTATCTGGGTTCAAACCCTGTTATAAGAAAGTTAAATAGGTTATACCCACTGATGTAGATGATGTATATATATGTAAGGGAAATAGATTTTGAAATATTTTTTTTTAAAGATAAAAAAATATGATTATTTGTTTTGGAATATGTTAAAAATATGTTGTTATTAAAAAAATGGAGAAATATAGTTATATGCAGATATATAATTTATTCTATTATAAATTGTTTCAAATGTACATTTTTTGTGTGTTATGATATCTTACTTCAATGAGGGTAATGAAAAGAGATTTACTTCTAGGCAATTCTTTGTTATATTACTTGACCATTTTAAATTTCAAGAAACCGTAACTGAATATATTCTGAACAAAGATACCAACAATTAAAAAAATATTAAAAGCATTCCAGAGAAAGAGATAGAAATGCTGATAAATTGTCTTTGTGAGATCAATAGAGTATAGAGAAATTATTTTAATTAGAAAGTTGCAGCCATTGAGAAAAGGAGACATTTTGAGAAGGAAACGTTATATTAATATTTTTTTTACTATATTAAATTGTACGGTTATACTCTAATGGTTTTAAATTAAAATACTGAATTTCTCTGAATAAACTAATTCACATAGAAAATGTATTATATAAGATCAACTTATAAAATGTCAATGCTTGTAATGTTGAGGTAAAAACCATATATGTAAGGTGACCAGTCCATGCTACAAGTACATACTCTTCTTGTCTGCCCATATGCGACCCCATAAACTGGATAGATATGTTGCTTAAAATAACCTAAAGAGGAATAAAAAAGTGTTGAACCTAATATGCCAAGCAAGCTTCCATTAAAAATTTATTAATTGCCATAATCATTATTCTTTTGGTTTCAATTAATACCACAAAATTGATGCATGTTCTGGACTTATGCCAATAGCAGATATCTTTCTTACTTCAACAAAAACAAAAATAAAAGCTCTTTTGGATCGTTAACTCAGAATGGCATAAATTTACATAAGCAAACTGATCTTTTTAAAATTTCCTGAAGGTAACTATAACTTTCTTTGCCTTAACTAAATGAACTTAGAATTGCCTATCGTTACCCTCAAAATGCTTGTTCTTTTTTACTATCTTAATTTAATCTGTAGCATATAACTGTATTATTTTTTTTATTCTATTCAATATTTATATGAATTATGTTTAGTAAAATTTGTTTTTTTTCTTTTATGTTAGATTTTAATATGTGAATTATATATATATTCTTTATCCTATGAATATTTGATTTAATAAACTAATAAGAATAAAATTATATACTTGAAACTGAAATTAATTATAGATTATTAACGAATACATTTATCATTTATATTTGCCTATTTCTTTTCCTAGAAAAATGCCAAGCAAACTAGCTAAATACATCTTATATGAATAGACACATATATTACATATTTTTTAACTTAAACCTCGTTTGATGAAGAAATTTGATTGATTATTCACGTAACAAATGTTTAAAGGTAGGGAACTCAAAGCAGCTAAATTTTTAATTAGACATGATCAAATTCGACAGCTATAGAAAAAAAAGAAAAATATCGTTCACAATGCAGATTTATCCATTATATCTTCAATTAAATCCGATAGGTTACCTCCCAAACCTGAGAGCAAGCTAGCTACTGTCAGGCACGTAATTAGAGATAGTATAAGTTAGGTCAGAGTTTTAGGAAAAGTATAATTCTTGCTGCATTAGTGATATTGGTGCTTGAGGTCAGTTACTACCTGATGCTCATAAATGTATTCTTTCAAAAAAATTATTTATCTGTCTTACTGAAGAAATAATGGCCATTAGGGAAACTTTTTAACTTAAATCCTTATATAAGACCTATGCAAGATATAGAAATTTCATTTATAAAATTTCATAAAGGTAATTGATTCACATTCGAATTCAAATCAGTAGACAGTAGTCAAATACTTCCTAGAGGTGTTATCGTGACTAAACAGCCATAGTTTTACATTCACTATCCCGTGTAGTCAATGTATACATTTTTTAAAGATCTATTTTAGACTAACACTATCATTGATACCGGGCTTGCCTGTTAATATATATATATATATATATTATAACCCAGTGATTATATTTGGAAATTTTTTATTATTTCCAACCCAATATCTAATTAATTAGTTTATCCGCACTTGTGACACTAATTTTTCTGGTTGTTGTTAAGGTAACCAAAATAAAAGCAACATATCTATTAATTTTCCAAGATGATCTAAAATACTTTTCATATAATACAATTGTACATACAATTCTCTTAAGCTATGCCACGATTGTAATAATAACAATAATTGATCACTTATTAATTTAAAGAATAATTATAATAATATTAATCTCAGGGTTCTTTGTTTCATGTAAGGAAATGCTCGGCAGTATTGTGTTGTCGCATATGACTGTCATTCTGGTCGGCTATAGGAAACATTTATTTTACTTAATACAATGTGTCTTCATCTCTCATATCTACTGCTATATTTATTTAAAGAGATGATAATTCTATTCAATAATGACATATAATTTTGAATAAAACAGCTTTTTTTTTTTTTAATAATCTCAGTCAGAATAATAAAAAGACAAGGGTGCCTTTTGTGTCCTTCCATCATCCATGACAACACAATAATATAACTAAGATTTATTACTTAGACAATTTAACTAAATGGGAATGGAATAATGTGCAACCAAAGTTAATGGTTTGGGAATAAATTCATTTTTTTTTTTTTTGTTTTACAAAGGTGAATGTTTAGTCTTAAGTTTTCAATTTCATAAATAATTATCATTAAACTAAAATATAATGACATATTCCGATCTGCTTAACTTTATTTATCTGGTATATTAAGTTTTTAAGAATTTGGAATGATTTCGGACTCAAGAAAAGGTTTTGCAAATATTGTGCAAACACTTATATTTAGCATATAAAAACAAAAAAAAATGAATCTACAACAAATTTTAACAAGACTATAATTTATTATTATCACAAAAAAAAATATATATGAACATTTATTCAATAATCCCATAGTAATACAAAAATATAAAATATAACTGACATTAATCTGTATACTCTTTTGGTTATGGACTAGAGATTACTACTTCTCCTGTATGCAATCATATGGATTGATTAACTAAAAGTACATTTCATTACCAATACATTGTTTATTAAATTTTGGTAACCTTGTAGAAGCTTTTATTCAAAATTATTGACTAACTATTTTTTTTTTTAATGATTAATCACATCATATGCAATATGCAAAATATTAAATTTATTTCTAATACATTTACTTTATTTATGGTCTTTAATGGGATAACCTATTCTAATTATAGGCCAGCTATCAGAAGTTACACTTACCATCTTACATTTAACTTAATGCTAACTTAAGTTATGATACAAATTTTATTCATACGTAAACTTTTGAAATATGAGTATTATTTAATTAATAACCAGAATTAAATATTGCATTTGAATATTCCTTCAGTAAATAAGCGTTTTAAATTACGCAATTTTAATTACTTTCTCCCTTGATTTACTTGTCAAATACTATCAATATTTAGCAGCACAATACAGATATCGACCCTAGTTACTAACGCACTATTTATACTAAAGTGGATCTTGAGGAACTAACACCTCCAATATAACTTTTATCTTGCCCGAACTTTCAAAATTAAGCACAATAATCAACACCTTCCATGGTGGAGCTATCTTTATTTTCACATGAGGAATATGGAATAACCACAAAGGTTTGTAAAGTAATCTACTACATTAAAATAATTTGGTGGTTTCTTGCATACAACGAACACACACCAACTACAATCTTCTCCTGGGATTTAAATGAATGCAGCATACTACATGCTAGATAAATTCGTGATCGTCCTATCTATGAGAATCGATCACTTGGGCTATAAACATACTCGAACATTATATTTAAAATCTTCCTCTCATAGAAAACAAAGCTTTTGGGGAGATCATTTTTCATACCACAAAATAAATACATTATAATTATTACCTATGCAAATATTAAGCATATAAATATCAACTGGGCAGGATAAGTAAATACACTGATTATAATAAACTTATGTTACCGTGTATACTTTGATCAACATCTGAAATCAATGGACATCATAGAATAAAAGTATAATAATTTTAATTTTAATAAAGGAACATTCAAAAATAGTTGGTAGCATACTATCTTAAACTAAATAAAGTGGATGTGTTATTTAAGAATAATTAGGAATAAATTCCTCAATTAATACAGTATAAATTCGTTTCAACTTTAACAAGAAATATTTTGTTATAGCATTTTTTTTTAGTTACTTCTGATAATTTTCAATATTTATTTTACCCCTTAAATATCTAAATATTTTTTTTTTACGTATCTAACATACAAAATTTCTACCTACAATTGTATGTACTAATTAAAACATATTTTATAGATTTTTTTTTTGCAAATATTAAGCATATAAATATCAACTTAACCTATAATAATTAGATTAAAACATACCTTTGTTATTACAAGGCTATTAAATATCACTTGACCATACAGACTTTAATCTATGTGATATAAAAAAAATACATATCATTTATAACTTAGTTTTAAACAATCATTAATTAACAAGTGCATACTCTCTCATTAGAAAATGTTTTTCTGTTGAGCAATTGGTCCAGGTGAAGAGCTTTATCCAGTCGTATTTCACAAAGCAAGTTTGAAAACAATAAACAACTGGTATTATTTCCTTTAAATAAAAGTTTTCTCTTATTTTGTGCGTTTAATAAATTAGGTAAAGAAACATATAGCAGAATTGAAGATTAATTCTTACTTGAATTAAACTACTACAATTTTGGGATCCAAGAAAATAAAATATACATATTCTAACATAACGAACAGTTGACGATAGACGATAAACATACACAATATTTTTTTTTATTGACGATACGTATTCTTATTAGCTAGCTTACTTATGGACAAAAATGCGCAATTTTCCGAGAGATTATTATGATAATAACTGCAGTCAATTTACGTGTACATGAAGTTTTAATAATTCCAACTCATGTATAATATAATATATCATTTATTTTTATCATTAAGTCACTAAGATATTTGGTTTGTTCATACTTTAGGAATTATAATTTTTTTTTAACGGTAACTTCTCCGTAAGAATGCCCCTATATAACTCTCCCTATATTTACTCTAAGAAAGTTTATATATTTTTTTTTTATATCCTTTTTTTTTAGATATACAGGTGCATAATTTAATCTTATTTATCATTATTATTATTTCCAGACAATTCTTGGTGAATAAAACATATTTTAACGTATGTAACTACATTACTTGTAAAGGCAGACAATATTGAGAAAGAGCGCAAAAATGTTTCTAGTTGATTTTCCTTGGTTTCAAAATATTTCTCTCAATTATTTTTTTTTTTCCTTTCTATACCAAGAAAATATCAATAAATGACATAAAGTTAATAAATAATTATTTCTCACTTGGAAATCCTTTTTTTCCCTTAATTTAGATATAATAGAATTTTTCGTGACTCTTTTAGTTAATGCTGTCATTTTTTAACTTTAGCGTGAGACAATAAATTTTTAAGTATAAAAGGTCTTTAAATAGGTAGATGGCAAAGAAAATCAGGATATCTTATCAAAAAATTTTAGCCACACATTATATTATTAAAATTTTACTTTGATTACATTTATTTCTGCAAAATAAAATAAAAAAATTGAGTTACCAAATTTCAGCACTGTTCCTTCCTTGAAAACTAAAAGCAGACTATATTTTCCTTTTTTTTTTTTTACACTTTAGCGACCTCTTCCAAAAAAATAATCATTTGATTATAACAAACAAAAGAAAGGAAAAACCTATTACAATCATATAGTTTTAGTATTATTTACCTGGATTACAAAGTAATTTGACAATATAAAAAAAAATAATAAATACATTAAATTAACAATCAGTGATGTATAATTCTTTAAACATTATATTTTTTTTTGTAAATATATATATATATATATATATATATATATATATATATATATATATATATATATTTACAAAAAAAAATTACCAGAAGCTATTGTGCTTTATGATAAAACACTCATCCACTCTCCCCTCTACCCATCCAAAATCAATTACTGTTTAGCTTTTATACCATATTAATATGCTCTAATTATTAATATCTCAATTAAATTATTCATGTTCTTTCTTTAAAAATGACATTGAGTTATTAAATCTATTAGTTATTCACCCAAAACATGCCAAAGTGAGTGAATATTATACTTTATTAATCAATTATTACTATTGTTATTTTATCTTTTTATTTCTTTAAAGAATAGCATTGTTTTCCTGCAGAAATAATGCCAAGTAAACCAAGTGTTAATAACACTAGGTTACAATTCTCCCACCATTATAATAAATAAAAAATAAAATAATATATGCATTTTTTAACAATTCTTATGGTATTACTAAGTTTATATCCTACTTCTTTCTTATGTCAATAAATACAGTTTAAAGGATTTAATTTTGCTTGGGATATGGTAGTAAGCTTCGGGCATTATAGGTATCTCTTGTTCCATCAGGGGTTGAGACTAAAAAGGCATTCTCACCCACTTGTTTCACAATTTCATAGAGGCCTTCATAAAGATACATGAATTTTCTAAACATATGCTTCCGGAGATTACTCACATGGGGAGTTCTAATTAAAACAAAATCATGGACTTTAAAAGGATGTGGACTGGTTTTGGAATAATGAGTGCGTTTATCACCCATCTTTTGAAGTTTAATTCTGGCCAGTGCTTGGTCATGTTCCACATTAATATTTTCCACTATTACGGATAACGGTGTTTTGATTAGTAAAGGTTCAGGTCTACCAAAGTGCAGCCGAATTGGAGACCACCTAGTAGACTCATTAATAGTTATATTTATATAATTAATCACCTGTGGCAACTTATTGACCCACTGTTTGTGATCCCATTCTATATATACTTGGAACAACCTACTTATCTCACGCATGATTCTTTCACTTGGATTGGATTGGGAATTTCTAATCGAGCACATGATATGTTGAATATTTTGCTTCTTACCCCACTTTTTCCATGTACCAGAAATGAATGCAGTAGCGTGGTCAGTAAGTATTGAAGCTGCTTTTCCTATTAATGGAATTTGATAAGTTTCTAAGCACTTAATAACATTTTTAGCATCTGTTTTTGGAACTGGGTAAGCAGAGACATATTTGGTAAAAACGTCATACATCACCAGAATAAATTTTTGATGGTTGAAAGGTGGAAGTGGTCCATAAAAGTCCAGTGCCAATAATTCATTGGGCTGACAGGGCAGTATGGGTTGAAGTGTTCCAACATACGATTTATTTGAAAACTTAGTTTTTAAACAAATCTCGCATTCCCTAAGTCTACGGGCAATGGATTCAGACATCTTATGAAAATAAAAATGCTTCTTAATAATAGGTTCAATTTTCTGAATTCCATAGTGTCCATATTGGGTGTGAACATAATCTATGAGTTTATTGACTAAACATAAAGGAATAATCACTCTCCAAGAATTTTCATCTCACCTTTTTAATTTCTTCATTAAAATTCTATCTTTAAACCTATACCCCTCTTTAATTCTATCAGCATATCTACTTTTCTGACCTAATTTAGTTGGATCTGATAAGAAGTGAACTATTCTCTCCAGCCTAGCATCCTGTGCTTGCAGTAATTCTAAATTTGTATAATCTCTAACTATTTCTTCCTCTAACAAACTAGTCATATTACAAATAATTATATTTTCAGTACTGGGGTTCTGATAATTAACAAAAACAGGATTGCGGCTAAGAATATCTGCAATGACATTATCCTGTCCTGAACAATATATGATTTCATACTGATACTGTTGGAGATAGAGGCTCCATCTGATTATTAAGGTAACTCCTGTTGAGAAACTCTAAACTACGATGATCAGTTAATACTATAATTTTTGATCCCAACAAAAGCTGTCTAAGTTTTTAAAATCCCCACACAACAGCTAATGCCTCTTTTTCTGTGGTGGTATAGTTAAGTTCCGCTCCCCTTAAATGTCGGCTTAAGAAATATAAGACTCTAGGTTTCTTATTCTCATTAAATTGGTATAGAATCACCCCTAAACTGAACCCACTACTGTCGGTTTCCAAATAGAACTCTTTATTTAAATCTGGATAGGCTAAAATTACTGTTTTTAAAAAGTTATCTTTAACAATTTGAAATTCCCTTGTATGTTCCTGGGTCCACCTCCACTTTTCACACTTTTTTAATAAAACAGATAAGTGCATAGTATCATATGAAAATTTTTTATAAAACCTGTGATAGTAATTACACAGTCCCAAAAACGATCTCAAATGCTTTCTGGTCTTAGGAACGGGAAACCTTTGAATGGCGGCAATTTTGTCTGGGTGAGGTTTGACCTCTTCAGCACTAACCAAATGACCAAGAAAAGAGAGTTCTCGGGCAATTAAAATACATTTTTCTAAGTTGATTTTTATATTGTGATCTGAACACTCACAAAGAAACATGCTAAGATACTGTAAATGATCATTTAAATTTTCCGAAGCAATGACAATATCATCGATATATATAACTAACAAATTTTTCAGTTTTTTTGAAAAGACCATATTCAAGCATCTGATAAGGCCAGCCCCACTATTAATTAAACCAAAGGACATCCTTTGAAAAATATAAGATTGGCCCTGGTAACGGAATGCCATATACTTTTGATCATTTTTACGGAGTGGGATTTGCCAATAGCTGGCGGTTAAATCAAATGTGGAGAATATGCTCTTCCCTTTGAACTTCGTCAATAATTCCTGAATAGGTGATGGTATGTCATGCTCTGGGACAGTATGCTGGTTAACGTACATCCAGACAGACTCTAATGGATCCATCTTTCTTTTTGACTACTACTAATGGATTCACATAAGATGAAGGGCTGGGCTTAATTATTTGCCAGTCAATCATCTTATTAATCTGCTGTTGAACCTCTGCCTGGTATTGATAAGGAATAGGATAAGTACGCTGCTGGAAAGGCTCATTATTTTTCAAATTGATTCTATGGACATACCCTTTTAATATACCAGGTATTTTGGAGAAAACACAATGATACTGGAACAACAACTGGAAAAATGGTTTATAGTATTCTGTGCCAATAATACATGAACCATCCAACTTAACTTTAATATTTACATCAACTGTTGTCTCCTGTATGGTCATTACTTGATTCATCTGACTATTACAATTGACTAGAAGAAAGCAAATCTCCTCTTTACATCCAAAAGTTTCATCTCTGTAATTAATATAACAATTATTTAGAGTCATGAAATCCGAACCAATTATGGCTTCATGAATCAAACCTGGCATGATTGAAAAGACATGCTCAAATTTGCACAAATTAATTTCTAATGTAATAAAAACCTGTCTATTAGATAACTTAGTCTTCTTTCCACTAGCAAGTATTACCCTAATCACCTTAGTTGGTAAAATTGGAATAGATTGGTCAGCTGACTGAATTTTCATGTAAGTTTCTTCAGACAACAAGGAAGCTTGACTGCCTGAATCAATTAAGGTGTTGACAACAATTCCTGAAATGATAATCTTTATCATGGGACAGTTGTACAAGATAGGTGGCTCAGACATTTTGCCAGGTTCCAAATAATCAATGTCAAGGTCTATATTATTGATAATCCACATCATGCTGTTCCCCATATGTTTAAAAATAGGGCCCCAAAGTGAGGAACTTTCCTGCGAGGTCCTTTTTAATTTAATGCCCCACTACTTTTACTACCTTTTATATTTTTCTTTGTATTGTTGGGATACCACTAGTAGAAGGCTGATTCTCATTCAGAATTCAACTCTTAACTGTTGGCCTACTGAGGTGGCTATTCTGTCTACCATAGGGATTTGTCCTATAATATCCTTTTTCTCTAACTAACTTCCTCCTTCCCATATGTGACCTATCTGCGAAATTGATATTACTCACCATCGGATGGGTGTCTCTATTGACCCTAATTCTATTATCAATATTCCTATCGCTGGTCTCTAACGAATCTAAAATTTCTACTACCTCTTCTATGGTATGTCTGTCAGCAGCAATCAAGATCTGTTCTATATGCCTTGGTAGATTATGGCGAATTATTCGCACAATTTGTGTCTCAGATAAGGGATAAGCTGTCAAGGTTTTCAATTTGACGGCCTGACTCCTGAAAAACTGAGTATAACTACCCTTATTTACATGATATCTTTCCTGAGATATCTGATATCTCAGGTTATCTTGGTGGTCTTCCCTCCAAAAACTGGCTAACATAAGATATTTAAAATCTCCATATGTTTCTGGTTTAATAAATAATGATTGCCACCAGTCTTTAGATGCTGCACACAAATGGTTAGTGGCAATAGCAATCTTTTCTATCTCACATAAATGACATAAGGTGAATAACTCCTCCAGATTCTGGAGATACTCGTGTGGATTCTCCAGATATTCACCTCTAAAAAATTTTATTTTTAAGAATTTTAAGGCCATGGAGCTATTACTTTCTGGCTCTAGCATGACTTTACTTCTAGCCTCATTTAATGGATCGTATATTGATTCTACTGGATTAATTACCGTATGTAACTCAGATATTACTTGGTTATTTTGACCATTATTTGTTTCCTTTACTTGAGTTTCAGATTAACCTTTACTTTGAACAACTTTTTTACTTTTTGTAAAATTATCCCTATTATAGTCTATAGCTTGCATTCGACTCTCTAATTCTAACTTATAGTTCTGCCATTCACAGTCTATTCTCTTTGAACTATCTTGTAGGCCTACATTTAAGTGTTTAATCTGTTGTTCCAATTGGTTAATAGTTTCATTTTTATCTATCCCGAATTTATCTTCTAATCTTTGATAGACTTTACTCTCACACTGAGTCATTAATTCCCCTATTTCATCTTGGAGATTATTATGTAATAGCTGTGCATTACTCTTTATTATATCATTAAAATTTTCTACTCTTCCCATAACTTGACTTAGCTCACTTTCTAGATTTTGATTAATCTCACATTGGGTCAACTCTTGAGTTTCTAGTTTAGCTATTAATCTGGTAATCTGGCTCTGACATCCTTTCACTACATTGTCAGGTGTTAGAGTTATATTTTTAACTTCTTCTTTCAAATTACTAACTTCACTTCTAGCACTGTCTAATTCTCCCTTAATAGATTCAACTCTATCCTGAACTTCTCTTTGAAATACTACTGTTTCCTTTTGATAATTTCTTATTTCCTGTACTTCATTGTTTAATACAATATATTGACTTTTAAAGTCCTGCTGGATAGCCTCAATCATATTTTCTGCCCTTTCAGAATTTGTTTCAATCTCTTTCCTTATTCTTATTTCCAGCTTTTCAGAGGCTAATTTTGATTCTTCTACATGATTTCTCAAATCTTCCCTTAAGTCCTTTATCTCCTGTACTTGATTTTGAGATGTCTCTTTGATCTCCTGCATTTGATTCTCTAATTTAATATTTAAATTTTGTATCTGACTTTTTAATTCACTATTTGATTGTTCTAATTTACTATTTGAGTTTTGGATCTGACTTTTTAATTCACTATTTGATTGTTCTAATTTACTATTTGAGTTTTGGATCTGACTTTTTAATTCACTATTTGATTGGTCTAATTTACTATTTGAGTTTAGGATTTGACTTTTTAATTCACTATTTGATTGTTCTAATTTACTATTTGAGTTTAGGATTTGACTTTTTAATTCACTATTTGATTGTTCTAATTTACTATTTGAGTTTAGGATTTGACTTTTTAATTCACTATTTGATTTTTCTAATTGTTTCAAGAATTCCTCCAATGTATTTCTCATTAATTGATCTGGCTCATTTTCATGTTTTCCCTTTATTATTGTGGCTTCTTCTGGGTTAGCTATATACAAATCTTCCCCTTCCTCTTTTAATAGTACACTAAAATATGGAGTCTGTGTATCAGGGGATTGTAACTCTTGGGATCCTCCCAAATCCTCAGAAATACTATGATTATCTTTGTTGTCACTCATATTAAAATTCTAACTCTTTTAGTATTTAACAGTACTGAAATATTAGCAATGAACTATTAATAAATTTATCGATAAGAAATAATTGACAAGACATCCTGCCTCCATGCCTCTCCTATCAAAAACCATCTACACCAAAAAACTATGCTCTGACACTTAATATCCCTAAAGCTCCAAAATTAACTACTAAATATGCCTTTTTTTTACATGCTTCTTAGTCCATATAAATATCATTAGATATGTAATATAGCATAAGTGCCAATCACAAGACCAGACTAACAGATCATCATAAATGATAAAATCATTACAGTGTTTTATGGAATTGCCTACAGACCACAACATCCTAAACTGACAACTAAATTATTTATTTTTCAGTGGCAAAAGATTAGATCATATAATAGATATTCACATAATATCTTATGGCTAAAACAATTCACTATTGGCAAATATTTTTAATCAATGAATAACCAATCCACTCAAATGCAAACAATATTAATATTGACTTCTAGAAAAGTTTACTAAATTCCTCATGGCCAGCTATAGCCATCGATAGCCCCTATAGTTGGGCGGCCATTTCTATTAACCCAGTGATTATATTTGGAAATTTTTTATTATTTCCAACCCAATATCTAATTAATTAGTTTATCCACACTTGTGACACTAATTTTTCTGGTTGTTGTTAAGGCAACCAAAATAAAAGCAACATATCTATTAATTTTCCAAGATGATCTAAAATACTTTTCATATAATACAATTGTACATACAATTCTCTTAAGCTATGCCACGATTGTAATAATAACAATAATTGATCACTTATTAATTTAAAGAATAATTATAATAATATTAATCTCAGGGTTCTTTGTTTCATGTAAGAAAATGCTCGGCAGTAGTGTGTTGTCACATATGACTGGCATTCTGGTCAGCTATAGGAAACATTTATTTTACTTAATTCAATGTGTCTTCATCTCTCACATCTACTGCTATATTATTTAAAGAGATGATAATTCTATTCAATAATGACGTATAATTTTGAATAACACAGCTTTTTTTTTTTTTTTTGGAATCTCAGTCAGAATAATAAAAAGACAACGGTGCTTTTTGTGTCCTTCCATCATCCATGACAACACAATAATATAACTAAGATTTATTACTTAGACAATTTAACTAAATGGGAATGGAATAATGTGCAACCAAAGTTAATGGTTTGGGAATAAATTCATTTTTTTTTTTTTTTTACAAAGGTGAATGTTTAGTCTTAAGTTTTCAATTCCATAAATAATTATCATTAAACTAAAATATAATGACATATTCCGATCTGCTTAACTTTATTTATCTGGCATATTAAGTTTTTAAGAATTTGGAATGATTTCGGACTCAAGAAAAGGTTTTGCAAATATTGTGCAAACACTTATATTTAGCATATAAAAACAAAAAAAAATGAATCTACAACAAATTTTAACAAGACTATAATTTATTATTATCACAAAAAAATATATATGAACATTTATTCAATAATCCCATAGTAATACAAAAATATAAAATATAACTGACATTAATCTGTATACTCTTTTGGTTATGGACTAGAGATTACTACTTCTCCTGTATGCAATCATATGGATTGATTAACTAAAAGTACATTTCATTACCAATACATTGTTTATTAAATTTTGGTAACCTTGTAGGAGCTTTTATTCAAAATTATTGACTAACTATTTTTTTTTTAATGATTAATCCCATCATATGCAATACGCAAAATATTAAATTTACTTCTAATACATTTACTTTATTTATGGTCTTTAATGGGATAACCTATTCTAATTATAGGCCAGCTATCAGAAGTTACACTTACCATCTTACATTTAACTTAATGCTAACTTAAGTTATGATACAAATTTTATTCATATGTATACTTTTGAAATATGAGTATTATTTAATTAATAACCAGAAATAAATATTGCATTTGAATATTCCTTCAGTAAATAAGCATTTTAAATTATGCAATTTTAATTACTTTCTCCCTTGATTTACTTGTCAAATACTAGCAATATTTAGCAGAACAATACAGATATCGACCCTAGTTACTAACGCACTATTTATACTAAAGTGGATCTTGAGGAACTAACACCTCCAATATAACCTTTATCTTGCCCGAACTATCAAAATTAAGCACAATAATCAACACCTTCCATGGTGGAGCTATCTTTATTTTCACATGAGGAATATGGAATAACCACGAAGTTTGGAAAGTAATCTACTACATTAAAATATTTTGGTGGTTTCTTGCCTCTTACTTTGACATACAACGAACACACACCAAATACAATCCTCTCCTGGGATTTAAACGAATGCAGCATACTACATGCTAGATAAATTCTTGATCATCCTATCTATGAGAATCGATCACTTGGGCTATAAACATACCCGAACATTATATTTAAAATCTTCCTCTCATGGAAAACAAAGCTTTTGGGGAGATCATTTTTCATCCCACAACATAAATACATTATAATTATTACCTATGCAAATATTAAGCATATATCAATGCTATATCTGGGCAGGATAAGTAAATACACTAATCATAATAAACTTATGTTACCGGGTATACTTTGATCAACATCTGAAATCAATGGACATCATAGAATAAAAGTATAATAATTTTAATTTTAATAAAGGAACATTCAAAAATAGTTGGTAGCATACTATCTTAAACTAAATAAAGTGGATGTGTTATTTAAGAATAATTAGGAATAAATTCCTCAATTAATACAGTATAAATTCGTTTCAACTTTAACAAGAAATATTTTGTTATAGCATTTTTTTTTTGTTACTTCTGACAATTTTCAATATTTATTTTACCCCTTAAATATCTAAATATATTTTTCTTTTAGGTATCTAACATACAAAATTTCTACCTACAATTGTATGTACTAATTAAAACATATTTTATAGATTTTTTTTTCTTTCGTGTTAAATATCAACTTAACCTATAATAATTAGATTAAAACATACCTTTGTTATTACAAGGCTATTAAATATCAGTTGACCATACAGACTTTAATCTATGTGATATAAAAAAAATACATATCATTTATAACTTAGTTTTAAACAATCATTAATTAACAAGTGCATACTCTCTCATTAGAAAATGTTTTTCTGTTGAGCAATTGGCCCAGGTGAAGAGCTTTATCCAGTCATATTTCACGAAGCAAGTTTGAAAACAATAAATGCCTGGTATTATTTCCTTTAAATAAAAGTTTTCTATTATTTTGTGCGTTTAATAAATTAGGTAAAGAAACATATAGCAGAATTGAAGATTAATTCTTAGTTGAATTAAACTACTACAATTTTGGGATCAAAAAAAATAAAATATACATATTCTAACATAAAGAACAGTTGACGATAGACGATAAACATACACAATATTTTTTTTTATTGACGATATGTATACTTATTAGCTAGCTTACTTGTGGACGAAAATGCGCAATTTTCCGAGAGATTATTATGATAATAACTGCAGTCAATTTACGTGTACATGAAGTTTTAATAATTCCAACTGATGTATAATATAATATATCATTTATTTTTATCATTAAGTCACTAAGATATTTGGTTTTGTTCATATTTTAGGAATTATAATTTTTTTTTTTTAACGGTAACTTCTCCGTAAGAATGCCCCTATATAACTTTCTTTATATTTACTCTGAGAAAGTTTATATATATATATATATATATATATATATATATATATATATATATATATATATATATATATGATATATATATATATATATATATATATATATATATTATATCCTTTTTTTTTTTAGATATACAGGTGCATAATTTAATCTTATTTATCATTATTATTATTTCCAGACAATTCTTGGTGAATAAAACATATTTTAACGTATGTAACTACATTACTTGTAAAGGCAGACAATATTGAGAAAGAGTGCGAAAATGTTTCTAGTTGATTTTCCTTGGTTTCAAAATATTTTTTTCAATTATTTTTTTTTTCTTTCTATACCAAGAAAATATCAATAAATGACATAAAGTTAATAAATAATTATTTCTCACTTGGAAATCCTTTTTCTTCCTTAAATTAGATATAATAGAATTTTTCGTGACTCTTTTAGTTAATGCTGTCATTTTTGAACTTTAGCTCGAGACAATAAATTTTTAAGTATAAAAGGTCTTTAAATAGGTAGATGGCAAAGAAAATCAGGATATCTTATCAAAAAATTTTAGCCACACATTATATTATTAAAATTTTACTTTGATTACATTTATTTCTGCAAAATAAAATAAAAAAATTGAGTTACCAAATTTCAGCACTGTTCCTTCCTTGAAAACTAAAAGCAGACTATATTTTTCTTTTTTTTTTTTTTACTTTAGCGACCTCTTCCAGAAAAATAATCATTTGATTATAACATAAACAAAAGAAAGGAAAAACCTATTACAATCATATAGTTTTAGTATTATTTACCTGGATTACAAAGTAATTTGACAATATAAAAAAAAATAATAAATACATTAAATTAACAATCAGTGATGTATAATTCTTTAAACATTATATATATATATATTTTTACAAAAAAAAATTACCAGATGTTATTGTGCTTTATGATAAGACATTCATCCACTCTCCCCTCTACCCATCCTTAATCAATTACTGTTTAGCTTTTATACCATATTAATTTGCTCTAATTATTAATATCACAATTAAATTATTCATGTTCTCTCTTTAAAAATGACATTGAGTTATTAAATCTATTAGTTATTCACCCAAAACATGTCATAGTGAGTGAATAGTATACTTTATTAATCAATTATTACTATTGTTATTTTATCTTTTTATTTCTTTAAAGAATAGGATTGTTTTCCTGCAGAAATAATGCCAAGTAAACCAAGTGTTAATAACACTAGGTTACAATATATATATATATATATATATTGTAACCTAGTGTATATATATATATATATGGTTATATATATATATATATATATATATATATATATATATTCCAACCAGTAACCACCTAAGCATTCACAGTCAAATATAGTAATCAATATCTCTCACTGCTGTCAAGGCAACCTTCACACCTTTTAATAGCAAGAATGGAAATCTATTCTTACTAATGGTCCATTGAATATATATGAACACTTAAAGATTACAACTTGACTACAGAGTATAAAATATTGATACATTGAAGTATAAATAAACCTCTTTAAACATGAAATAAACAAGTCACTATAATGCAGACTAATAAATAGTCAATTAACATTACAAACTGAAATACTTTTAAATTGCCCATGTATTATTTAGAAATAATAAGTGAAATAGTGCCTAAAGCTAATCTGGGATAATGATATAATTAGATTCCAACCAGTAACCACCTAAACATTTACAGTGAAATATAGTAATCAATATCTCTCGCTGCTGTCAAGGCTACCTTCACACCTTTTATTAGCAAGAATGGAAATCCATTCTTATTAATGGTCCATTCAATATATATGGATACTTAAAGATTGCAACTTGACTACAGAGTATGAAATATAGATACATTGAAGTTTAAGTAAACCTCTTTAAACATGCAGACTAATAAATAGTCAATTAACATTACAAATTGCAATACTTTTAAATTGCCCATGTATTATTTTGAAATAATAAGCGAAATAGTGTCTAAAGCTATATATATATTATAACCAAAGGAAATACATATAAAAACAAAAAAAACGACTTATAAATCCAAGAAATAATATTATATATATATATATATATTAAGTGTCCATATATATTCAATGGACCATTAGTAAGAGTGGATTTCCATTCTTGCTACTAAAATGTGAGAAGGTTGCCTTGACAGCAGTGAGAAATATTGATTACTATCTTTATTGTGAATATTTAGGTGGTTTCTGAAGCAAATTTGATGGTTCATGGGCCTCTGCAATTTTTATAACAGATCTTATGTGCGGTTTGCAGAACAAATGGAATCTTTTGTCAAGCTGGTAAGAAAAAATGTCCCATGGAAATGGACTCAGTAACAAGAGAAAGCCTTTGAGAATATAAAAAGAGGTTTTGAAAAACAAGTTATGTTGGAATTTCTGGATTTCAAGAAGCCATTCATTGTACAAACAGAAAGTAGTGGGTATGGGCTAGGAGTTACACTATCCCAGATTCAGGATGATAATCAGATGAAACTATTGTACTTTATAAGCTGATTGCTTAAAGGACCAGAGCGTCACTATACTCTTACTGAAAAGGAAGCTTTTGCAATTGTCTGGGCCTTCCAGAAGTTCAGGACACTTTTGTTGGGATCAAAAGTGGTTGTTGTTACGGATCATAAAAACTTGGAGTTTTTGAACCACAACTACCTCACCAACTTCCAGCTGATTCGATGGAGTCTATACCTCCAGGAATATGATTACACCATAAAATATTGCAAAGGGTCAGAAAACATTGTGACAGACATATTGAGTCATAACCCTGCTCAATCCCAGCCATGCCATTTAAATAAAGATAACTTGTATATTGCCAGCTTGAACCTTAAGATAAATGAAGCAGTGGAACAAGATTTGGATAAACTACCACACTGCCAATGGGAAGATGGACAACTAAGGACATTGATTGAGCAGCTAGAGGAAAAGGGGACAATGGACTTTGGATGGGTAGGAAATAAGGCAGGCTGATGCCAAATAAGACAGTCAATATTACAGTATCAAATTCATGATGACCAAGAAGAGTGGAAGTCCATTTTACCATGTCAGATGAGGGAGGTCGTTATCACCCATGTACATCAACTCTATGATCATTATGGCACACTCAAAACTGAGCATTTACTTCGGGATTGGTTTTATTGGCCCGGAATGCATACTAAAATTATGGCAGTGGTGGGCCACAGTAAAATGTCAAAAGGCAAAGCCAGCTAATAGGAGTTATGTAACACATATGATGTCCATAATCCCAACACAGCCTCAGGAAATGATGGCCTTGGATTACTATGGTCCATTGCCTGCTTTTAACAAGAAGTATATGGTCATGGTCTATGATCTATTCTCGAAATTTGTAGTCGTGTACCCAATATCCCAGGCAAATACTAAAAACACTATAAAATGCTAGAAAATAACCACTTTTCCACTGTGGGAAAACACATTTTATTATCAGGTCATGGCACATCTTTCATGCTGGGGGAAAGGCATAGGTGGATACAATGACAAGGGATTAAGCACATATTGACATCCATCCATAATCCGCAATCAAACCCATGTGAGAGGGTTATGCAGGAACTAGGTTGGCTATTTAGAACATATCTCCCAATGAACCATCAAAGGTGGGTCAAGCAAGTTCTACAGGTTGTCAATTATATCAATTGGTGAGTCAATCAATCGACCGGGTTTGCCCCAATATGGCTACATTTAGGAAAACATGTCCTTCGATTGTTATAAACCCCCTTGCCTGGGTTGGAAGAGCTCCCAGTAGATGTAGAAGCTGATAGAGCTCAAGCATACCAGACCCTTATGAAAAGGAGTCAAAATAGAAATAAAAGGTCAGCAGGTACTTAGCATCGATTCCAAATAGGGGACAAGGTAATGGTAAAAACACCACATGTTAGTGACCCAGGAAAATTCATTTGCTGTAAGTTTTGTAATTTATATGAGGGTACATTCACTATTGTACAGTGCCAGGGAAGTAATGCATTTTGGGTGGACATGGGGTCAGAGGTTAAAGGGTCCTATAATGCTTTAAAACCCGCACTATGATGAATTTAGTATTTTAGACCTCAAAACAAGTATACTTATTTTGAAGTCTTTCCAATAGGGGGGGCATTGTAACAGTAGCTGGGTTCAAACCTTTTTACAAGAAAAATTAAGTAATACAAACCCATTACTTTTAATACATATAATCATTTATGTTGTTGTCAAGAGGTTAAATATGTATGAGGAATTAAATCTATGTATATATACATGAAACAATATTGAACTTTTTTTTAAAAAAAGAAAACAAATGGGGAAAGGATTAATTAGGCATAATTATTTATTTTAAAATATATTTTTTAATGTGTATTATAAATTTGAAAAATACAGTTATACGCAAATATTTTTTTTATATATTGTTATCGATTGTTTCAAATATATTTTTGTTTTGATAATATCTTAACTTAATGATGGTAGCAAAAAGAAATACTGTATATGCCTATAAGCAATTCTTGGTTAAATAACAATCATTAATTACTTTAAAAATTGCAAGAAAGCCAAGGAATGTATGGTGAACTAAAAATAACAAAAATGATGGAACAAAAAGACAAAGGAAATGTTAAAGAAAGGAAATGTTTTTAAAGAAAGGAAAAAGCATTCAAAAGAGAAATAGATCGAAGTGCCGATAAATTCTTTTTTTGGAAAGTGGACAAAGAAATTGAAATTAGTTAGATTTAAACAGCTGAGCAGGAGAGAACTATGGACATCTTAATGCCAACATTTATAATGTCGGGGTAATAGCAGATACATGAAGGGCATCACATCCGCTGCCGATACGAAGCTGACTTTTCCCACCACCTGTCTGCAGAAAAACCCAGGAACCTCTTCAATAATCACTACTGCATAATACAGAACAAAATAGGAATGATCAACTCCAAAAGTATGAACAAATTCACTTTGGAAGATTACATCATTGACAATTTAAATTGCATCTCATTCATAATCCAAATAAACCACAATGCCGGACTTCACCAATAAAAGACATCACGTTTTCATAAAGAAAACTTTGAGTACTTCATGACCCTAAAATTGAACTAGTTACCCTACATGATTGAATTTCTGCGGGTCAGCTGTAAAATTTGAAGCAATTTTCCTGCCAGTTAGCAAGCTCCAGGAGTCTGATTTCTTTTTATTAAATTTGAGTTTATATTTGTCTGAGTACCACACTAGTATTTGCTTTAGTTTATTGATATATTTCTTGGAAGACAGGCAGATGATTATATCGTCCATATAACTGAGATGTTTAATCTCCCTACCCATGGCAAGTACATACGCTCCAGGCAGTGATCTTTCAATCTCCATCAATAGTGGGTTGATATAGGCTATAAAATATAGCATGCTAAGTGGAGATCCTTGAGGAATAGAGATGGAGGGTTCAAACCCAGGTGCAATTTTCCCATTCTATGTGATGTGGATGTTTCTGTTGGCTAATAGATTTGCAATCATCCTCAGATAAACACATGGCACCCCATATTCCTGGAGAACATTAATCAGAATGTCTGGCCTGACTGAGTCGAATGCTGCCAAGATGTCGAGTTGGACATCGATTGGTTTCGACATCTTCCGAGCTCTAATAACATCGATAAGGAGTTTCATTTGGCCAATGGCATTAATTGATGATTCCCCTTTGTTTGCATATTGATTGGTAGAAATGTATTTATAAATTTTCACTTGGATTTGATCCTTAATTATCACTTGGATTTGATCCTTAATTAATTGTTCTATGATTTTAATTAAAAGGGGAATCATTGAGATAGGCCTCAGATTATTCAAGTCATGTTTTCCATCTTTTTTCTTTAGGAAAGGTATGAGAGATATTGAATACAAGTTGTTAATCTCTCGAGTTCCCTCTGCTAAGTGCTTTATCATGGCTTTAATTATTGCAACTGAATATTTCTCTAAATGTAGGAGAATGAATTTTGGTATGCCGTGTATTCCTGGGTGCACCCTCTCTGGGAGGCTTTTTAGCTTGAGGCGGATCTTTTCCTCAGTGATATCATGAGTCAGGTTCCCATCTAAGCTGAATAGTCCACTGACATTCCCAGTCTGATCAATTTTTGTAAGTGTTGCCCTAAAGTGCTCTCTAATTGCACAGATCATTTCTGGGCCCACAATAATGTTGTTATCTAGCGTTAATGACAGTGGAATGAGTTTCCTGCTACCTGTTCCCAGTGCCCACCAGAAATAACTCTTGGACCAGCATTGTTGATCTGGCAGGAATCTCTTGGCTTGCTTGATTGACATATATTCAGACAGAGATCTCTGCTTATCCTGGTATTGGCATTTCAGGGCAAGGGCAAAAGGTACAAATTGATTATCGAGTGGAAGTTCTTTTAGTCTTTGGTCAATAGCATCAAGATTGGCTAATAAGTGGTTAGGGCCTTTCTTGTTAAGGGGAATCTCATTTATTATGGATTGGAGGATGCCGATGAAGGAGAACCTTGTCCTTAGGATATCAATTTTTTTAAAGTAGATGTAGGCCTCGGAAAAGAGCCATTCAGGTGTGGTCTGTTTTAGCAACATTCGAATAGTGTTGTTATTTTCTTCAACTATTGGATGTCCAATGTTTGTTTTGAGAGATAACTCTAGGGCCAAGTGGTCAGAAAAAATCACTGGTCGAAGTTTTGCATTGATTTTGAAGTGAATACTCGGGGAATAGTAGACAAGGTCAATCAAGGATCTGGCATTTTTATTGTAGAGGGAGAAGGCATCTATAGGGAAGTATCCTTCTCCACTCATCCGTATATGATTAAAGAGGTGAATATATTTTTTTATTGAAAGAACTATATGTCACCTTGAAATCACCCATTAGGATGACTGGGAATTGATTTGAGGCTATGACTGAGTTGATGGTGGTGATTACTTTCATGATTAGATTGTGGTTAACCCTTTCCCCCTCAATCCCCCTCTCTTCTTTTTTTTTTTCAAAAAAATTTTTTTATATTATTTTTTTTTTTTTTTATATTTTTTGTGGGGGTTTTTCTTTTTTTTTTTAAAAAAAAAAAAAAAAAAACTTTAAAAAAAAAAAAAGAAATATTTGTGGTGTTTTTCTAAAAAAAATTTTTTGGTGAAAAAAAAAAAAAAAAAAAAAAAAAAAAAAAAAAAAATAATATTAAAAATTTAAAAAAAAAAAAAAAAAAAAAAAAAAAAAAAAAAAAAAAAAAAAAAAGTTAATGTAGAGGTAGATTAGGTTGATTTGCAAGGGGTTATATTTTAGGTTAGCAATTAGGCAGTTTGAATCCTAGATGCAGAATTTTGAAGCTAGTAGGAGGATCTTTCTTGTAATTGATTAAAATAGCTATGCCTCCTGCTGTTACCATTGAAATTGAGTATTTGAAAAAGCCCAGATTTTGGAGAATTTGATCAATTTTACAACATGAATTTAGATGTAATTTGGTCTCTGCCATGCATACGACATTTGGCTTCCATCTGACTATCCAATTTTGAATAGCAAGTGCCCTGTCAACTGACTTCAGGCCCATAACATTAACTCCATAGAAATTTAACTTTATATAATTTGTATGAGGTGATTTGTCCCTGATTGACCCTGCCATTATCATTGGCTGGTATCTGCCATTCCATTATTTATCTATTTTTGCCCAGACTACTTCATTACTGCACTTAGTCCCGTGTATCTTCATATTGCACAGACTGATTCTCCATCTCAGAAGCAGCCCAGTCTGACAGACTGATTCTCCATCTCAGAAGCAGCCCAGTCTGACTGGCAGATTTCAGTGCCACTAAGACTATGAAAGAAGTTAGTAATAGTTTTTCTTGATGGTTGCTGTCATCCAGATTTATACTCTGTTCCACTGTCTTAGAGGTATTGGATGAGGTCTTGATAGAGGATTGAATATTGCCTTTCCTTCTCTTGTTATTCTTATCATTCCACTGATTTATCTCAATATCATCATTGTATTGTTTATTTAGTTTCTCAGAATTATCATTTGAATTTGATGTAATATCTTCATCAGAACTGGATCTGGTTTGATGTCTTGATTTCCTATGGGGCTAGGGTCTTCATTCATGCACCCATTCTTTTTGGTTACCAATGACTCGCATGATCCACTCTCCTCAATGATCTTCTTGGGTCTGTTTGTCTCATTCTCAATCCAGTTATGAGGTTGGTTTTGTCCTACCCCACTAGTGAAGTGTTGTGGCTCAGTGGTATTGGAGTTGATTGGCATATTTAAAAGGGTGTGATCCAAAACTTTATATATGGGAGTGTGAATCAGGATTTTTCTAACATTGTCAGTGTTGGATCAGATTGATTGAGTTCTTCATGATTTGAGTCTAATTGTGTCAAGTTGTCCTGTTTGTCCTCATCAACTATTTTAGAGTCCAGTGTTGAGACCATTGTTGACTTCCCTGCCTTCTTATTGCATTTATGAATCCTATTCCATTTCAAGCCACATCCATTACATATGCGAGCTTTGTAGTCTTTAATAAGGTGATTATGTTCCAAGCAAAAAAAAAAAAAACATTGTGGTGGAACTACACAGAATGTTAGAACCATCGGTGAACCTCTGGAGTAGACCACTGTGGGTATTTCATTGGAGTGTACCCCTTTCTTTAATGTGATAGTGAAAGTACCAGTGTTGGTCAGAATGCAGCCATTAGTTCGATGGTCATATCTATATTTTAGTCCAGTTGTTTTCCCATATTTCCCAAGCATGTTATCCAGTTCTGCTTGATCAAAATTCATCAAACAGTTCTTGATGGTTCATTGAGTGTGATTGCTCTGTTTATATCAATTGTGCAGATGATCTTCACATCCAAGAGTCTAATGTTATTTTTGAAACAATTTCTAGTAGACCATGAAGTAAATTCAGTAATTATATATCTGTCATTTGGATGAGAAAAAGATCTTATTAATTCCCATCCACTTATCATTTTCAAAGATCATGTTGTAAAATTTCTCAATAGGGAATTTAAATAATCCTCCATTATGATTTGTTATGGCCAAAATCAGGGTTTTGTCATTGATATCATAGTTTGTAAAAGAATTTAGTAAGAGATCAGGGATTGAGTTATTAAAATGATTATTTATTCTTTGATATTCTTCTTCAGTAAGTTGTATTGTATTTTCTTCATTGTGAGCTTTTATTTGTTGTGATATATTATCAATTTCTATCAAGAAAATGCAGTATGGAGTTTTGTTTGCTATTTATTGTGTTTCCATTTTCCCTTAGCTTATCACTTTCTTTTTTAAGGACATTGGCATAGGTTTTACTTTTATTTTTACTATTATAACTTATATAGATATATTTTCATTTTTCTCTTGGTGAGGAAAAGCACTTTCTGTGATTTTATTGTATTTAGAATCCACAGATAGACTAAGAAGCAATTTTCCATCTTTAGCATTTTTCATGTGATGATGTGATGTGATGTATTATGGCTTCTCCTTAAACGAAGTCAAGAATATCTCAGCAATTATGCCCAGATAAACCTGTTAGCCACTTTATTTTACATTCCCCACTCTAAATTTACCCATAATCTACTCTATCCCATTTCCACAACATAATTTTTGTCAACTCTATAACCTTTATATCTAAATCCCCCTTATCTTTTCCCAAACTCAGCATAAAAACCAATAATTCACTCTCTGTATAATCGCTCTTTTCATATTTATTTTCCCACAACTTCATTATATGTATCTTTTCTGTTTTCAAACATTTACATTCAATTAAGAAATGCCTAATATTTTCAATTCCTTCCTTACATAATTTACAAAATAAATCACCCATATTTTTCCATTTACATGTATATTCTTTTGTAGCTAAAGTTCCCGTTCGAGCCTTAAACAATAAACTACTTTCCTTACAATATATCATATATTAACTCACACCTAATATTATTGTTTATTTCTATATATATTTAAACTCTTTTTACTCTCCATACTATTTCTCCATCTCTCTAACTCCCTAGTCTTTAATAATAAATTTATTCTTTTATCCCATTCCTTACTACTATAACACTCAATAATCCTCTTAACACAATCATCCCATCTTTTGTACAAATATACTGATATAAATTCTTTATCCAAATCTTTTGCATACCACATTACCTTTCTCACCCATTTTGTTACCTGCTCTTTACTCATAACCCAATTAAATACTATTTTAGCTATTATTTTATTATCCATAAACTGCAATCTACCAAACATTTTCATTTTACTTTTTGCATCTCTCATATGAAAACTTGACCATCCCATTTCTTCTTGAATTGCCTCCCTTGTTGTCCATACTTCTGCATCCAATGCATGTCTTCCTACTTCCCTTTGAGCTTTTTCTAAATAATCTAATATCTTTTTACTAACATATAATGCATCATTACCATATGTTAACCCTGCTACTGCAACTCCTTTTCGTATAATTCTAGCTACATCATATTTATTATATGAAAATACTGTTAATTTCTTTATCAATCCCTTTCTTTTCTTTGCTTCATTTATCAATTTTTTCTCCCATTCATCCAAATGATTTTTCTGATTACTTAAAATAATTCCCAAATAACTATATCTATTCACCACACTCCCAATAAAAATTCTACATCTTCTCTTTCTTCAGTATTAACCATCATTATATTTTATTTTTCTTCACTAAATTTAAACCCCATCTCTTTACCCACCCTTGCACATGTCCTCAATATAACTTCCATATCTTCTCTTTTTTCTGCACACAAAAATATATCATCCGCAAAAAAAAAGACCTGACAAAATATATACTCCCTTACTACCTATTAACAGTATCTCTATCCCTCTTCCTAATCTTTCTATTGCTCTTTCCATTTCACTCAAATACAACACAAACAAAATAGGTGACATAGGGCATCCTTGCCTTAGTCCCACACCATTTTTAACTTTAATTGATTCTATATTCTATAATTGATATATATATATATATATATATATATATATATATATAGAATATATATAATATATATATATATATATATATATATATATAATTATTTTAATATAATTTCTTAATAATATCTATTAAAGCTTCATCCATTCCCAAATTTGCAAAACTTGTCTATAATCTATTTCTATTTACTCTATCACATGCCTTCTCTATATCTATAAAACTCATATATAACTGTTTACCTGCATTCCTACTCATATCCATAAGTTGTGTAACTACAAATAAACTATCTCCTATATGCCTATCTAATCTAAAACCTCCTTGCATTTCCCCCATTACATTATTCCCTTCCATCCATTTTACAACTTTACTAGCTACCATGTACGAGAAAACTTTATATAAAACTGATGTTACCACTATCGGTCTATAATTATTCAACTTTCTATGATCCTTACCCTTTCCTTTAAATAATAACTTTACTCTTGTATTACTCCTACTACTTGGGAAAACTCTATTCTGTGCCATTTTATTAAAACAGGATAATAACTTTACTTTTGCCCTATATCCTAAATTCATTACCATCTCTGTTGCCCATCCTGCCTTCCCACTTTTCAATTTCTTCTCTACCTCATTTAAATCATTTTCTGAAAAGCTAATATTCCCATTACTATATTCTTTCATATTTTCTAACATTCTATCATTCACATCTAACATCTTTTCTATATTCATTACATAATTATTTAAGATTCTCTCTAAATCTTCTCTAGAACTACACTCGGTTCTCTCATCATCTAGTAATACTAACTCTCTCTCCCCTACATTTCTCCTTTTAATATAATTCCAAAATTTTTTACTCCCATCTCTTCCACTTTTATTAATATCCTCCAACAATTTACTATTCAATTTCATTCTCTCTCTATAAATATCTATTTTAGCCAACTTCTTCTTTTCTAAGTACTTTTCCCATTTAGCATTAATATCTTTTTCACTTTCCTTATTCTTAATAGCACACTTATATTCTCTACATGCTTCTTTCCTTTCTTTTACACTTTTACTAATTTTAATTTTATTACTTTTATTCTTTTCAATATTCTCACCTAAAACCCTATTGGCAACTTTTTCTACTTCCTTACACCAATCCTTATACTCATCCCCAACCCACTCTTCCATTATTTCTTCAACTTGTATTTTATACTCTTCCAACTTATTCTTATCATTCACTCTCCATCCACATCTTTCACTATTATTTCTACTTTTATTTCTATTCTCCATCACATTACTAACTATTTCAATTACAATGAAATTATGATCACTAGTGCATACTTTTTCTTCATTATCAAATACCTTAATTTTCCATATTTTATTTATTCCCTCTTTCTCTACCAATACATAATCTATTGTGTAAAATGTATTATTTCTGGACCATGTGTATTGTCCCTCATAAATATTTAATAGATTTCCAATACTCAAATTCACTTTCTGACAAAAATTCTTCAAAAGCTGTCCATTTTTATTATCTACACCATCAATTTCTTCAATATGTCCATTCATATCGCCTATAACCATTATTCTCTTCCCCTTTTCTTTAAATCTTTGTATATCCTTAACTAAACCTTCGTATATGTTACTATTCCACTCCAATATAATTTGACTATCTCCAGTAGCTATATAAACTATAGCTACCATCCATTCTTGTCTACCCAACCTTATTTCAAACCACAAGTGTTCTTGACATTTAACAATATTTAAATATTTTTTTGATATAACACCTATACCACCACCCCTTTTTTTCTTTTCTATTTATACCCTGCCATACCAACTGTTCCAAAATAGGTTCTTCTTCTCTTAAATGTGTCTCCACTACTACTAATACCTCAAGCTCTTCATTTTCAATTGTTTTATTTAATTCCATCCACTTTTCTGGTTTTCTACCACCTTGCATATTCAAAAACCCTATTTTAACAATTTCTTCTTTCCTAACTACTCTTTTATAAATTCTTTCTTCTCCATTACATTTATAAATTACTTTCTTACCATTAATTTTACAAACCCATTCATTCTCCATATCTATATTTATATCAAAATCAAATTCCTTTTGCTTACTTCTTATATTCCATCCATTCTTTTTAATAATATTACGAATTGTACTAAGTGTTTTTGGTTTATTTATGTTGCTATTATTTTTATATGTGGTAATATAGTTGCTGTGATAATTAGAAGATTTATTCAAGGTTTCAGAAATCATTAATTTAGATGCTTCTGTCTCATTTTTAAGAACTTTTGAATTAGTAATGTTGTCTTCTATAATGACTTTATTGACTTCTAATAATAGACTAGGATTTTTTTTCCTCAGATTTCTTTTGCTTTTCATGAGGTTTGATACTTTGTGAATCAGAGATGTTGTAGTAATTATCATTAGAGTTAGGGAATTGTGAATTGTGTAAATTTCTAACTTGGTGAGAAATTTTTCCAGCTTTTGCACAATTTTTGTCTATTTTGTGATTACTATTATTCAAGCACATATCGGCCATATTAGAAATATTATCAGAAAGATTTATATTCTTGCTTTAAGCAGATTTGGGATTTTTATCCTCTTTCATGACTTAGGATTTAATGAAAAGTCACTTACCCACTTAATAGGGCACTTGTCTCAGCTTCAACTGTTATTTTTGCGATTAGAATTTTATTCTTTGCAGGAGCTTGGAGTGGTTGTTGAAACACTATTAAACGCCACCTGGTGTCAAAAATGTATTTAATGTTTCATTCTAAGTTCCAAACAATATTAATAAATTAGTCAATAATTCTAAGGATCTCATACCTGTCAAACAGAAAAGTAATGTCATATATCAAATTTTTTGTGATTGTATGCTATCATATATAGGTGAATCTAGGTGCAGTATTGAGAAAAGATTGAAGGAGCATGAATTGTTATATAAGCATGTAAAAAGTAAAAATAATGGTGATTTAATACCTCATTCAGTTTTCTTTGATCACGAAAAAACATGTAAATATAAATTTAAATTTGATTTTGAAAATGTGAAAATTCTTCAAGAAGTGAGAAACCATAGTAAAAGAAAAATTAAAGGGGCAATTTTTACAAACAGGAATAAAATGCATTTAATAAATCGACCAGCTGCTAACATTAAAATACTAGATTCATGGAATTTGAATTGATAACATTTGCTTCCGCTTTTGTTTTTTGAATTTAATGACAGTTGAGGCAGGTTTAAGAAATTAACCGAAAGTACTTCTGCGGATTTAAGGATTGTTTGTAATAGTATGTAAACCATTAAATTTATTATTTCAATTTTTTATAATATATATATATATATATATATATATATATATATATATATATATATATATATATATATATATATATATATATATATATATATCCATTATTAAATATCAAAGCTTATATTTAGTTTTATTGCTCAGATATTCACAATAGAGCATCACCTAAAAATAACTTTAAGTAGATATATATATATAACACAAGTCCACCTTTACAGCATTTACATAATGATAGAAAAGGTTTTTTATCAGTTTTAAATATAACATTATTCTTATTTAATTTATGTGATAGCTTTATATTTACTCTATACATAGTGGGTGATTAATAAAATAAATTTTTTTTTTTTTTTTCAGAATTCAATTCGACATAATCTATCATTACATAAGAATTTATTTCTTCGTGTACCAAATGAAGATCCACAAAAGTCTTCCTGGTGGATGCTTCACCCAGATGCAATGAGAATAAAGAAAATACAAAAAGTTCCTATGGAAACTCATAAAAATAATAAAGCAGAAGATCGAGATAGAAAGAAATTGCAACAAAAGCCAATTACCTGTACACCTGAAAACTTTTACATTAGTTATACTGCAGAAAGTGAGAATTCTTTAACAGGGGATCAACTATATAGTTTTCGGTTTAGTGATTTTCAATTTGAAGGTAATCCCGATGAACCTCATACAAGTACTTTTTATGAAAATCATAAAACAATGATACCTATCAATCTAAGTGGAACATGTCATAATTACCAGAGTTTTGAAAGCTATTTCTTCTCAGTTTCCCAAAAGAAACCAATAAAATTACTTAATAATAATTCCCTTCAATCATTCAGTCCAGGTCTCCAGAATGTTACATTAGCTGAACAACAGGAATGCAACATTGAAATAGTTGAGAATAAATCCCTTCAAAGTTTATCTTTCAATCCATGTATCGATGAAGTTACATTAACTGAACAACAGGAATGCGACATGGAAATAGTTGAGAAGAAATCCCTTCAAAGTTTATCTTTCAATCCAAGTATCGATGAAGTTACATTCGATGAACAACAGGAATGTGACATTAAAATAGCTGAGAATAAATCCCTTCAATGTTTATCTTTCAATCCAGGTATCGATGAAGTTACATTAGCTGAACAACAGGAATGCGACATTGAAATAGTTGAGAAGAAATCCCTTCAAAGTTTATCTTTCAATCCAAATATCGATGAAGTTACATTCGATGAACAACAGGAATGTGACATTAAAATAGCTGAAAATAAATCCCTTCAATGTTTATCTTTCAATCCAGATATCGATGAAGTTACATTAGCTGAACAACAGGAATGCAACATTGAAATAGTTGAGAACAAATCCCTTCAAAATTTATCTTTCATTCCTGGTCTAGACGATATTATATTAGATGAAATATTGGAATGCGACATTGATCAAGTTATTAATTTGGAATTGTCCATTGAAGGAAAATTAGACTTTGAAGATTCTTTTACTGAACTTGTCTTAGGAAAATATGATATGTAAGCAAAACAATCATGTTCTATAAACAAAATAGTTTTATAGTTTAAGAATTACTTAATATTTTATTCACAAATTCAATATTTAAAATTTGAAGTGTGTGTGTGTGTGTGAATTTGTGAAATAATATTTGTTTGTCGATATTAAATAATTATGATGCTAATATTTATTCTTGGATTTTATAAAGACTAAACAATGTCATGTGATAGCAATGAAAAAAAATCACTTTAAAAGTAACAGAAAAATTAAAAAAAACCACAACACTAACAAATATTTATTTTACTGTAAAACTATTTTATAACATTGTAATTGTAAATCTTAAACCAGTTATTTAATAACAATAAAATATGTATCTTTAACAACTTTTATAAAGAGTCTGTTTTCTTGTATTTTTTTAAAAATGTTTACAAATATTATTTTCTCATGTTTTCCTCTCCCCTCCCAAAACCAAACTTCTGGCCATAATCATTTACATATTTAATCAAGTAATAAAATGTATATGGATTTCTTTTTTTATATAATTAAAATGACAGTCTGATATTAGTTTCAGTATTGTGGTGGTGAATCTTTATATCTATAACATGCTACCTAAACCAAAGCAAGTGTAAAACAATAAAATATATGTCCTGTCATTTTTAAAATGTATTAATTCTAAGTTGAGATTCTTTGCAATCAGATGTGATAATAACGTTTTGTGATTTTTGTATGTTGAAGAAAGAATCTAATTGGACTCAATACTGAACGAACTATTTATTATTCGCTGTTTTATTATTTGCGATTCCAATAATAGGCTGTAGTTTTGATAATGACACCAAAATACCATCATTTTGCTGCCGACGTCTTTATATTAAATGACATTTAACTGCAAACATTTTTAAACTTTAATTTTCATTGTATATTTTTAGCATCAAAAAATAAAAATAGATTCTGGCAACTGAAGTTGTTAGTTTGAATTCAGAAACCATAAGTGTGTTTTATGATTACCATGCATAAATATTTTTTTTCTATAATATTTATGTTAAAATCGTAGTTAAATGATCCATTAAATTTCCTCTTCTATAGAAGTAATGTAAAGATGGAGCAGGTGTTCTATCATCATAACAAGACATGATCATTATCCGTCATAGTTCTCCAATATTTTATGCTCTATTAAATATGTTAATATTTAGAGTATAAATAATATTGAAAAAATATTGATTTTTCAATTATGATTAAGACGGAAAATAGCTTTTATAAATAATTAAATTTTATATTTAATATATACGGACTTAATATGCCACTCTTTACTTACGACCTTAAAACGTCAATAAAGTAAACCACTGCATTACTTAAATAAGAATAATCAGAAAAATCATGAATGGGGGTAATTTTATTGTTCCCTACTTATAAATATTTAAGTACATGATGAATTTAACTTTACAGACATAAAGTGTAACAATTTAGAATAGATCACATCCTCCAGTAGACTACTTCATCATCATCATTGTAAAAAACTGCAATCAAAACTAGGAGCAGAATGGGCAATTTTCATTCTTTATTGCAATTTAATTCCTCAGCTGTATAGCAATTATTTATGAAACAGTAAAATTGTATATATAATCGCATTCGATTTTTAATCTAGTTGATAACCAATATATCATAAAAAGCGCCGATGGCTATTAGTTATTACTCATTTTATTGAATTGTTTTAAAAATCAACAAAAATATTAAGCTATGCATGTTCATATATTTACTCTTAACTCCACATTAAACTTAAATTCTCTTTGCATATCAGATTCAACCTAAATTACCGTTTCTGATTTATAATAATTTAATCAAATGGTATATCAAAGAAATATATTATACACACACACAAATTAGGTTTATAATATAAATATAGGTAAGTCTCTAAATTTCGAATGGCATTTTTATAAAGCAGTTCATTGTTCACCAAGTTTCCATGGTGATTTGTTACTACAGCTTAAATAAATATCTTATTAATTATTTAGAGTTTATAACATCAACTCTCACGTTTCATCCTCACTTGAATGAGCAAGCAAAAGAAAAGAAAGTGTAACTAATTAATAGAATTACTTATTTGGTTTGTGAGGGATAGCTTAACCTCTTACTCATAGATTTAAACCCCTCTCATCTTATTTGATGTGCATTTGAAGTAAAAATGCCAAGAATTTAGTTTAATGTTTTATAATTTTAGTGCCAGTATGTATTAGAGTTTTATTTTTCATGAGTATATCAGAATTGACTGGTAATGTATATGTATTTGAAGTAAAATATCAAGAAGTTAACTTCATGTTTAGTTATCTTAGTATAGTATTATACTGTTTCTGTGTCATAGGTTTATTAGAATTGATTCATAGCTTGAATATAATTCATAAGTGAGATATCAGGAAGTTTAGTTTCATGATTATTATTTTGGTGCTGGTATTATAATGTTTCCTTTATCAAAATGGATTGATAGCTGGCATATGTTAAAATAAAATACAGTAGCTTATTCTTATGTTGTTTATTTTCATGTAGACTATTTAATCATTGATGTTAGAATTATCCCAAAACATGTATATGTGTAAACTATAAAACTAAATGTTTATTTAATCATCTTGTAATAAATGTTTTATTTATTTAAAGCTGTGCTCAGAATTCTTCTTTGACATGCATTCATGTTATATATTTCTACACATGCACACACATTTACATATCCAATATGATATGATTGCACTATTCCATAATTTAATGATGAACATGTCCAGATCTGAGGATGTTGCTTTTCGTGATCCAAACACTATATGAAATATTGATTATTTAATGATTCTCTGAAAATGTTATCATTCAGTTATTATTTAGATGATGAATTGAAATCAAAATGCACCCTATTTCTTTCATTATCTAACTACTACCATTTTTATTAGGATAATGCTTAATTTGTATCATTACCTTTATAATAGTAATTAGTAGTTGTTGGAAAGTATAGATTTAAAATTAAGGCATGCAACAAATTAATTCCCTGAGATATTCACTTATAATTTAGATTAGACATTAATTCAGTCACTTAGTTTAAATTACTGAACAATTAAAGATTAAGTAATGTTATGTTTTATTTTGTAGTTAACTCTAACTTACCATGCAGTATAGTTAATCAGTGTTACATCTTTATTTTATTTAATTTTGTCACACAGTAAAGGTTGTTCAATAGATATGGATGGTGGGAGTAGATGAGGCTAAACTACAACTTGTAAATTTAAATGGTAGAACTTTACCACTTTTAGTAAAAAAAAAAGAGTATTTGTATGTCCTTCTACTACCACTATTGACAACACCATTTGCATAATACAAATGATTATTGTACCTTTTTACTTTTAAATAGATAAATTAACAGTGTGCAGTCTTGGAAAATAGTCGAAATAATCTTAATAATCAAATAAATTTTTATTTCTCTTTATTACAATCCCAATTTTTGGAATTAAAACCTTATAAAAGAATGTTCACTATTGAAACATTGAGATTTGGATTTGCATGAATTAGTTACCTTTTTATCCAGGTTTCTTTTAGAAATCAGAATTGTTGAGATTGTCAACATTATTGTGAACTCAAGACAAATTATATATAGAAAAACAGAAACTGAATTTTAAATAATAACAAATACATTTATTAATATTTTATAAAGCAATATGGACAACAATTTATTTAAAACAAAGTTGAAATTACTTGCCAAACATAGGTACTGCTACATTAATTGGTCAGATGGTACATAGGTAGCACATCACATGACCTGGCTTGCACTGGGTGGCAGTAGTGTATGAAGAGTTTTGCCTGTTTTAATAACAGTTATGAGCAAGCATAAAAAATAGTGATCATGTGATATTTGGTGGATTAATACAAATCCTGCCTAATAGGATAGTGGTGGCTATGGTAATTAAAAAACCAAAGACACCAAAATGTATGGGTACTGAACTGAATTCAGACCTATATGACTATATAAGCTAATGAGCTTAGATTGAAAACATTACTGTGTTTCCAATTTTATTCTCATAATTTTGTAGTTAACTAGGGATAAAAGGTGGCTGCTGGTAAGTTGCATTAGTTCCTACGATCTGGGTGCAGTGCTATCAGATCCAAGACTCTTCACTGGTGAAGGCCACAAATCAAAAACGATTCTGGGGATATAGAATTAATATGCACAAGCCTTCTGGAATTCATTGATTACCCTGAATTGCACTGAGTAGCACTACTGCATGGAGAGTTTTGCCTGTTTTAATATAGGTAGCACATTTTAACCTCACTAACAAACTATCTAAGGATTACACAAAAACATCTGATTTTATTATTTAACAAACTGCTCTAAATGGAAAGATTGGTTTAACATTGACTAGTTTATTTGGATATCTATCTTAGCTAAATTATCCCATTTAACAAAATTGGGATCAAAGAAATAAAAATAACAAACATAGCCACCACTAACCTATTAGGCAGGATTGGTTTTAAGCCAATCAACATCATATGACCACCTCCCCTTATGCTTGTGTATAACTGTTGTTAAAACAGGCAAAACTCACTATATATATATATATATATATATATATATATATATATATATATATATATATATATATATATATATATATATATATATATATATATATATATATATATATTGCCACACACAGCAAGTTAGAGTAATCAATGGATGCCAGAAGGCTTGTGCATAAAATCCCCATCTAGTGCCTACTCATCCAATATCCCCAGACTAGTTTCTGGCTAACAGGATAGTGGTGGCTATGGTTATTAAAGAATCAAAGACACCAAAATGTATGGGTACTGAACTGGGTTCAGACCATATGACTATATAAACTAATGGGCTTGGATTGAAAACATTAAGGTGTTTTCAGTTTAAGACTCATGGTTTTGTAGTTAAATGGAGATAAAAGGTGGTTTCTGGAGGATGGCATTAGATCCTAAGATCTAGATGCAGTGCTCTAATACCCAAGGCTCCTCACTGATGAAGTCCATAAGCCAGAAACTAGTCTGGGGATATTGGATGAGTAGGCACTAGATAGGGATTTTATGCACAAGCCTTCTGGCATCCATTGGGTATGGCAATATATTTTTAAAAAATTAACATCCTAAGGTTACCAGTGGTGGAGGCATAGTTGACCTTTATTAACATCCTCCAATCCATAATAAATAAGCTTTTCTTTAACAAAAAAGGCCCTAAACACTTATTAGCTCACCTTGATGCTATTGACCAAAATTTGAATGAAAATTTCCACTTGATAATCAATTTGTACATCTTGCTCTTGCCATCAAATCATAATACATGGATAAGCAGTAATCTCTAGACAAATATCTGTTGATCAAACAGGTCAAAAGATTCCTGCTAGACCAAACATTGTTGGTCCAAGAGTTACTTCCAGTGGGCACTGGGAGTGGGCAGCAGAAAACCCATTCCACTATCATTAACAATAGATAACATTGCTGTGGGTTTGGAAATGATCTGTGCAATTAGAGAACACTTTAGGGCAACTCTTCAATCTAATCAGAATTGGAATGTTGATGGATTATTCAGATTACATGAAAACCCAACCCATGATATCACCGAGGACAAGACCACATCAAGCTAAAAAACCTCCTGAAGAGGGTGCATCCAGAATGAATGGCATACCAAAGTTCATCTGCCTACATCTAAAAAAATACATGGTGCCAATAATCAAACCATGATAAACTACTTGGTAGAGGGAAGACAAGAGATTAATAACTTGTATCCAATATCACTTGTACCATTCCAAAGAAAAAGGATGGAAGACAAGAATTGAATAATCTAAGGTCTATCTCAATGATTCCCCTTTTAACTAAAGTCATAGAACAATTATTTAAAGATCAAAATTCGAGTGAAAATTTATAAATACATTTCTGCTAACCAATATGCAAAAAGAGTAATCATCAATCAATGCAAGTGGCCAAATAAAACTCCTTATTGATATTATCTGAGCCAGAAGGATGTCAAATCTGACTGCTGTCCAGCTTGACTTCTCAGTGGTGTGTAATTCAGTGAGGCAAAACATTCCAAGTGACATTCTCCAGAAATATGAGGTGCCAATGTTTACCTAAGGATGATTGCAAATCTGATAGCCAACAGAATCATCCATATCACAATGAATAGCAAAATCACACCTGGCTTTGAACATTCCATCTCTATTCCCCAAAGATCTCCATTTAGTGCACCATATTTTATAGCCTATATCAACCCATTTCTGATGAATATTGAGAGATCATTGCCTGGAGTGTCTGTACCTTCCATGGGAATGGAGAATAAACACCTCACTTATATGGATGACATACTTATCTGTCTGCCATCCAAGAAATATATCACTAAACTAGAGAAGATACTAGATTTGTAATCAGACAAATATAAACTCAAATTCAATAGGACAAATCAACGTCCTGGATCTTCCTAACTGAGAAGAAAATTGCCTCAACTTTCACAGCTAATCCACAGAAATTCTTAGGCTTTAATTTCTCAAATCAAACAGTGCTATGAGAAGGAAAATTGAAGAATCTTTATTAACAGAAATTTGCCATAAAATGACATCCTTGTCTAGGATATATATTTCACATCATGTAAGGTAAGAATTTTAAACTCATTGCTCATCCTGAAAATAAACTACTGCCTATCTGCCTATCCAAAAAAATTTATCAAAAAAATAAACTCTCTGGGTGCAAAATTATTCTGGTGCCATAAGGTTTCTACCATCAGCCTTCAAAAACTCCAAAAGCCTAGAAGGCTCAATAGCCTTTCCCTTCATTGCATCAAAATCATTATATTCCAGAGAGATTATAAACTACTATTCAGTCTTCATAATAATTTCTTCAACATTTCATATCAAAAAGTTGTTTTTCCAACAGATAGACCCCCATCCACTAATAGTAAATGGTAGAATTCATTATTTGATAATTTTCAGAAGGTTGTTGACCTGAATGAATATCCAATTATTTCAAAAATTAAATATTGGAATGCACATAAAATAATACATGGTGAAAATAACATAAATAAAGAATCTCTTGGGATTACTAATCAGCAACTTGTATTGAAATGAAAATTCTGGTTCATGGAGTCAAAATTTCAAGACTTCTTAATTAAAATCAATTTGGACTCCTTCCAGATGAATTCATTTTTGGCATACAGGAGAAATTTCCAAGATGATCGATCCTGTGTGCCAGATGTGTGAGAGAGAGGAGGAGTCAATCAATCACATTTTTCTTAGATGTCCCAGTATATATCCAATTACAGATCAATAACTCATTAATGGTACAGTAATACAAATGGAAACTATAAATCAATTAAAGACTGTATAGGACAGGGTCTATTTACAAACATAAGACTAAAAATTTTCGTGAACTATGCCCAGTGGTGTTTCAGATGTAAAGCAACGATTGAAAAGATGAGAAACTTGCACAGTAGTAAATTTAAGAACATCATGGAGAAAATCATGAAGAAGGACTGACTAATTGCTCCAAGCTATATCACAAGAGCTACATGGGAGAAGGTTGGATCTACATTGCTTCAAATAGAAATGTAATTGATGTCATATTTGTAATTGTAACAATCAATGTAGTGACAGAATAAAATTTCTTTAAATAAAAATTATCTTAATTTCTTAAAATAAATTTAAGTTGTTTATTTTTCAAACACTTATCACAAATAAAAATAAATATATTACCAACAACATGGAATATATCCTTCCACATGTTTCTCTATTTGAATGTTGAAATGGATATTGATATTTTTCTACAATTTCAATTGTACATCAATAGGAAGCAGGAAATAGTTTTTAATTTTGATAGCAACAGAGGAAGCAATAATATATGTATATCAAGTGCTTATTATAATGATTTTTAGAACAAGGAAAATAATAATTATATTAAGAAATAATACTGAGAAAGTATATCTAACAGAATTCCTTTTGGTTCAGTGAATATAAAAAAGAGTCATAATAATGTGGTTTTATATGTATTTAATTATATAGCTCTTGTTTATGTGTTTAGTGTTAATAGGTTATAGTGAAGTCGAATTGAAAATGAAATATAAAGGATTCAAAGTTCCTGGTAATTAAAATTTTATATTTTGGTAAAATGTGATGACAAGACAAGTAATATATTTTAAAGTAATTTATAATTTTTACTATGTAACTTATTCTTACGGGCGGTAAGTCTGCATTTGTTGTAAAACATTATGGAAAGGGAAAATCCAATATTTATCAAATTTAGGTATACTGAATATTTTTTAAATCTTTTGTTATTGAATTAGTACACTTCTGATATTTAATACTTCTCATTAATTACTTTTGAGCCAACAATTTATGTTTAAATCTTGACATCTATTTGTTTATAGATTATTTTCATTTGTTTGTTGTTTCCATCTGTATTGCAGGCAATATTAATTTGGGATTTTGACTGTTGCCATGTTGGCTGATCACAACCTGATGAGTCATAATATTTGTTATCTATTGTATATATCTATATAAACTCATGTTAGAATGTTTTTCTTCTTTGCCCTACGTGGAAGTTTAAATTGTTATCATGGCCCAGTCATATGGATTACCATAAGTTATGAGTCTATCAAGGTCTATACCATTTAATTAATAAATTTTGTGCACATTATTATTAAACATGGATTAACAACTCTTCTCTTTATATACCATATGTACTTATGAAATGACAATGGTCCTGGTTATTTATTTATCAGCCGTGGATCATCATTATCATATTTCTTGATATGTTCCCCTAACCTCAGGTTACATCCCATCGATTTGTGATGGCCTAATATCTCATAATAATATATTATCCTAGGAAAAGTATTGACTAGGCCTGTGGGTTGTTTGTCAGCATTAAACAAATGACAAAACAAAATTTAATATTATTAACAGTAAGTAATGATTTATGGTGCTGTATTTTTTTAACCATAGTGTACAAACATGCAATATTACGGTATCAATTAACAAAATATATTTTAAAACGCTATTATTCTAATGTTGGATATGGATTTTAAAAGATTCTTGTCAGTCTAACCTAAAATATAAGTAAAAATAAGGAAGTTACATTAACCTACAAGATAACTTTGTGAGTGTTATTTGTGTAATTTTTTTCTTTTGTATATAAAAAAGAAAGAAAGAGAGAAAATAAATCAGTAAATTGTAAATAATGTATTTTTGGGGAGGGATATAAGATCTAAGTAGATCTACCTGTACTACTATCACTGCCAGTACAGGGCACTGGATGGTGCCATTGCTAGCCCCAAACAGTTAAAGATACCATTTATGAGGCTGTAATGACCTCAACTAGAAGCACATAGTTTCAAAAAATGGCAAGAAAAGACATTAACATAAAAAATGAAAACACCTAAGGCACTACAACACCTAAGGCTCTACATTTAAAAAAATTCCTGACTTTCAACACACACACAAAAAAAACAATTTTTAGCAATAATTATAAAAATCAAAAACCTATTTAATGCTATGTTCAAAAACCTATGAAAAAAAAAATCACAAATCACAAACGCTATTTATTCAGTCAAATAATAGTGGAAAAATAAATTAACATAAAAAATTAAAATCTCTAAGGCACTACATTTAAAAAAAGAAATTCTTAACTTTCAACACTAAAAAAACAATTTTCAGTGTAATTACAAAAATCAAAAATGCTATTTAAAGCTATTTTCAAAAGCCTAGGAAATAAATCAAAAACACTAATTTATACAGCAATAATTAGAAAAATCACAAACCACAAATGCTATTTATTCAACGATAATTAGAAAAATCATAAATGCAATTGTCAAAAACCTATGAAATAAATCAAAAGGCTATTTAACATTACCTAGTTTTAACAAATGAAACTCCTGTCTTTCAACAGTATTTTATGGGATATAAAAAATTAAAGAAAAACTAATACTTAAAAACTATAATACTAAATCTCAAAAAATTAACCTATGTTAAGGCAAAGTATTCACATGAATTAAAAAAAAATCATAAATCCTGTTTCCAAATGCCTATGAAATAAATCAAAAATGCTAATTTATACAGCGATAATTAGAAAAATCACAAATCACAAACACTATTTATTCAGTGATAATTAGAGAAATCGGTATAAAATATTAGAAAGATTAGTATAGAAAATTAAAAAACTAATATTTAAAACCATAATACTAAATCTCAAAAAAATTAACATATGTTAAGGTAAAGTATTCATATAAATGGTGGGGAAAATGAATTGAACTACATTGAAAAAAACCTTTTCTGACTTTCATCACTATTTCATGAAGCATCAGCAAATAAAAAACCTAATTAACTTTTTAAAAAATATAAAAAATATGTAATACTAAATTTCATTAGTTAAAAAATAAAAGACTTTCAATGGTAGTTTTGAGTTGGTTTTATGATGAAACTAGAAAGGAGAACACATATTTCCGGTGTTATACATTTACAAATATGCCTGTGGGATCATCCCTCACCATTATCTAACTAAGAGATATAATAATAATTTGCAAACCTTAATAACAGACTAATACATATTACATAATTAAATATAGATAATGAGAACATGGTGATCTGTTGTTATCTCTTAGAATAGATTTCAAATAAGTGATTTATATCAGCTAAAAAGCAATGAGAACATCACTTCAGAGAGCTTTTAATTGTCCTCTCAAAAATTTATTATGTTAATTATTTTCTGCTTTGAAATTATGGCATATCATAATATGTGAATTTAGAAATGAAATTTAATAATTAGAAAAGAAAATATGTATGACCACAGATTATAGAAAGGTTAAAATAATAACTGATAACAGTTACAGAAAAAAATATTAAAAAGATATGCAAAAGTACTACAGTTACCATTTAGATATTTTATTTTAACAAGAATTTTAAGTAATGGAGAATTTATAATTTAATTAATGTTCATTATATCTAGCTTCATTTAAATATTATAAGTTTTTAAAATAGATTTATAGAGTTCTGTGATGAAAAAATATTAACAATTTTCTCCCACGCTGAGTTGTCTGGCATTTGTAGTAGCTACTGGACTAGGTGCCCATATGTAATGGCACAGATAGTGGTTGAATTTGGGCCTTTCTAGATCTCTCCATTAGAGATGAATTATGTGGTTTATATATTAAATTTTACCCCTCCATTGCATTTGCTTACAAGCTAGGTTTACATCATAAAAATCCATTAGCTTGTTTACAACTCTGCTTTAAAATTATAAAATTTAGTTTTCTATTGTTAATTTTTTAATGTAGCACTTCTATCTCAGTAAACCTTTTGAAAAATCATAAATTCATTTATAAATTTTAGTTTAAGACTTACATTTTAAAATGTATTTATTACTTTAAAGAACACTCAAGTAAAATTAATTTATTCAGAAAATATTGCAGCTTGACAGTGTCTCTTTTGTCTTAAAATCTACTTTAAAATTTATTTTTAAAACTCTGTCCTTGGTTCTCACACAAATTAAACCAGGTATGTATGATGTAAGATAATTTGTAAGAAACAGGTGATCTTTTTAGAAGAGATTTTATGTCCTGTAAACATTCCATTAAATATGTAATTTTGTTACATCTGAAATCGAAAATATATATGTGAATAAGAGTAAATTTGTACTTAAAGATAAAATAATGTCAAGATAAATAATTTAGATAGTGTAACAATTATTACAACATCTATTACATTGCAGCCTTATCTGCATATATATGTAGATGCACTTATGCACATACAGCAATGTTCACACAACTTACTTTAACATTTTACTTTATAATCAAGTTTATGTAAATAATATGCATACAAACTTTAATATATTAGATGTGCACATGTATACATAAATGCAAATAAACATACACTACTATATATCAAAATACATTATTATAGGACTATGGTACATAATAGGTGAAATGGGATGATAGGCAGATAATACCATTTCAATATACTTAGATATACATGCACTTTAAAATAATTGCATAGCGACAATAAGTGAAGACACAAACATGATTAAAAATATAATAACATTTTATTAGTGCTGATTTAAAATACTGGATGGTAGTTCACGTGATGATCTACATCAAAAGACATGCACTAGAAAGTAAAAAAGAATAGTAACATATATAAATTAAAATTTGACTTGTCAGTAACATTAAAAACTAATCTTTTCACCATCAGCAGGTATCTTTGGCATCTTTTAAAAATGCAGTAAGTAAATCTTGATCATTATGATGCTTTTTACACATATGCCAACGGATAAGCACTATTTTCTATTTTCTTGAGGATCACCTTTGTTTTACTGAAACAAAAATGCTAAGTTAAGAAATTTAATAACAGAAAGTTAAATTTTATACTTTTAAAGAAGTGTCTTTAACAATTGTAAACTAAATTTTATAATTTTAAATAACAGTTGTAAACAAGCTAATGGAATTTTATGCCACAAACCTAGTTTGTTAGCAAATGCAATAGAGGGGTAAAATTTAATATATAAACCTTATAATTTGTCACCAATGGAGAGATCTAGGAAGGCCCAAATTCAACCTCCACCTGCACCATTGTGGATGAGGAACCAATCCAGGCCTACTACAAAAGACAGACACCTCAGCTTGGAAGAAAATTGGTAATATTTCACCGCAGAGCTCTATAAATCTATTTTAAAAGCTTATAATATTTAAATGAAGCTAGCTATAATGAACGTTCATTAAATTATAAATTCTCAGTTACTTAAAATTCTTGTTAAAATAAAATCTCTAAATGTTTACTGTAATAGTCTTGCCTATAAATGTAACTTTTTAATAATTTGTCCAGTAACAGTTATTATTTTAACCTTTCTATAATTTGTGGCCATACTTATTTTCTATTCTAATTATTTTATTTCATTTCTAAATTCGTAGGTTATAATATGCCATAATATCAAAGCAGAGTATAATTAACATAGTAAATTTTGGGAGTGACAATTAGAAGCTCTCTGAAGTAATGTTCTCATTGCTTTTAAGTTGATATAAATCACTGCTTTTAAATTTATTCTAAGAGATAACAATAGATCGCTATCCACTTATTGTTATCTATATTTAATTATGTAATATGTATTAGTTTGTTATTAAGGTTTGCTTATCATTATTATATATCTTTGTTAGATAACAGTGAGGGATGATCCAACAGACATATTTGTAAATGTATAATGCCTGAAATATAATTTCTCTTTCATAGTTTCATCACAAAACCTACCCAAAACTACTGTTGAAAGTCTTGTATTTTTGAAATATTGATGAAATTCAGCATTATATGTTTTTTATATTTTTTAAAAGTATGTTAATTAGGTTTTTTATTTGTTGATACTCCATGAAATAATGTTGAAAGTTAGAAAAGTTTTTTTGTTTAAATGTAGTGCAATTCATTTTTTTCCACCATTTATATGAATACTTTGCCTAGACATATGTTAATTATTTTGAGATTTAGTATTATAGTTTTTAATTCTTTATACTGATTTTTCTAATTATCGCTGAATAAATTAGCGTTTTTGATTTATTTTATAGGCTTTTGGAAATAGCATTTATGATTTTTTTTTAAAAATGTAGTGCAATTCATGTGAATACTCTGCCTTAACATAGGTTAGTTTTTTGAGATTTAGTATTATAAATTTTAAGTATTAGTTTTTTAATTTTTTATACTCCACAAAATACTGTTGAAAGACAGGAGTTTCATTTGTTAAAACTAGGTAACGTTAAATAACTTTTTTATTTATTTCATAAGCTTTTGAAAATAGCATTAAATAGTGTTTTGTATTTCTCTAATTATTGCTGAAAATTGTTTTCTCTAGTGTTGAAATTCAGGAATTGAATTTCTTTTAAATGTAGTGCCTTAGCCATTTAAATTTTTTATATTAATTTCTTTTCCTCCCATTATTTGAATAGATAAATAGCGTTTGTGGTTTGTGATTTTTTATTTCATAGACTTTTGAAATTAGAATTTAGCATTTTTGATTTTTCTAATTCTTGCTAAAATTGTTTTATTTTAGTGTTGACAGACAGGATTTTTTTTTAGATTTAGTACTTTAGGCATTGTAGTGTCTTAGGGTTTTAATTTTTTTATGTTAATTTCTTTTCCCACCATTTTTTAAAAGTACATGCTTCTAGTGGAAGTCATTACAGTCTCGTCAATGGTATATTTAACTGGTTAACAGCACCATACACAGGCAGTGATATGATTACTAATCTACATTTTGATTTTAAATTTGTTATATTTTTTAGACAAAATTTAATAAATAATGATTTCTAAATAATTACATGCAAATAAAATTTCTTTTTCTGATATTTAAAAAGCCGTTTCATCATCTTTTTGCTATTGCTTGACATTACCTGTACTATTGTTATTGTCATCATCAACATTATTAGATATTATTACTTCAGGCATATGAGGCACACTACTGAATTAAATTATTCATTCCATAGTAATATCAAAAATATAGTAAAGTAATACTTTAATAATTTAGATGACAAAATTATAAATTTAAATATTTTCATGCTCATCGGGGATATCAAAGATAATAATTTCTGGATTATGTTATTTTAACATTATTATCATTGCAATTCTGATCAAAATATTATGTAACGTTTTTCAAGATTATCAGATTATTGTTATTATTATTAGGCTTACGTCACCATTATAGATTTATTAAGTTATTATTCTTGTCATTATTATTATTATGGTACTGAATCAGATATTTCTTCATATATTTTTTTACTATTTATTTCAATCGATGTGTCTGGATAGCAGTAAAATTCCTCTTTTCTATCCAGATATACGTTATTATATGCTAATTTATAAATTAATAAGATGCCTAAGAAATCATTAATAAATAATTTTAGAAATTGATTCTGCTTCTTAAATTTTATTTTTCAATCTATTTTATTTCCATTGTCCGAATTATATCTTTCCTATTAGAATCATTGTATAATTTTGGAAGCAACCCTAAGCTAGAATCAAGTCATTAGGCATTATCAATTTTAGACGTCATAAATACATTTACATCCTATTACTATTACTAGTCGTATTTGTATTTATATTGTCCATATAATTTTCTTTCTTCATATTATTATGATGTTAATTATTATTATGTTTAATTATATTTCCACTATATTAGTTTCTTATTATCATTAGAATTAACTATAACCTAAAAACATGAACCAACAACTTTGATTATTTAAATTTGAATTAATTATCATTTGCAATAATCGAATTAACTCTACATCATCATATTTATCATCATTCTCATTATCATAATACTTCATTCTTATTCTCATTTTCTACTAATTGCCATCATCATAATTTATTCATCTTTCATTGAGTTCCATCTTCATTGTAAGATTAGTTATTCATTATCCTCATAACCTTTTATTAACATCTTTATCATTCTTTAGATTTACTCATCTTTCAATCATAATCATTAATTCATATATGTCTTTCATCAATTCTTCATTTTTTCTCAGTTTCATTCATTATTCATTCATTTCATGTTTCCTTAGTTTTATTAATTTCAATTTCTATTTCTCAGATAGATACCTGTTAATTCTTAATGATGTTGCTAGGTAGAATGATTCCAAGTATGGTGTCTTTTATTAAATCTTGCTTTTTACTTTTATTGCTATGGCTAGTTTGCTCTATATATTCTATTTTATAATGTTTGGGAGGCTCATGGTTTGACAGGTGCTCATGCTCTATGAAGGCGGAGATTACACTTTGATAGATTTTTGGTGCCAACAATGTGGTGGGGTCCAAATAATTAAATTACTAACTATTAATTTTGGTCATATACTATAGTAATCCAGGAATGTATTGATATCATTTGACAAGTATGACAATTTTGTTGATAATAGTATTTACTATTAAACCTGTGTAAAATGATCACAAACTTAAATAATGTATTCATAGTGATTATTAATTTAAAATGTGTGATATGCTCTATTAATTAATTTTAAAAACATATAATATTGTAATGTAATAAAATGTCTGATGTCAATATGTTTAATGGTGGTGATGTCAAGCATAAGGTCATGTAATGTATTTTAGAAAATATATATTACTGAATTGATAAGGTTGGATAAGCTAGTTGGGGTGTTGGAGCATAACATTTGGTCTGTTAAGATTTGAATGGGTGAATTTTCTTTCGGAGTTGTGGGTTGGTGGAACAATTGTTGTCGATTTATGAATGTAGGTATTAATTAAGTGACTATATTTCTTTATAATTTAACATTTGTTTAAAAAAAAATATTAATAATATTGATAAGTCTGAGGAAATAAGCCCAAGAGATATCCAAATTCCAGAACTACTAATGATGGATGAATCAGAGGTTTTTATTTTAAAAACACTTGAGACGGAGAAGTCAAAAGAAATAACTTTTAGAAGTGTTCCTAACATAAAACCTATTGACATGAATATGATATAACAACTAATAATAGAATTCATAAAGTCCTCAAATGAAAGTATTATAAAATTGATAGAAGAATCAGTAGAATCTACAAATGAAAATATTAGACGGTCTATCAATCCCTGTATAAAAAATAATGAGAACCTTAGGAAATATTGAGAAACATCTATATAGGAACTGTTTGTAGAGCTGAAAAATACAGACATTAAAGCATAGAAAAATAGATGTTGATTTGAAAATTAATTGTAAAGCTAATAATAATAAGATTAAACAAGAAATAGATAAACTTCATAGTGACATAGAAGTTAATAGGGAAACCATAAATAATAAGTTCTTCAACATACAATGTAAAATTAAAGGGATTAATACACAAATTAAAGGGGTGAAGAATAATTGTAAAGAATTTGATGGAATTATTGTTAGTCACTACACACACTTAAGAATAATTGTAAGGAATTTGATGGAATTATTGTTAGTCACTACACACACTTTCATGAAGACTTGAAAAAGAAATTTAAAAAATTTCAACAACAATTAAAGACAAATTGAATAAGATAGCTATTCCTTGGGAATAGATTTCTGAAATAAAATTAATAAAAGTTTGGATAAATTTTGAAAAGAGCAAAAGAAATAGATAATGGATTTATTTGAGCAAATTTAATATAGAATCTAGAATACAGGGTTTTTGTAGTAAGATAAAGAGAATTCAGATGAATCAAAACCACACATTAAAAGAAATAGATAGCTGAACAGAGATTTATTCAGCTAGACTCATTGAAACATATTTGAAACAGGAAATTTGGTCCCTAATAATACTTTAATAAAGAAAGCAGGGTCTGTTATTATTCAAATTCCTGAAATACATCAAAATAAAGAATATTTTGAAGAGCCCTGACAGTGATAACTCCATCACACTAGAATTTATTAGTATAATATCCTTAGAGGGGAGTCAATGGAAAATCCTTTTTAATATCTGTATAGTTTGGAAAAATTATTCTGTTTATGTAATTTATCTGAAAAAAGAGAAATAAGTTATCTCATATAATCAATTTTATGCCTCAGCTAAAGATTGGTGCATTCTCTTTTTGATAAACCATGTCATGCTCACATCCTTTTGGGTAAATGATAAGGATGATAATATCTATTACCAATTTTCCCAGGAAAAATATAGTAAACAAAGCAAAACTCTCCATACAGTATTGCCACCCTGTGCCAACCAGATTAATCAATGAATTCCAGAAGGCTTGTGCATAAAATCCCTATCTAATGCCTACTCATCCAATATCCCCAGACTAGTTTCTGACTTGTGGCCATTGTCAGTGAGGAGCTTTGGATCTGACAGCACTGCACCTAGATCTTAGGATCCAATGCAATCCTCCAGCACCCACCTTTTATCTCTACTTAACTATAAAACTATGAGAATGAAATTGAAAATGCAAAAAAAAAATATTTTCAATGTAAGCTCAATAGCTTATATAGTCATATGGGTCTGAACTCAGTTCAGCACCCATACATTTTGGTGCAAAGTTATTAAAACAAAAGTGTGCATCTGGTCTGCAAATGGAACATGGTAAATGTTTGTAAACTGCCTCACATTCTATAACTAAAGCTTTCCTTAACAAATGTAACAAACATATAAATAGGGCTAAATTTGAATGCAGAAAGAAGAACATCTACTTTTAAAGAGCAATGGCTAACTTATTCCATGCCAGACAAATTTTTAAATCAATGTATTGTGAGTAGAGGAAAAATCCACCTTTTCCAGCCATTTCAATGTCATCTTCCACAAAGGTATCATCCTGGACCTGCCTACCCATAAACTATAATAATGTATTTGAAAACTAAATAGTGGAACTGCTACCTACCTGACAAACAAGAATGATAAAATCTAGTCTATGAAACCTGATGGATGATGCAATCACCAATGATCACTACTAATGATTGAGGTAATAAATTCATGCTGCTGCCTAATATCTATAATATCTACTTTGAGTTAAACCTTAATCTAAATGTTTCATATAATTGTTTCTATAATGTAAGATAATGTAATCCTAGCTGATCTTGAGATCAGAAATAAAATATTACTTTAAATAATTTGTAATTTTCTTACCTGATTCTCACATGTATTCAAATCTATATAAACTCTTTATTAATGTCTCTCCTGTCATTAAACCTCAATAATATATAATATTTTTTTATTTCACTTTTGTGCCACAGCAACATCTTATAATAACTTTATTACTATATTTTGAAACTATTATACCAATAACCTCCTAAACTTGCAAGCAAGTTCACTCTCTCTCTTAACCCCTCCTCTTTTTATAGGGAGGTTAATTAATTCTTAGTAAAAACATATTTTATTATTTTCATGACTGCAGAAGATTGGCAGCTTGGGTGAAAACATGTTAATTGTGGTTTAATGTTATAATCAAATACCAGAGCTGAAATCTGCCTTTGTAATTAAATAATTCTAAGAAATGTCTTTTTTTTAATTAAAAAATAATAGTGCTAGTTCTAAAATCATAAAATGTGTTTATGTAAGATTAAATATTTTGTTCTGTGAAATACATTTTAATGCTATCACCGAACCTTATGTATATGAGTATTTGTAATATATTATAAAAGCACTTCAAATCAAATATTCACCTTTTGTTTTAGCGTTTGTGGAAAGTTTATATATATAACTTAATGCAATAAGAGAAGGGGATTTTCAAGACAAAGTAGATTAATATTTCTATCATTTTAATTAAGTTATCCAACATTGTTTAGTAATATTTACTAAGGCTTTAACCTCAATAATATGCATCTAAAAAATGCAAAGGTAAGGACCTCTCCAGGTCTTAACCACAAGCTTATGCTGTGAAGAAAAGAGGGGAACAGCCTTAGTAAATATTACTTAATATATTAATGTGCATTTAAATAAATTTATAATTCTAACATTGTTTAGTAATTCTGTCATACTGTTACACCAGATATTCCTATACATAGATATTACTTAAATAATTTTGATATTAAAAGTTTTATACATGTGGTTCCAAGCATTGCATGCATACAGGCTCTGTTGTTTACATTTATATATTTGTGTTTCATCCCACCAGGTATATTGGAAAGCCAAACCCCATTTTGTCATATCCAGGTTCAAGAACAAGATTATGACACCCCTAGGACACTCTTTGCCATGTGAGGTAGCTCTGTGTGGGGTTGCTCCAGGACAGCTAGCCGATAGCATCTCCCTCCAGATTATTCCGTGTTCCATGAGTTGATTTTGCTAAAGATGCAGAAAGAAATCGGTATATATATTTCTTCAAGATAAAATATAAAGCACCTGAGATTCGATCACAGACAAATATGCCATCATGCATGCACTGTTCTCTTATTTCTCATTCCAAATAAAGCCTATGAACATCCATCAGTCGTAATGTTATGATTTATTAAACATATTTCTTTATAAGTTATTAATATTTTCATTTTGTGCACAATTCTGTGATATGGTTTATAGATTTCAAATGAATTCTCCCACACACAATTCTTGCTCAGCATAAGCTGAGATTAATTATTTCATCCATTAATGTTAATAATAATTGTGACAAAATGGAATAAACTAAATAATACTTGATAAGCAAATTCAATTGAGTGCTACTTTTTTCACTAGGGGTAGACCAAAGATTCATAAATATACTTATATTTTAGCACTTGTTAAATCATACTTCTGTAATGTAATCAGTCAGTTATTGGCATATAAATCAGCCCGCACTAAAATAACCCACTGATTAATGTGTACATGATTTCTTAAGTTGTAAAAGAAAAATCTTATGTTACAAATAAAATGTAAAGAGGTTAATGATAATCAATCAGAAATTATTGTAATCAACTCACTATTGTTTTATTGTATTTACATTAATAAATTAGAAATATATATAACTAAGCCTTCAGAATTATTGTTTCCTTATTTAATAAATATTATATCTTGATTAAATAAATTAAATTCACTATGACTAGATGATGAGATCCTGCCAATATTACATATAAATAATGTGAAAAATCATGATCTTTTAGAGATATTAAAACTTGTGATTATTATTATAAGGGCTTTACCATAGTGCCCATTTTGAAATGTAGTCTTTTTGTTTCTCTGCTGTGTGATGCTGGTCAAGAGAGATAAAAATAGATTGGGTGTCATTAGGATTGTTGCTCATAAGTTGGTAGACCTAAAAAGTAGGCAAATAGGGCAGAGTTTATGAGTGTTCCTGACTTATGTATCTCATGCATGATTGGACTTAAGGCACTTTTGTCTAGATTCTAAATCTTGTCATATGAATAAACAAAACCAACTAGTACAATATAGTCTCTTGTTTTTAATACTACTTGCAGAATATCTATTGTATCTCTTCAAGTACAAGACATTTTTACAATGTTAATCTTTATTCACAGTATCTCAAAGTAGTTTCTTCTGATTATTGACATCATTTTCAATTCATAATCTTTAGCATATATGTTCTTTATTTTTTAACATACTTCATAAGCTTGTTGGTTGTGTAATCTAATATTAGACATAGTGAGTCATTTTGATAAAAAAAACAATATGCTATGCTGTAGATATTTTAAAATCTATTTTCCTAAAATCTTAAACATTATCATTGATTGGCTTTGACTATTTATTGTCTATCTTTTAAACTGTAAAATTTGATGCAATGGTTTTAAATTTAATTGAAATATTGTTGCATATAAATGGTAACATGTTCATCATAACTTGTATAAATTTATTGTAACCGGACAAGGACATCCAACCTCTTAAATTGATTGTAACCATTTCCTGATGAGCATATTGCAGAAAGGAACTATCAATTGGCATTTCCCAATGCAGATATTATCCCACCTACAACAAATATTTCTTGCTCATCAGAGGATGTAGTGCCATAGAGACTGGAAGCATCTAGAAATTTATGTCTTTGGTTTCCCAAACAGCACCACTAGAGTTCCATCTCACTACAACCTTACTTACCATTGTCTGGTTATGCCGACATAGCTCAGGAGGCACAAGTTTCTTGTGAGACAGTGCATAAATGGATGAATGATGTAAATGAATCAATAAATGATATTATTTATTTTGAAACAACAATTTTATTTAACAACAATGTGAATTAAAGTTCTTAAAGAAGAGGAAGGAAAAGTTTGTAGATCTCTCTATACTGGCTGTCTTCCTATCCATGTGCACATGACAGATGTTTTCTGATTGTTCCTGAGTGGGAATTGTCCTTCTAGGTCTGAAGCTCCCTCATCTACATAGATACATATCCATGTGTATAGCAGTAATTAATTTATTTAGGTATCTTGAAGTGTTTATTCTATCCTTGAAGTATTTACTTTAATCCAGGTATTGAGAAATATGCTTTAATCCAGGAATCCCAAAGTAATTTTTTTATTTTATGTATCATACATGTGTGGGCTTGAACCACTTATTTATCATATCAGTACAATTTGAAGTCAATATTTGAAAGAAATTTATTATTACTAATATATGCAGTGTCAGTTGAACCACTTATCCATCAGATCAATACATTTTGTAATCATTATTTGGAAGATATTTATTATTATTTCATATTCAGTGTGGTTTGAACCACTTATCTATCATATCGATGTATATTAAAGTCATTATTTGAAAGAGATTTATTATTATTTCTTAATTCACATATATAAACATGTCCTTAATTTAAGTATGTGTGGTTCCAGAGGCAATTCATTCTATCAAGTTTTTTAATTTTTTTTTATAAAATCATGACCATTATTCAGAATAAATAATTTTGTTTTCTTATTATTTGAAAGCATTTTAATAATCAATCAATCAATCAATCAATCCAGAAAATAACATTTTATTAAATCATAGATTATCTTAATAAACATATCCTACAAAATATCATTATTTCATCTATTATTCCACTGCATTCCATTTTTAAATATATTTCCCTTTTGTATTACTTACAATCAATTAATTTAAAAGCAACATTTCATTATATCATATTTTAACTTAAGAAATACAATTTGTGAAATATTTTTACTTATCATAATAGGTTAAAAGCTGTACAATTTTCCTACCTGAGTATATATTTGCTGTTTCCAGAGGCAATTCATTCTATCAATTTTCCAATCAATGAGGGGTTCTAAGAGCTTGACAAGCTGATGGGCAGTTCACAGGTCTTGATTTATTTTACTTCAGAGAGAAAAAGAGAGAATTTTTTTTTTAATTATTTAGATATTTGTAGATTTAATATTTTAAACACTTGTTTTTTCATTTAATCTTTTATTAGTTATAAGTTTCTTCTTTTTATTGTTCACTATTCTTCAAGTCTTTTTGGGCTAGTATTCATATAATATGGATTTTTTTAATAACAGTCTTAATACCTTCTGACCGTAGGTCTGCTACAAAATTCCCTTAAGCAATCTCTACTCCCCGATTTATCTCTTTATGCTTTGGCAGGAACATATTCTAATAACTCTTATCTAATGTTTTTGGAAAAAACAGCTATTAATTTCTAATCCCATGGCAATCTTTATTTTTTTATTAATCCTTAATTACAGCCTTCTTTTTGATAATCTGTAAACTTTAAACTTTTGCAAAATATTGCATTTTAACAATACTTTTAATATTTTAAAATATTAAATTTGAAATTGCTGTCATAATTTTACTTCTTCATTTTAACTTTTATTTTTGAAACTGTGTCAGCTTTTATTATTATTATTATTATTTTATCTCGACAATTTTAATTTTTTTTTTTGGGAGTGGGGGAGGAGCAACTTCAAATTATATATGTGAAACAACCTGATTGTTTCATTATATATACATATTTTTTCTTTAAGACTGCTTTATGAGTCATTTATTTATTACTTATAAGGTTGTTTATTATAAAAATCATCAACTGATGTCTTCTGTGACTTTAAATTATTATGTCTAATGTTAAGTCATTGTAAAACCCATTGGTACACAAAGTAATATTTTCAAATTGATTTTTCCTTTATCTTAAAAGTCATTTACAATCAGTTTCTTATTCTGAAAATGTAAGGCAACAAGTAAGTCTGCTGTATTAGATTTAATGTTATGTTATAAAGTTGTTAATAAATGTAGAGTTAAAGTAACATTGTTTATTTAAATAATTTCATAGAAGATTTTAAGTAAATGACAGATAACATACACATGTTTTCTGAGTTTGCACATATTTTAAAGGAAATGCCATTTAAAAGTAAAGATGTTTATATTAATATTTTTAAATAAGCGAAATGCATCCCTATATATTTTTATTTTAAAAGTAATTTAAAACTCATTGTTGTAATAATATTATAACTTATTTTTATTTTCAAACTGAAATTTGTTTAAGAAAATATATTGTTAGAAAGGCTGATCGGTCTTTAAGTGACCTCAATAGGACTGAAGGATAAACTTGAGTGTATGAATATAATAGTGATTAATATGACTCCATGAAACTACATCAACAGATAAAAAGTATAATTAAACCTGTGGTTCGAAGTTGAATTTCTTTTCTTGCTTCTTGTTTTTTACAGTTCAGTCAATATAATGTGGTAAACATGAAACAATTTTTATTTTTAAAGAAGTGATATGTATACATTTTTAAATGCATATTATGGATAACATTATGGATTATTAAACATAAACGTTTGACATTTATCCCCAGAGGACAGACTTTATTCTCTTGAGAGGCTTTAAAATAAAATAAAAAAACAAGATGAAATTTATCATTTGTTTTCAGTATTCTAAAGGTTTTACAAGAAAATTTTAAAATGCTGGTTTACATTCAATGGAAATATACATACACATGTGGCTAATAAATATATATGTAAGTGTCTTAATATAAAATTAACAAATTACTAAGAATTTAAAAATAAAAATGATTTGATAGTGGAATAATAAAATTGTAATATACTAATAAAATGAATGTAAACCTACATGTATTGTTTACCTATGCACCGTGTTTATGGAATTTTTGATGTAAGAAAAGATAAAGTGATGACTATTAGAAAATGAAAAATTTAATAGCTGAAATATAAACTACATATAAATATATATGTATATGATAACAGATGGCGTTCTACCAAAAACACCATCAAGCGTAGTTTTCTGTTTACATAAACGTCAGAGGGAGCATTCACTATCTATAACTTTAATTCCACTTTCAGATCATGATTTCAAGCTATTTGCTATCGTCAGTGAAAGACAGGAATAAGAAACTAGATCTAAACACAAACTCTGAGCATTTATGAAACAGTTTCTATTCAGCTTGCAAGCGTGAATCTTTTAGACATGTTAATGTCTTCAAACTCAGCATAGCAAGCCAGATAGCTACATGGGTCTGATCTCAGTTCAGCATTACCACATAGTAGAAGCTGCTGCAATATACATCATTGCAAGAAAGACCTCAAAGGTACATTTATGAAAAACAAAAAAACACACAAGTTAAAAAACTTGCTAACGCTTGTATTTATGATAACAGATGGCATTCTACCAAAAACACCGTCAAGCGTAGTTTTCTGCTTACATAAACGTCAGAGCGAGCATTCACTATCTCTAACTTTAATTCCACTTTCAGGTCATGATTTCAAGCTATTTGCTTTCATCAGTGAAAGACAGGAATAAGAAACTAGATCTAAACACAAACTCTGAGCATTTATGAAACAGTTTCTATTCAGCTTGCAAGCGTGAGTCTTTTAGACACATTAATGTCTTCAAACTGAGATCAGACCCATGTAGCTATCTGACTTGCTATAAAAGATTCATGCTTGCAAGCTGAATAGAAACTATTTCATAAATGCTCAGAGTTTGTGTTTAGATCTAGTTTCTTATTCCTGTCTTTCACTGACGATAGCAAATAGCTTGAAATCATGATCTGAAAGTGGAATTAAAGTTAGAGATAGTGAATGTTCACTCTGACATTTATGTAAACAGAAAACTATGCTTGATGGTGTTTTTGGTAGAACACCATCTGTTATCATAAATACAAGCATTAGCAAGTTTTTTAACTTGTGTTTTGTTTTGGTTTTTCATAAATGTACCTTTGAGGTCTTTCTTGCAATGATGTATATTGCAGAGGCTTCTACTATGTGGTGATGCTGAACTGAGATCAGACCCATGTAGCTATCTGGCTTGCTACACTGAGTTTGAAGACATTAACATGTCTAAAAGATTCACGCTTGCAAGCTGTATAGAAACTGTTTCATAAATGCTCAGAGTTTGTGTTTAGATCTAGTTTCTTATTCCTGTCTTTCACTGACGATAGCAAATAGCTTGAAATCATGATCTGAAAGTGAAATTAAAGTTAGAGATAGTGAATGTTCACTCTGACGTTTATGTAAAACTACGCTTGACAGTGTTTTTGGTAGAACACCATCTGTTATCATAAATACAAGCATTAGCAAGATTTTTAACTTGTGTTTTGTTTTTGTTTTTCATAAATGTATCTTTGAGGTCTTTTTTGCAATAATGTATATTGCAGAGACTTCTACTATGTGGTGATGCTGAACTGAGATCAGACCCATGTAGCTATCTGGCTTGCTATGCTGAGTTTGAAGACATTAACATGTCTAAAAGATTCACGCTTGCAAGCTGAATAGAAACTGTTTCATAAATGCTCAGAGTTTGTGTTTAGATCTAGTTTCTTATTCCTGTCTTTCACTGATGATAGCAAATAGCTTGAAATCATGATCTGAAAGTGGAATTAAAGTTAGAGATAGTGAATGCTCGCTCTGACGTTTATGTAAACAGAAAACTATGCTTGATGGTGTTTTTGGTAGAACACCAACTGTTATCATAAATACAAGCATTAGCAAGTTTTTTAACTTGTGTTTTTTTTTCATAAATGTACCTTTGAGGTCTTTCTTGCAATGATGTATATTGCAGAGGCTTCTACTATGTGGTGATGCTGAACTGAGATCAGACCCATGTAGCTATCTGGCTTGCTATGCTGAGTTTCACGCTTGCAAGCTGAATAGAAACTGTTTCATAAATGCTCAGAGTTTGTGTTTAGATCTAGTTTCTTATTCCTGTCTTTCACTGATGATAGCAAATAGCTTGAAATCATGATCTGAAAGTGGAATTAAAGTTAGAGATAGTGAATGCTCGCTCTGACGTTTATGTAAACAGAAAACTATGCTTGACGGTGTTTTTGGTAGAACGCCATCTGTTATCATAAATACAAGTGTTAGCAAGTTTTTTAACTTGTGTTTTTTTTTTGTTTTTCATATATATATATATTTGGAACTTAGTGATAAAAGCTAACGACCAGTCTAACTTATGGATAATTAACATTTGTCACTCTTTATAGGTCTTTTGGTTTTTATTTATTATTTAATATTGTTATATTTAAAAGGGCCAATTTAATATATGTTTTATATGTATAAGTTATATTGAAGCATATACTTAATCATAGGAAAATCATAATAGTCTGTTATATTTTGTAATTAGTGATTAAAATAAATTTTTGCTAATATCTTGTTTAAGTTTCTTCAGTATCTGACTAATGGACTAACTGTAACAAGTTTGAACTTATTTCATAATTTTATATTGTTTATTAGAAATTGTTATATAGATAAAATATTTTTTTTCTGCTTTGGAATGAGTATTTTGTCTAGCATCACTTGATAGTCTGAACATATCATATACAACCTCATATAGTATTTTAATTCCTATATTATATTTGAGACTTTAATTTTTTTTGTCTATCTGAAAATAAATAATCATTACTATTCATTAAATTTAAAATTTCAGTTTTATTCTTATCTATAAATATAAAGCATAGCAATCATAATTTATATTTTAAAAATAAACCATGGATAAACAAAATTGGGTAATAAGTAATATAAATAATATCATTACACTGGTATTCAGCAAATAAACACGGTTAATGTAATATTTCATGAGAGTGCATTGATATCAAAGCTATTAATAAATTTTATAATAAAATTCTAATACTTATTGAACTTAATATTTTTCATGCTTTTGAATGTAATATAAATTTAACACACATCAACTTAAGAGTTATTTAAAATAAATACCAAGTGTGAATTTAACAATAAATTTTGAATATTATACGAAATTGAATTTTAGAGTATTTTATTTATAAAAACCTGCTAAACCTTCATTCACTTATTCTATTATGGATTGATTTATCAACTGATATAGCATTATAAATTGTATCTTGTACATGTATTCCTTATTTACTTATGTTATTTAGTTAGCATTATTTTAAGTTCCTATTTAATAATTTACAGGATATTAATAATAGCTAGCATTCTTTATTTTTTATTTATTTATGATTGTATCTATATAAATTACAGATTTGAAACCAGGACATATAAATAAAGTTTTTCATTTTTTCTTGCTTCAATATTTTTTTATTATTTTAAATTTTAAATCTTTAATTTGGATTTGGAGAATCTCTATCTCTCAGGCATTTTACACAGTTATAATTTTGATGTCTTAATTCATAGGGCTTATCCAAAAGTTTCTCTTATATCATATTCAATTTCCATCATGCAATATATTGGTACCTCAATTTACATACATAATGGTGTTCTTCCCATTACACTATTACAGTTTTTGCCACTCAAATATAGGAAGCTTTTGAATTGTCACTCTCATTTTATACATTACAATACTCCTTTATGATCATATGACAAACTTCATCCAAGAGAGTTGCTCTTTGTACAGTTAATATTTTTCTAATGCAATTTCATTTTGTCATCTAATTCATCACAACGATAAGGTTTTTTTTCCAATTCTTTACTTTTCCTTTTATAAATTGTTCTGCAATTTATAGATATAAGTATTATACTTGTAGGATGGTCCTGTGGAGTGAAGCAATCTTATTTTTTTGTCCTAACACTTATTTCATTAATAAAATATAACCCAGTTTTATTTTACAAAATGTTGCTATCAGCACCTATCATCAGATATATGCCCATATAAACCCCCGTATGCATAATCTTTGAGGATAATATGTGTTCTGTCATGTTCTTTAAATTGCTTTTATCCCCACTTGATTTGTTTACTTAAATAAAATGATGTTGTATGACTTAGTGACTGCAGAATAAAATAAATGTTCAGTTTCTCTATATTTGTTTATACAATAATTATTATAGACCTGTTGACTCCATGCCGTTTCTATCAAGTATATAAGTGTGCTTATTTATTAATTTGCTGTACTCCATTACATTTATAATTGAAGAAATCCATTTTCACATAATATACATTTATCGATCACTCCATATCATTTCTTATTAAAAACAGCAACTTATACAATACACTATTATATTTTAGTGATTCACATTTTTTTATAATAATAAAAAAAACGAATAGCGTATTTGTTATTTTTATTGTTCTGTAATAAATTATATTTAACTTCAAATGTTTTTTACACACAAACCTAATTTTTAAAATAATGGTGAATTAAATATTTTATTTTCAAAAATTGCTACGAGATGGCAGAAACATAAAAACATTTAATTATTGCAGTTAAATTCAACGTTGAATCGATAAAAGTTAATAATTAATATTAACGTGCTGATTGATTTTAATTTTTTTATGTGTAACTTATCCTAATACTATATATACATATTTTTATAACCAGTAAATAAAAAAAATTAAGAGCAAAGTTTAAATTTTAGATTTACTGAAAATCATTTTGATTCGGATTACATTTTAGTAGTGTCCCAATTAATATTATAATTATTTTAATAAAATAAAAATGGAGACCATATTGATATGAACCATTGATATTTTAAATTTTTAAACTTTTTGAATAAAAAATTAAATATAGATAAAAGACTAATGATAAATTAATTCAAACTGAATGTAAATTTTTTGAAAGAGTAAGCTCTTTAATATTCATAAAAGATTATAAAAAAGAAAGAGAAATCTTAGATTAGTAAAATAATAACAACAACAAGAACATTAATAAAATGTAAATAGAAAAAAAAAATTAACATAGGTTAAATCATATAAAACTTATAGAAATATTTAATTTTTTTCTGTGAAACATTCCACAAATTTAAAGAAAAGTTATTTGAGACATGGAAAAGGCAAATAATCCCAAGGTGCACTTATTTCCAACTAGCTTTGTCAGATTGCTTAGAATAAGTTTGTGCAAAAATTGGACACTTGTAATTCGTCGTAGCATTCATGTTTAATGAATGATGATGAAAACATTTCAAGAGAAAGACATTTAGGAATAATTTGCTTTTTCTGATATCTTTGATTATTTATTTGAACATGAGTAATAGTCAAGTGTTGGTGGCCTAGCGGTTAGTGTAGGTGACTTCTAAACAGCTGGGCCCAGGTTCGTTTACCAGACAACGCTTTGACATATATATATAAACGTGGAATATAAGATAGAAATTTATTTCAAAAAATATATATAACAGTGAATTTAAAATAATATTATATGTGATTTTGAGTTTGCAATAATATATTGTATAAATTTGACTTTAAGTTAAGTTTAAACCTTATATCTATGCTACTAATAACATAATAATTTTTAACTTAATAAATAGTTATTAATAACGAGAATAGGTTTATATAAAAAAGTAATCCTCATTTAGATTCTATAAAAAATGAATAGATGTTTCTTAGGTAGTTATAAAACATGCATATATATATATATATATATATATATATATATATATATATATATATATATATATATATATATATATATATATATATATATAAGTAATCCTCATTTAGATTGTATAAAAATGAATAGATGTTTCTTAGGCAGTTATAAAACATGCATATATATATATATATATATATATATATATATATATATATATATATATATATATATATATATATATATATATATATATATATATATATATAATTAGTTTCCAACCAGTAACCACCTAAACATTCACAGTAAATATAGCAATCAATATTTCTAACTGCTGTCAAGGCAACCTTCACACCTTTTAATAGCAAGAATGGAAATCCTACAATACATACAATCTAAATGAGGATTACTTTTTTATATAAACCTATTCTTGTTATTAATAACTATTTATTAAGTTAAAAATTATTATGTTATTAGTAGCATAGATATAAACTTTAAACTTAACTTAAAGTCATATTTATACAATGTATCATTGCAAACTCAAAATCACATATAGTATTATTTTAAATTCACTGTATATGGTGAAACTGAACTGAGTTCAAACCCATATAGCTATCTGGTTTGTAAAGCTAGATTTGAGTTTTCAAACTGATAGTAATGTATTAAATAAGTGCTCTGAGTTGGAGTTTTAGATCTAGTTTCTGAAATCCTAATTCTTCACTGAGGTGAGCCATTAAGATTGAAACCAATTGGTCTGGAGATGAGGATAGTATGATAGAGATTTTGAATTATTTCTCTGTTGGCACTTATAATTAAAGCTTGTTTGGCCATAGTGGTAAGCTCTATCTAGTGAACATTTTAGCACAAGCTTAAAGGCAAGTTGTACAATTTGTGACTTGTTTTATTAATTATTATAAATGTACCCTTGAAGGCTTTTGAAATGTAATATTGCTTTAGCTATTAATATATGGTGAAACTGAACTGAGTTCAGACCCATATAGCTATCTGATTTGTAAAGCTAGATTTTAAGAAATGTACATTTCTGAAAAATTCGAGTTTTCAAAGTGATAGTAACATATTAAATAAGTGCTCTGACTTGGAGTTTTATATCTAGTTTCTGAAATCCTAACTCTTCAGTGAGGTGAACCCTTAAGTTTGAAACCTATCGGTCTGGAGATGATGATAGGACAATAGAGATTTTGAATTCTTTCTTTGTTGGCACTTATAATTAAAGCTTGTTTGGAGCTAGTGGTAAGCTCCATCTAGTGAATATATATATATATATATATATATATATATATATATATATATATATTTCCATTCTTGCTATTAAAAGGTGTGAAGGTTGCCTTGACAGCAGTTAGAAATATTGGTTGCTATATTTACTGTGAATGTTTAGGTGGTTACTGGTTGGAAACTAATTATATATATATATATATATATATATAGCAATCTAATGGTAGTGATTATTATAATGTTAAATAAGGAGTTTAAAATTGAGTTCTATCTGAAGCCCAGATCATGATTAAGGAAAATGTGTATTAATCATTTCACATAATAAGCTATAGTTAAATAAATGCTATTTTAAAATTATCTTTTTATCATTATATGGAATAAAATATTAAAATGACCCATGACATATCTAGATATATCTATAACGTGATGTAGCAAATATATAATGAGAGATAAATTCTAATATTGGTGAAAGAATATAAAAAAGATTGATATATTTATATACCAAACCTCACTTTGATACACCAAATGTAATGGGTATGTGACAATATTGTATAAAAAAATGATTGTTTGAAAACTAGGTTCTTCTGCCAATAATCATGCCATATTTCAAACATTCTACTGTAATGAAATAAAATGATTAGGATTTTATAATGACAGATACAAACCTATAAATATTGATATCCCAAACTTAACATACTTATAATCATAATCCAAACACAAAAATAATGATAATATCAAGTACCACTTTATATGTAAGTTAAATACAGTTACTTCTAAATGTAATGATTGCATTTCTAGATATACCACATATATATTGTATCTTTACAATAGATACCAATAGTTAGGTAGAGTTGGAAATACATCTATATTTAAAAAAAAATATGTTATTTTTAGCATATAATTTTGATATTATAAGTATCGAGGGGTTCAAACTCAATAGATATGAACTTATAAATATATATTTAATAGTTGACTCATTTTGAGATGAATTAAATATAAAATGATACAATAAATTATCTAAAATATAATAGTAATTTTAATTTATTATATTTATAAGGTACTATAATGGTAGAATAGTTTAATTAAAGTGATAATTATTTTATATTATATATTTAAGGTAATAATATTTGTTTAAAATATTTAAATGATAGTTAATTTAATATTATTTTAAAAGGTGCTGAAAGTATCACATGATTAGATGTGTGTGGATATGTGTGCTTTAAGAAAGTTAGGAAAAGAAAACTTTAATTTTAACTTGTTAACAAAATTTGTTATATAATAAAGTGTTGCAAATATTCAGTCTAGGGATAATATTAGAAAATAATGAATAAAATCATTATTATTTTATTTAAATGTAATATTTTATTTTAAGTGAGTTTTAGGTTATTAAAATATTAAAAATTGTTTTAACAAGGATATTAAATTTTTTAGATAAAAATATTTAATATTTAAGACATTAAATAATTTGATAATATTTAATATTGATGACTCATAATTTAAAAACTTAATTTTAAAAATGGTATCGATGTAGCTATGTAAATTAACAGATTGTTACAAGCAGTATTGACCAATGAAATAATTGGATTAAGATGACTACAAAAACAGAGATTAAAGCCAGTCTAGATAGTGATTTTTATGGTGATACAACATTTTACAGAATTAGTTTGAAATTTATAGCTATATTTTTTATATCGTGAGAGTAGTAATTTCTTTTAAATTATTATTTTACTTGAAAGTATTTTTGAAAAATATAATTGGAATAACAATTTAAATAATGATTAACTGAACACCAAAGTTCCCTGTTAGTTTGTTCTACTTGAATGTAGCTTAAGACCTCAATAATTCTATGGAATGTGATAATAGCTACCCAAATATTGAGATAGTGAACATCAAATTCCATGGAAAATACTGCAACAAAACTGGAGAGAATTTATGTAAGAATTGCATATTTTTTATAAATAGTATGTCTGGAGTGAGTGACCATTTATTTGAAATAACTTTATCATATCACAGTGAAGCTAATTTATTAATGTTAATTAAGAGCAATCATATATTTATTAAAATTTTTTATCATAATGTTACATTTAATAAAAAAAAAGAAAAGAAAATTAAGACTTTGCATCTAAGTTTAAAAACTGAACTTAAAATGTTTTATTGTATGATGAATGTATGTTTTATTATATAATTGATAGCAATAATTCACATTTGATTTGTTTTTAAAAAATCAAAATGGACTTATGTTTTAATAATTATCCATTCTAAAGACAAATTGAAGAAGATAACTTTTGAATATCTTTTATGCCTTTAAAAAGACTTGCTAATAATTAAAATCAATAAATAAATTATATACTTTAAAAATAACTCTATTTAAAATAAATAAGTTCTGATAAATCTTTTTGAAATAATGAAATTATATCAGCTAATAAATGCTTTGAATGATATAACTGTTTTTTAACCTGGAAATGAAAAATATCTAATGAAAAGACACGTATTTAAAATAATAACAATCGTAAATCCTTTAATGAAAGAAATATTTAATTTAATTCATATATTTCATGTCTTCTGATAAATGCATTAAGTAAATAATTTACATTATATAATATTTGCTACTAATAATTTTGACTGATGGAAAATGCAAATATTACTTATATCATATTTATTACAACATATCTGCTATACACAATGGTTGAAATGTATATAAGAAAATGTTTTCATATGAAATGGATCTTGAATTATTTTAAGAAGGTATTAAATGCCTGGATAAAAGTTTTCAGAAAGGACTGAAATAAACATTTTATCTTTTGGAATCATTAATATTTTTTTTGGATTTTTGTGGATTTTGCATTATTACTTCTAATTTTTTCTAATGGTTCCAATATAGGAGCATAATTTGTGCACAAAACTGTTCAACCATAACTAGGCAATAATAAAAGATTTTTGACAAGCATTTAGCTTATGAGCAGGAGGGGCAAACTCTGCTTGTAACTTTAAAACTTTATTATTATTATTATTTAATATTAAGTGTAATATTAGTATTTTAAAATATTACATTGTTTATTTTGAAACTAACTTGTTGTTATTATATTTACAATTCAATTTTAAGATAGATTAATTTTATTATGTTTTAAAAATTAAAAAAAACAATGGATATTCAGAAAGTAATTTTCTGAACAATACAAATTACAATCATAATTGGGATTTTTGAATTTATGATCCAAGAAGTGGATCACCATGGGTGATCGTAGCAATATAATGAGATCATTGGTCATTTTTGCTTAATAATTTGTGTATTTGTTTTTAGAAAAGATATATCCAAATTAATATTTTAAGATTAATATTTCACATTGCTTGAATGTAATATTAAACAGTGGAATGAATAATTGATAAAATTATCATGTGAATATTTTTATAAAAGAATTGATAAATGTGGATGAAAGTTTGAGAACTTCAAAGGATATTTTATAATATTTATTTAATATGAATGCTTGAATATGCATACATTAAATATCACAATTATATTATTAATATATTATTTTTTTATAAATGTTATCTGTTGAAATACAGAGAAAGACCTAATACCAATTTCTAAATTGTATAATAACAAATAAATAAATGTATAGTATGAATGAATGTTTTTTTATGAAGATAATTTGTGCATGAATCCTTTTTTTTAAAAAAAATCATCTTGACATGAATTTAGATCTTTGTTTTTTTTTTAATATTGTGTTTGAAAATTATTTTAGAATGCTGTTTGTATATTTTACGATGTTGAAGAATTATTAAGTGTGGAAGATATAGGATGGTGGTCAGAAGAGTAATATTCATATGAAATCCTAAGTGTTAGGGATATGTTGAAAACTCTTGCATGTGAATTATATTTCCATATTTAAAGTTATTAAAGTATAAAGATAACATAGAGCTGTATATTATTTAATATGGACCATTGCATTTCGATATTGTCAATAAGTGCTATAATAAAAACATGACTTGAATCTTAAGTCCCTGATGAATATGGGACTATTGTTACAATTTATGCAATATCAATTATGATATTATCTTACTCTTTTGTGACACTTGTTATTATTCCATACCCCACAATTTAATTACTATCTATCACCACAGGTACTATCATAGAAAAAAAAATGTAAATTGGTGAAGTAATGACTAAGCCATTTGAAGTTGATAATTTTGTGAGAGGGCAAGACGAAGTATGTAGAAATATATTTCACAAATGATGTTGCAATGTTTGATGATCATCATAGTATATAATACAAGAGAGTAATAATTGATAATAATACAAATTGTAGAGATAACTTAGCTCAGACAGATACATATTCAAATCAGAATGAAAGTGACAATAGTGAAAATGATTTTGAATGATATAAAGAATGTAAGAGTATAAAAACAAAAAGTAATACAAATGTCAAGCAATATAATTTATGGATAGTTTTTTTAAATTTTATTATAAATAATTCAAACCAATTTAAGTTACAAAAAATTATGAAATTATCTCTTAAATATTTTTGCATAAAAGTTATTTTTATGAGGGAAATATTCATATTTTTTATAAAATTTTCTGATATTTGACTATCATAATGATGCTTCGCTAAACTGCAAAGAAAGTCATTAATAAATTTTCTTTTAATGTTTTATTTGTTACACTTTAAGAATTGTATTTTAAAATATAAACTTATAGTCATGCATTTACATCACAAGAAATACATTTTATAGTAGTGTAAGTATAATATTAAGTTTTCTTAGAAAATGGGAAATTTATTGTAACTGTTCCCAATACAAATAATAGAATACTATTTTACTGAATGAAGATTACATATTATCATTACTGTTGTAAGTTTTTGTTTTATTTTGAAATCGCCAGAGAGAAGGCTATCTTATTTTATATTTTGTATATTTATTGATAAGATTTATTGTAAATATTTATTTTTATGCTAAATAATGTTAATTCTTATTTTACCTTTGTAAATATTTTTTATATAATGTTGTTACTATATTGTAATAATATAATATTATTTAAATTTATAAATAAATTTGTTAACTGTTTTTGAAATTTATCTTAATCAAGTTTTGATTTATCTGTGTGTTGCTTATTTGATTTTTTATTTTACATGCATGATTCACAGAAATTGATAGTTTAAAATATTAATTCTTTGGTATATGACCCTTAATAACACCTCAGCTGCCAACATCAACTCCTAAAACCTTTGTCTAATTTTTGTGTTGGTCCATTACTTTAAAATATGAGAATATTATTCATCAGTTTCATGTCCAGTTGGTTTCTTTTAATAAAATATTAATCTAAAATACACAGAATTGTTTCAATTCAGCTTCTAAAAATTGAATAGTTTTAGATTCAAATTGGATAAATATACAGAAAATTAGAAATAAAGTTAATAACAAAAAAATATAAGAAAAATGTTTAAAAAATAACCAGTGATAAAGCAAGAAAATTATATTTCAAGTAATCATTATGTGACCACCGGTGATTTATTTTCATTTCTTAGAAATTATGATATCTCATTATTTAGTTCTGTTGTATTTTCTTGGTCTAAAATTAAATATGTTAAATAAAAATCTAAATCTAGACTCATTACTAATCAATATTATGCAGCAAGTAATTATAAATTCCATAAAAAATTATGAAATATAATTGCATTTTGTTCTTGTCAATGTCAGTCTTTGATAAGCAAATTATGGTCTGTAGTATTCAAGGGGTTATATCACTTTTTTTGAAGATCGATCACTTTTCCATGCTTATTTTGCTTGTAAAATTTAAACTTTTTCGAATCAAACTTTAGATTTTGATAAAGTAATATAAAATCATAATTATGATTGTAAAAAATTATGATAAATATATTTATTTACGTTCAAAATCAATTATGAACACATAAAACATTTTCTTTTGATTTCTGACTGTCATTTAGAAATGATGGCATAATTTCCAGAGCTGGCAGCCATCCAATCAGAGAAAAGAGGCTGGTATACACACCACTATGCACCAATGAAAATTGATTTTTTTTCAAAATATATGGCTATATGTGGACTTTTTTGGAAATAAAATTTTAAATTTCAATCTTCCTATAAAATAAGCCTACAGTGAAGAAAATGCAACCAAAATTGACCAAGAGATGGTGCAAACTATGACCACAACCCATATATAACAGGAATAAAAATTAAAATGGTACAAAATCTAAATGTATTTACAAAAGAGGGTTTAAGATTACTTAGATATTATTTATATTATAGTTGATTAAGTATAAGGTATATTATTATTATTATTATTATTATTATTATTATTATTATTATTATTATTATTATTATTATTATTATTATTATTATTATTATTATTATTATTATTATTATTATTATTATTATTATTATTATTATCATCGTCATCATCATAGAAGGTTGGTCATTGGTAATTATTTTAAAACTGATACAACACCAATGAGAGATATACTTAATATTGGCACAATATTCAAATACATTATATTTTAGGAGTGCCACATTAAACAAAAAAAAATTGTAAAATATTTATTTTAAATCTGACATTATTTATGATTTATTGTTAAAGTCTAATCATTAAATAGACTTAATGGTGAGAGTCATTAAGTTATTTTAGTTGCTTATTGTTGTTATTATTTGGTAAGAGTAGTTACATACCATGTAAAATACCTCATCATATTTAACTACATGGTATTGATTAGTTAATTTATGTTGTTATTAGTTTGTTAGAGATGAACCTGAGATGATGATGATATATTATTATTATTATTATTATTATTACTATTATTATTGTTGTTGTTGTTGTTGTTGTTATTATTATTATTATTATTATTATTATTATTATTATTATTATTATTATTATTTATTATTATTATTATTATTATTATTATTATTATTATTATTATTATTATTATTATTATTATTATTATTATTATTATTATTATTATTATTATTATTATTATTATTATTATTATTATTATTATTATTATTATTATTATTATTATTATTATTATTATTATTATTATTATTATTATTATTATTATTATTATTATTTTTGGAGAATTGAAACTTTTCTATTAAAAGATGATAAGTAAAAAAATATTAGTTAATATTAAATGTCCACGTAGTATTTTATTAAAAGAATATTAAGTAATTAATTTATTGTTATTTCTGTAGTAAATTTATAAATCATACTTTACGATTATTAGATGTGTGTTTTCTTTAAAAACATGAGAGTATTATATAGTAGTTTGTTATGTAAATTTGGTAGGGTATTATTCTTATACCATTGGGAGTATATCTTTTCGGATGCATCCTCAATGTTTAAGCCAGTGTATCTTACTGAACGTCTCATGTTAAGAATTTCATAATTATATTTGTTATTTTGATAAAACCATATTTTATTTATAGCATTGAGAACGTTTTTATAAGTTAAATTTATTAGTGAAATGAATAGATTGAGTATTATAGTTGAAACTCTAACTATTATGCTGAATTTAAATGTAATAATATTTTATTGTAATAAGTTTTTTTTTTATTTAATTATTAAAAATATTGTTTTTTTTATAGATATTGTATCTTAGTAATGTATTTTGAGCTAGTTAGAACAGTATTATTTTAATAATCATTGTTTATGTAATCGACTTATTGTTATATTCTAGTTAGCCGGATTTTTTCTTAGTTCACTAGTGTGCTGATATCGATAAATATTATATATATATATATAAAGAGCCTGCTACTAGCTCTAAACAAGCTTAATTATTTTATTTTTTCTCTTGTAGCATTTATCATAAAAAATAAAATAATTAAGCTTGTTTGGAGCTAGTAGCAGGCTCTTTATATATTACATATTGGTAATACAAGCTATATAGGTCATGTGATATATGACTGATTTTACTATATATATATATATATATATATAATATTAATCGATATCTGTATTCTTTTACTTATATATAATTTTATATTCAAATAATAATACAAATATAGTAATATAAATTCAAACTTTTAATCAATATGGAAGACCTTTCAACTATCTAAGTAGTCTTTGTCAACAAAAAGTAAAACATTTAAAATCGATTAATATTATGTATATAATATTAATCGATATCTGTATTGCTTTTACTTATATATAATTTTATATTCAAACAATAATACAAATATAATAATATAAATTTAAACTTTTAATCAATATGGAAGCCCTTTCAACTATCTTAGTCTTTGTCAACAAAGGGTAAAACATTTAAAATCAAACATGTAAGGTATGTTCAAAGATAAGCACTTTCTATTTTTAGCTTTCCCATAATTCATTAATACTTGCATTTGATGTCTGTAGATTTATTAAGCAATTTTTATATTCCTTTATCAACATGCTTTCTTTATTTTTAGTTTCTTATTATTTCTTTCAATACATAATATCTTTACATTTTTATAACTAAAATTAAATCCAAAATTACACTTTTTATTATGGTCGTAAAACACTAATGCTAATATAACATTATTTTCAGTGTGATTTTGTGTAGATTTTTGAACCCTTTTTAGTAATATTACATGTTCTCTAGTTATTTTCTCTAAGTACAACATGATTATCAATATAAGCATTTCCACATGCACATATCCATTTATATACTATAGAACTTTGGTTCATAAATGGATTTTTATTCTTAGAATTATGTATTAACTTATTTTAATTAGGAGATGCATAAAATGAAATTTCACATATGTTTTTATATTTTTTCTTTATAAATTTTACATGTTGATTTGAAATAAAAAGATATTGATATTCATACTTTCTTATTATTCACAGATTCAATTTTTATATTATTCCATTTTTTATTATAATTTTTAGCTGAATCATAAATGTCTAATAAATCATTAGTAAATATATTTATATATTTTTGCCTTATCTGGTATGTATTTGCAAAGTTGATTATTTTGAAACAAAAACGATTTTAAACCCAATAACTTATTTGACAATGGTATCATTGAATTATATGGTATATATCATCTTTTCATTAGGCTTAATTAATATATAATAATCCAAATTATTTATATTTATTGAAATGATGCTACAAGATATACTTGGTTTTGGAGAGCATACAATAAGTTCATGGTTTGATTTTATTGATAAAATTTGTAATATTACAATTGATAAAAATGATATTCTTTTTACATTAGATATTATATTAGTACAATCAATTAAAATTATATCTGATACATTATATTTTACAAAGTTAATTCTAAAATGATTATAATTAATACATTAAATTTCATTGATAGAAATATATATGCTATATTTAATAATGATTTATATAAAATGGATAATGGTAGGCTAATGGATCTTTCTCCAGTAGCGCAATATGTAATTACGTGATTCCTACATATGAAAATAAAATTTTAATAAAACATATTTATCAAGATAAAATTATTATATGTCATAGATATGTAGATGATGTTTATATATGTGGTAACAAAGTTACTAGTAATAATTTATTTAATGAACTAAATAATATAGATCTACAATGGACTAAAACAGATGAAGAGTTAATGTCAGTAAAATTTCTTGATCTTAAAATGACTCGAAGTACAAATAATTTTGATTATTATGGGGTGTGAGTATACACATGTGTATACATATCAAGATGTTTTAATAATTTCATATTTTTTTGTAAACAGGTGTGTTTTTTTACTTCATGTTTTCAGTAACAGAGAGAAAGAGAGAGAGAAAGATAAATCCAATTTTAAGGATAAAGATAAATTCTATATTGAAAAAGTGAGAAACCAATTAGTAAGTAGTTAAAGTTAAAAAAAAAACCGTTGATTATTTTAGACTGACAACGAATACATTTTTTTTAAAAAAGGAAAAAAATTCAACTATCGGATAATTGTCATTCAGCTTTGCAGATACAGATGAACTACAAACAACAAGTAGTATTCACATCTGTAGATATTTCAGTAGATAAGAGGACCATGGTATCACAAAAGCTAGCACATATATTTGGGAAAGAAGAGAGGTTAAAAGAATTAATTATTGGTTCTTAGGGAGAAAACTTAGAATCAACTTGTCAGGGAGTTTTCAATTTGCTTTTTTTTCAAGTAGATTTTTTAAACAAAATGCAGTGCTAATTTGTAATATATTTTGCTGGAAGGCCCGTTACCACCCAAGAATTCTCACACATCTGAAATTTTAAATGGACTAAGGAAAACCAAAAAATACCAATGGCTGATTATAAGAGGTTAATGTGGTCTCCAGCCTTATCAATGTCACATGTCTCCATTCTATGGATTAAAATAAACATCTAGAAACTGCAATACAGAGAGTGAATGCAAAAAAGTGTATGAAAAGTGTCCATCAGTCTATTGACATGCCTATAAAAGAAATGAAAAAAAAAAGTGGAAAAAAAAATTGCAATACTGAAGAAAATTGTCCATAAATAAATGTGGACTGTAAACTGAAAATTCTGGTCCAATACCCATATAATCGTTATCATTACTGTAAAAATTGGGAGTCTGAGATTTAAAAAAAAAAATGAAAGAAAGGAATTTATCCAGATAAAACACTGTGACCTATATCTACGTGTGCCAGATGATAGTGTATATAACCAGATTGAAATTATTAATATCAAATAAACCCTACTTAAATAAAAGTTATTAAACTGACTGAGATGATTTCTAGATCCAAAGAATAAGCAACTAGTAATGTCAATCATTTTCTCAATAATTATTAACATTTTTTTTTTTATTTGTTACTCATTCGCTTTTTTTCTCTCTCTCTCCAAAGCGTTAAATTAAGCAGCACTTATTAAGAAAAAAAAAAGGGGGCTGGGGAGTTTTGAATATGGTTTGATAATAGCTATATCAATAATATATATATATATATATATATATGTGTGTGTGTGTGTGTACCACTTAGATATGTATGTATTTTTAAAGGGTGTTTTTTTGTATATTATTTTATTTTGTTTGTATCATGAAGAAAGAAAAAAGAGTTTTTTTATTATTATTATGATTCTTATTATAAATATGAAAATGTAATACAAGATTTCTTAATATTGTGATGTAAAACACACACAATAATATCTATCTGTGTGGTGTGTGTTGTATATGAGTGTCTAAATCTACAAAGAAAAGAAGACCTCAAAATTTATCATAAAGAGAAATAAATTTGAAGTAATTAATGACCTGGTTTAGTAGTATACAGGATGAATGATGAGTATGATTAGAAACAGATCTATCTTTAGACAGGCATATCTTTATAATTTAGTGAAAATTTCTTTATCAACTCTCTAATTTTTAATGTTTTCTATCTTTTATGTGTTTTATACTATACATGCATGTGTTAGTTTTTATTTTTTTGTACTTATAAAATCTAATTTTTCCATAATCTGGACATCTATATATCTACTGAATGTATCAATATCCTTATATTCTAATACATTCTTCTAACTATTGATTTTAAATATCATTGGGGAATTATATTTGTTATTCTGTTGTTAATCATTGAATATGATCAATTTTTATTGCTTTTTATGTGAATTCTTCTGTATATATTAGTGAATAACAAATAATAAAAGTAAATTATCTAATCAATAAAGTTTATACGTGGGGTTGATTGATTTTGTTATAGAAATAGCTTAGTAATCACCATAACTATTAGATTTCAAGCAGTAACCATATTTTAAAGATAAAATGAAATTTTATAAATAATCGAAGAGAAGGGGCAGCATAATATGACTTAAAGAAGCCAGTCTCCTCAACTTGTTGTCATAAGAACATCCACTGGACCATTGATCATTATTCTAATATACATTGGTGCATACCATAGTATTCATTTATCAATTCTAAATTAATGACAACCATGATTTGTGTAATGTCGGTGGTAATATCAGTTGTAGAGCTGTGGATGGGATTATCATAATCATCATTATCACCATTATTTCAGCTATTAAACTAAAGCCTAAATACAAAAAATAGTCACAAGTGATTTTTTGTATTACAGGTCTAAACTAATAGGAGGGTTGCTAAATAGGATCTGCTCTATGTGCACCTCTCTCATTGCCCTCAACTATCCAGGTACAATATTTTTTTTTATTTTGTCACCAGAACACACAATCACTTTTTAACTGCTGGAAGCTGTTCCACATATTAATCTGGTACTATATATATATATATATATATTGTAGCTGGACAAGAAACAACCCCACTCTTCATTGGTTTTATTTCCTGATGAGCATATTGCAGGAAGGAACTGTCGATTGGCATTCCTTAATGCAGATGTCATCCCACCTACAATAATATTTTCTGCTCATCAGAGGATGTAGTGCCAAAGAGACTGGAAGAATCTAGAAATTTATGTGTTTGGTCTTCCAAATGTCGCCACTAGAGTTACATCTCACTACAACATTACAATTTTGTTAACAATAATTAGTAATAAGTCCTTCCAATATAGTTCATAGAGTGAGAAGAAGTCTAGAAATATTTCAGGTAGGTTATCCAAGCAAAAACTTATTTTTTTTAGTTGACATGATGATAAGAAGTCTAAAGACTCATTTCAGGTAGATATATGTATACAACTAATATATAAGTATTGATAATCACATTTTGATGCTGTTAGAAGCATTTCAGGTAGGGATTCAGATAATATATGTGTTCATAATTATATTCTGGTATTGATAGAAGCATGTTTATAATTAATATGAAAATGTTTTAACTACTTACTCCAGGTCTGTAGAAGATTTTTAAGCAGGTACACATAGACAGTTTATACATAAAAGTTTTTGGACTAATGCTTTCAAGTTTATAGATGCATTTCAAGTAGATGTACAGATAATGTCAGTATTACAATTATTATTTCAAATATGTGAAAGCATTTTAGGTGGATGTGCAGATAATATCAGTATTGCAATTATTATTCCAGGTATGTGAAAGCATTTCAGGTAGATGTACAGATAATATCAGTGTTGCAATTATTATTCCATGTATGTGAAAGAATTTCATGTAGATGTACAGATAATATCAGTATTGCAATTATTATTCCGGGTTTGTAAAAGCATTTTACGTAGGTACACATATTTATACACATATGCTTTGGTATTTTATCAAGATATAGATAACAGGTACCTAAGCATTTAGCATTTTATTATTTTTACCATATTTTTGATTTTTGTGATTGACATTTCCATTTAGCTGGTTCTTTTGAAATAATTATTACAATTATTATTAGAAGTATTTCTATTATAATATATCTTAAATTTTATAAAATAATTGGCATTTAACTAGTAAAATTATATATATATATATATATATATATATATATATATATATATATATATATATATATATATATATATGTGTGTGTGTGTGTGTGTGTGTGTGTGTGTCTGTGTGTGTGTATGAGTGTTCATAATTAAGTAATAATTTTCATTTCTAGTTTTCATTTTAAATAAAGATAAAAAAAAACTATAGTCAAATTTTGACTGAAATTAATAAATGATTGTGAAAATTTTTGTTAAGATTAATAATATAAAATTTTCTCTCCTTTTTTCTTATAAAGATTAATACCTGTAATTTTAATTTATGGCAATTGACTCATTTGTAATTGCTTACTTCAAATTCATGTCTTCATTTATTTCTGCATTTCTATGTAACTGGAGATATTTTGAAGCTGAATGATTAAAACTTCTAGGCAAGGCTTGGAGTTCACATGTTTTGCAGAGAAGAGAGAGAGAACCAGGGACTAGCAGAGTGTCATATTAAATTGATTTTTTATTAGACTGTCTGATGGTCTCATTTAGTAACATTTTAGTACTCTTGTAGCTAAATCTTATGTCTCTGAATCAATTAACTAACTTCTAACCAATTTTCAGCCTATTTGTATCTTTTCTCTCTATCAGAATGAATTCACCTTATGTGCCTGCTGAATCCAATAGGCTTTGGTGTGTTTTCATCCATATTCATGCCATAATCCCCCAGTTCATTGGACAGTTTCTTTTTGGCAGGAACAGACTTTTTTTACTTATCTGGCTAGGTGTTTTCAAATTTTTAATTAATTTTCTCTTGCCCATGGCAATGACTTGAAACCTACAGTTATTGTACTTCACAAATTATTATTCTGAAATATAGAATGAGCTGAAAAGCAATAAAGAGATTTTGATTTAAATGATTTTGTTTTTCTCACTTAAATTTATTAGTTTTAATAAAGAAAGATTTATACTTTCTTTAATTGCAAATATAAAAGTATTTGTGTTTTTTTTTCTTTTTAAAAAGCTTGATTTGCTTTTAATTTGACCAAATTGTTATTTTTATTTTTAATTGCAGTCAGATTTCATTATTTCTTCCTCTTCTTTAAAATATTTAGTATAATTAGCCTTTCTTTTTAAAATCCTGCTAATCTGACTTAAAATACTATGTCATGTTAATTGGGGGTGGAGGCTTTTAAACATATATGTGAAACAGTGTATCTGTTTCAATATATATATATATATATATATATTGAAACAGATATATATATATATATATATATATATATATATTGAAATCAAATTCAGATAAAAGAGAAAGAAAGATGAAGCAAATATTTACTCATGACAAAAATGATGTAATGATACTGTTTATCAAAATTCTATTAGATAAGAATTTGAACATTTACCTAGATTACCAAAAATGAATTTTGTTCATCAATGTCAAAGATATGACAAACCTATTGAATGAATAATAAAAATGAAAACATTTATCATGAGTATTTTTATCTAAGTCATATTTCAAAGTATGATTTTTAGATAAAATACTGGTAGTTTTTTTTTAAATTATAACTCCATTATAGATATTTATTTTTTGTTATAAAAATAAAATTATACACAAACATATATGATTAATTCTTATACTTTTATTAAAAGATAATTTTAATTTGTCAAATGATTTAAAACATTAAACAAAAAAATTACAAATTTACAATTTTTGGAAAGTTATGGTATAGCATACTACTCCATAAAGAAAAAAAAAGTTTGCATTACTTATACATGTATACACATATTTATATTTACTATATTACAATACACATGTAAAATAATCTCAATATTAATAATAATTTATAAACAATCACAAAATTTTAAAGTTTTTTTTCTTACTAATACACCAAACCAATAAAATATCACATGTCTCTATCACATGACTTCAACTTACTTATTATTGTTTTAGCAAAATATTTTTTTCAGTACATTTAGATTTCAATCAATGCCATATAGTAATACTTAATAAATTACTATCTAGTGCTGTTTTATTCAATATTTCCAGATTAGAAGATAACACTGAATCAGGGTTTATTAAGCATTGTCATCAGCTCTATTAATTACTAAATCTTACAAAATATGGCATAAATATGGTGGAAAATACGGTGCATAAAAATGCATATATATTATGCTAAGATAAATGAATCCCTTTTTAATATTAATTTTGAAGCAACTTTGTGGAAAACAATTGAAAATATGAAAGTTAATTTTTTCTTATTATACATTTTTCATATCCCAATAAACTGTTTGGATTACATTTTCAATTTTTTTTTTAAAAATAAATCTTTATTCTAGGTTTAATATAATTATTTTTTAGAAATATAAATTTAATTTTTTTTTTAGAATTGATATTTCAAATAGGCAATGACAGAAAAAAATAATAAATTGAAATATATAAAAAGAAGAATTGTTTTTATTATTTTAATATTAGAAAAACACAATCTAGTTTGAATGCCATTTGTAACACTCAAAAAATTATGTAAAAATGCATAAAGTTATGAAATTATGCTTTAAAATTTTAAATTTAATTTATAATCATTTAAAAAACTAATAATTTTAGAGGCATTTCTTTAAAGCCAATCACATATTATTGCTTTATGCTATTACATTCCTTTTGATTTTTATTTCTAAAAACAAATATATTTGAATAAAATCTAAATCTAAATACAATAATCTTATCATAAAATATTTTTTTCATAAATATAAAAATATGAGCAACTGATGAAAACAATACAATTTTTGATTTCTGGATTTGAATTAAAAATGAATTTGCATGAACAATGACTACTTTGATAATAAAGAGAATATCACTCTTCAGTTCCAGTGTTTTACTGTCATATAAACACAACCCTGACAACACACACTGAATACAGCTAAAATATGTTGATTTTAAGCCAATTGACAAAGGCTTTACTACTTACTCCACAATGAAACAATTATCAAACAAAAAGATTTAATGCTAAAATTAAGATAATTTTAATAATTAATTTATGTTATTAATTTCAAACAGATAATGCAGCCTACTTTTGTCTAAAATAATAATAATAATAATAATAATAATAATAATAATAATAATAAAAACAACAATAATAATAATTGTTTTTATTATTATTATTATTATTATTATTATTATTATTATTATTATTATTATTATTATTATCATCATCATCATTGTTATTAGTATTGTTATTATTGATACCCAAATAGTCATTTGCGGCATTATGTAGGTATCCTTTTTATTATTCGGCAATGAAGACAATTATCTATCAATCTGTTTACAAATTATTATGATCACACACACACACACATACATACATACACATATATATATATATATCAATGTCTGTATTCCAATTATAATATATATATATATAATTCTTCTCAAAACAATACAATAATTAACACAGTAAATAATATTTTAAAAACAAATATCTACTATAATTTAATAGAAGTACTTTCAACTATCTAAGTAGTCGTTATCAACTATATTCAAATTCTATTGCAAAAATCGTTTAAATCTATACGATAATTATGTCATACATCAATTTTTCCACAATTCATTAATTTTTATATTAGCAGTCTGTCTATTTATCAAATGTTGCTTTCCAATTTTATTAACATAGCTTCTTTAATTTCGTTTATTATTATTTCTTTCAATACACAAAATCTTATCTTTATTAAAATCAAAATCATAATTACAGGTAACATTACAATCAAAAAATACTGAAGGTGATATGGCAACATTTCTAACACACTCTTGTCTGGATTTTTGCAAATGTTTATGTAGCAACAAATGCTCCTTTGTTCATTTCTCCAAAGTACACCGAGATTCACCTATATATGCTTTTCTACAAACACATAGCCATTTATATATTGCACAACTTTGATTTAAAGTACAACATCTACTTTTTTAAATTATTTATCAATCTATTTAAATTAGGAGTAGTATAAAATATGACTCTACATATATTTTATATATCTGTCTTATAAATTTCACTTTCTCATTCCAAATAAATGGTACTGATGTCTAAGTGTATTTCATTTTATCAATATCTATAGCACTTAATATATTACAATTATTATTAAACTTACTAACAATATTATAAATTATTTTATGATTATATCCAATATTTAATACAGCCATAGTAACTACATTTATATTACTTATTTTATAAGAATTATATTTACATAACTTATTATTTCTAAATAAAAATGATTTTAAATCAGATAATTTATATGCTATTGGCACATTTGAATACCAAGGAATATATCCTCTTTTTTCAATATCTTTTATTACCATACAGTATTTAAATATGTAGTTCTGTAATATCAAGATATGAAGATGTAATTCTTAATAATAATATATATATTACCAAGGTAATAAAATATATTACAGGTAAGTTGATGATGTTTTTGTTTGTGGAAGTTTAGATGTTATAAATTTGTTATTTAATGAATTAAATAGTTTAGAAGGTTTAAAATGGAGTAAATATTTTGAAGAGGGATCGTATGGTAATAAAAAATATTGAAAATGAGGATATATTACTTGGGATTCAAATGTGACAATAGTATATAAATTAGCTGTTTTAAAATCATTTTTATTTAATAATAAATTATGTAAATATAATTTGATAAAATAAATAATATAAATATATTTACTATAGATTTATTAAATATTGGATATCATCATAAATTAATTTATAATATTGTTAGTAAGTTTAATAACAATTGTAATATTTTAAGTGCTATAGATATTGATAAAATGAAATATACCTGGATATCAATACTCCTAATTTAAATAGATTGATAAATAATTCAAAAAATAGATGTAGTATTTTAAATCAAAGTTGTGCAATATGTAAATGACTGTGTGTTTGTGGAAAAGCATATATAGGTGAATTTTGGTGTACTTTGTAGAAAACTTCAAAGGAGCATTTGTTGCTATATAAACAAGTGCAAAAAATAATACAAGTGAGTGATAGAAATGATGACATATCACCTTCAGTATTTTTGATCACAATGTTACAAGTGATTATGGTTTTGATTTTAATAAAGTTAAGATTTTATGTATTGAAAGAAATAATAATAATAAACATAAAATTAAAGAAGCTATGTTAATAAAAAATGGAAAGCAAAATTTGATAAATAGATAGGCTGCTAATATAAAAATTTACCAATTATGGGAAATTTAATGTATGATGTAATTATTTTTGTATACATTTATAACAATTTATGTAATAGAATTTGCATACAGTTGATAATGACTACATAGATAATTGAAAGTACTTGTATTAAATTATAGCAGATATTTGTTTTTAAAATATTCTTTACTCTATCAATTATATATATATATATAACAAAAATGATTATGAATATAATCGAAAATATTCATTTATGAGTTTTTATTGAGTTTTTATTTATATTGTATTATAAATTGTTTATCGTTGTTTGGAATATATTTAAGTTTTGTTATTGTATTATTGATATTAGTGGACATTTATTTTGTTTTATATATATATATGGCTGCAGAAAGGAGTTTGCTATTAACTGAAAGGAGACCCTTTGATTTCTCTTGGAGGCCTTAAAGGAACCGAGCAGGGCAAATTCCTAATGTCCACTCCATACATTCTTGTCGTTGCAGTTGTTATTACTATGTCATTATTCATGTAGTATACAGACATGGATGGGCTGCTCACAAACACGTATTAGCCAGTGTGGTGAGTTTATTGGCTTTTTACCTCTGAGTTTAAGATCAAGAAACACCATGGTATTTCTTCTCAGTTGCCTGATAAGGCAGAATGAATGTTTGTGTAAATTATATTTTCCCAATAAATATATATAATTATTACAGACAAAAATAAATCATGGTTCTTATTCCAAGTAGGCTGTAAAGTCACAAACCAAGGCGGTGTTTGGTGGCCATAGGCGGAGGGTGCTAAGAATTCCCTGATTGCAGACCCAGGATGTCATTTGATGATGACTTTTTATTTAGGTACTTACAACTGCAGATCACTTTCAAGTGAAGGAAGATTGCAAGAATTAGAAGAAAATCTGTCTTATATTAAATGGGACATTATTGGACTTTGTGAAGTTAGAAGAAAAGGTGAAGAGACAATTGATTTAAAAAGTGGACATGCACTCTATTATAAAGGCACAAATATTAGAAATACAAGTGGAGTAGGATTCATTATAAATAAAAAGTGGAAGAACAACATCGTGGAGATGGAGGGTGTATCAGACAGAGTAGCAAGATTAGTTATACAACTTAATAGCAGATACCAAATGCAGATAATTCAGGTTTATTCCCCAACAAGTGCTCATAATGATGAAGTAGTAGAATATTTTTATATGGATGTACAAAAGGCTTTCAATCAGAGTAAACAACATTTTAAAATTGTTATGGGAGTCTTTAATACTAGAATTGGTAAACAAATGAAAGATGAAAATGTTGTAGGTAATTTTGATTATGGTAATAGAAATGAGAGAGGGCATAGACTAGTGGAGTTTGCTGGAAAAAAAAAACTTTATATTATGATGTCTTTTTTTGAGAAAAATGTTAAAAGGAAATGGACATGGAAGCATCCCAATGAAGGTCCAGCAGAATTGGATTATATTTTGACTAACAGAAAATACATATTTCAAGATTGTAATATTCTTAATAAATTTAACACAGGAAGTGATCATCGATTAATAAGATGTAATATACGTGTTAATGCAAAACTAGAGAGACAAAATTATTAAGAAAAACAATTGTTACAGTTGATATTCCTAATTTTCATAAACATTCTGATGAATTTAAATTAGAACTTACAAATCGGTTTCAAGTATTAATAGATTTAGAACATGATTCAGATTTGAATGAAATTAATATGAAAATAACTGATACACTTTTAAAAACTGCAACAAAGATAGCTTGTAGAAAAAAGCAGCAATTGACCAATAAAATTTCTACTGAGACGAGAGAATTTATGAAGAAAAGAAGCAATATGAAGATATATAAAAATGATGCATTAAAAAGGAATGAATATCTCGAATTTTGTAAAATGGTATGGAAAAGAGTTGAAAGTGATATAAGAAGGTATAATTGTGAATTAGCAAGGAAAGCTGTAGAAGAAAATAAAAGTCTCAAGAATGTAAAACAACAATTTGGTATTGATAGGAAATTTATATCTGCAATAAGAAAAAAAGATGGAATTATTACTAAAAAGAGAGATGACATTATGAAATGGGTAGAAGACTTTTATCAAGAATTATATAGTAAGAAAGAGCAAGTACCTCCAGTTTTTATTACGTCTTCTGAATTTCCCAGAATTTTAAATTAAGAAGTGAAACATGCACTTAAATGTATGAAGAAAGGAAAGGCTCCAGGTAATGATGTAATTATAATTGACGTATTAAAAGAAGCAGGTGAAGAAATAGAATTTTTTTTAGCAAAGTTATATAACAAATGTCTAAATGATAAAGACGTACCAGATGATTGGACGAATGCAGTTATAATATTAATATTTAAAAAAGGTGATAAAAAAGATATTAGAAATTACAGACCTATCCGCCTTTTATCAGTTTTATACAAAATTTTTACCAAGATAATTACAATTCGTCTACAGAGAACTTTGGATTTCCACCAACCAAGAGAACAAGTTTGATTTAAACGTGGTTTTAGAACAGTAGATCATATCCAGGTATTGAGAGAATTCATAGAAAGGACAAACGAATATGAGTTGTCATTATGTTTTGGATTTGTAGATTATGAAAAGGCATTTGATTCTATAAAAATTTCTTCAGTGATTAAAGCATTGGATCATCAAGATATAGATCCAGGATATTGTCATATTTTAAAGAATATTTATAAAAATGTAACAGCAACAATAATATTACATAATGATACTGGGAAAGTCAACATTGAGAAAGGTGTAAGACAAGATGACTCCATATCTCCAAAACTTTTTACAGCAGTGTTGCAAAAGCTATTTTGTGAATTAAAATGAGAAAGTAAAAGAGTGAAAGTAAATGGAAATTATTTAAGTCATTTAGATTTTTTTTTTTCTACGATAAAATTAAGTCATTTAGATTTTGAAGATGATATAGTTGTTTTTGCAAATAATGTTTCAGAGCTGCAGTAAATGTTGCAGGAGTTATCAGATGAAATTAGGACTAAAGAAAAATGTTAAAAAGACTACAGCAATGTTTAATCGATTTGCTCAAAATATGAAAATAAAGATTGATTATGATGAATTAGAAAAAGTTAACCGTTACAAATACCTCGGTCAGATTATTAATACAGATGGAAACATAATAGATAAAATTAATCATAGAATTAAACTTAGTTGGAGTGCTTTTGGTAGAAATAACTTGATACTATAAGGAAATACGCCTAAGTGTTTGAAAAGGAAGGTTTTTAACAAATGTGTTTTACCAGTTCTTACTCATGGATCTGAGACTTGGACACTTAATAAAAGAGCAATACAGAGCCTTCAAACCACTCAAAGAAGTATGGAGAGATGAATGTTGGGAGTAACAAGAAGAGATCGAAAACGCAATGAATGGTTAAGAGAACAAACAGGTGTTACTGAACTCATTGAAAAAAATTAAAATATTGAAGGGAGTTGGGCTGGACATATTTCTAGAAGAGATGATAATAGATGGATAATTGAAATCTTAAACATGATTCTAAGAGATTGTAAAAGACCCAGAAAGAGACCACATGTGAGATGGATGGATGAAATAAGAAAGTGTGCAGGGGTGATGTGGAGAAGAGAAGCTAAAGATCGGAGAAGATGGATTAAACTCGGAGAGACCTTCATCCTGCAGTCAAAAGCTACAGGATATCTTTTCAAATTTAAGTCATTTAAGTCAATATATCAATCAAGATTTTGTTTAAAATACATTTTTATTATAAATATTAAACGGTGTGCAATTGCAGAGAATATTTTTCGCAAGTTAAAATTTGGATATCTATAAAAAAATTATATTTGATATAGCTTCATTCAGAAGTTTCTTATTTATGCCAATATTTAAAGAGTTGTTATTCCGTCGAATTTTCACACATATACAGTAACATTTTTCATTTATTATCCTAATAAAAACATGTATAATAAGTTTTAAAAGATCCATATTTGACTTCAAATATTTCAGAGAAAATTATTTACTCACAAAAAAAAAATAATTTTGCAATCCTTTTTTTCATTAATAGTTTTCTCCATTACATGCAACAAGCAAATTATTTATAAATACATAAATTCTCCTTGAATATTGTCATTTAACTATATATATATATATATATATATATATATATATATATATATATATATATATATATATATATATATATGATTGCCATTTTGGAAACAAAATGCTATTCATGATAGCTTACCTTTTGTGCTAACAATATATGAATCATTGTATTTGTTGAATACAACATAAAGTTAAGTAACTGATAGCAGTTAACTAATTTTATGTTGTATTCAACCAAATACGATGATTCATATATTGTTTTAGCAAATGATAAGTTATATATATATATATAAATCTGCATTCAGATCACTAAATTGTATAATATATTAGTAGTGATTAACTTTTTTTTCTTGTGAAGAATTTGTGATTAGATGATATTTGTGCTAATAATAACTATAATTTTATAAATATAAAAATATTTATTTTCAAATGAAATAATATCTTAAATAACTTAATTTTTTTTTTTCATTTCCAGGGATATCGAGTAAGAGTGCAAAAATTGAAATGGTGAATATTAGTGAAATTGGAATTTGCTCTTAATTTGAGTTTACTTTGATAATTTTTTTTAAATGTCAGACTGTAGGAAAAAGCAATTCTAGTAATCAGTATTGAAAAGGTAAAAAAAAATCCTCACCACACTAATCAAGATGTTAGGAGTTAATTCTATTCCTTTTTATTTTATCGTATATATATATATATATATATATATATATATATATATATATATATATATATATATATATATATATATATATATATATATATATATATATATATAAAGATTGAATATCTATTTATCAACCAACAATTTGAAACAACCTAGATTGATTATGAGAATGCTATTGGAAGTAATAAAGCTACACTTCTTTTGATACTTTTCAAATTTCATTTGCAGTTGATTCTGGGTTATGTACATTTTATATAAAATGTAAAATTTGTTTACTACTTCAGAGAAAGTTCTTTCTAGTCATATCAAAAACGAAATGGGTAGACTAGTTAAGTATAGAATGTTGACATTTTTTGTGAATTTCTTTTTGCTGTATTTTTTACCCCTTTTAACTAAAATAGACAGATATTTATTTATGAAATAAAAATTCCTATTCAAGTAACTTGATATGAACTTTTATGTAAGAAGAAATATTCTGAGATTACTTGAAAATAATGTAATTCTTAAAATTTCCAAATTTGGTACAGATTCAAACGTCATGTCATGAGCAAGACGCTACATACTCAATCACTTCATCACAAAATTAATAATAACATATATATATATGTATATATGCAACGTCATCATATGGATTACATCTGTTGTAAAATACTTGTAATGTTCTTTGCAAAATATTATTTGTTATTTATGGTAGTTTTTTTTTGTTTGTTTCCAAAACAGTAACATTCCTTTTGTTAATTTACTTATTTGTTTTCTAATTAATGTATAAGTGTATACATCTGAATTATCAAAATCAATTTGGAATTACAATTTTTTCATTCCTTTTTTTTAACAACAATAAAATCAATTATCATGATCATTAATAATCCACTGATTCCAATGTCTAAAAGTCATACAGAGTTTTTTATTATTATTATTAAGCACGATCCTGTACCATTTTTTTTTAAAAAAGATGGAATTTTTAATTTTTTTCAAGATTTCTTCCTGTCTGGATTTATTTTATAAATGTGCTGTGACGTAAATTTGAACCTAAAAAAATAATAACAATTAGAAATATATATATATATATCGATTAATATATCTATTTATAAAAGTGTTCAAATGAAATTATTAAAAATTTCTATATAATTATTTTATTTCTATATATCTATACAAAACAGCTTATTAAACTATAAAATATATTTATATTTTTAAATTGCTGTTGTATTTATTCAATTAACATTTTTATATAAAAAAAACAGCATATAATATATAAATATATCTTGATATTGTGATACATTAATATTCATGTAAAAAAAAATAAGGCAGAACCATGAATATGACTTGAAAGCATCTAAATTATACCTGTTGCTGATAATTTAATAAACTTATCAAAACTCTGATTTAGATTTATTTATATGCTTTCATATCCAAGGCTCCTGACTGACGAAGGACATAAGCCAGAAACTAGTCTGGGGATATTGGGTGAGTAGGCACTAGATGGTGATTTTATGCACAAGCCTTCTGACATCCATTGATTACTCTAGCTTGCTGTGTGTGGCAATATATATAGTGAGTTTCGCCTGTTTTAACAAGTTATGCACAAGCATAAGAGGAGGTGGTCATGTGATGTTTATATGTTGTAATGAAAATTTCTTGACTTCACTGCTCTCTCTCTCTCTCTATATATATATATATATTGTAACAGAATGAAGAAAAACCCATTTGAAACAGAAATAAAAATAAAAATTTTAATTAATTATTAATTCAAATATGTTTATAATCTGTGCCATTTTGTAACAGTATGAATAATATTGTTATGATGAGTGATAAAAAGGCTGTTACTTTATAACTGATTATAATCTATATATTAATGAGTGATAAAATGATAGTTGCTATAATTTAATAACTAAACCCTAAACAGGATATATAATATGCTCCAGCGATTCATCATTTGTAACCGAGTAAAATTAAATGTGAAAGTAATCTACTATATTAGCTAATACCATTTATAACTAAACAAGAATGACGCCAACACATCAATAAGAACATATACATATCATGCTCTATTTGGGTGTCTATTTGTAATTAATTAAATATAACATTATAGTCCGTTTGCAACTATACTAAACATTAATTCTGTCACGCTAATAATGAAATAAATAACTTATCTCATTTCTCAACACATAAAATAACAAAATGAAAATTAAAACTGTCATCATGAAAGATTTAAAATGTTTCGATATTGGGAAGTCATTTGATCAATAAAATATACTAGCCATTGTCATCAAATAAAATAATATTAGATATAGCAACTGAATAAAATTACTGTGAAATCCATCGAGTGCATTTCGCTTATCTCCAATAATAGGTTCTTATAACAAAGAATCTTTCCCATTCCATTTTCCAAATATATAAGACCATTCACGGTCACATGCACACACTGGTGCTAGTTATAATAACCTATATAACATATGATATAAAGTTAATAAGTTGGAAAAAGTATGGGATCACTATTATTCAGTTAGCTGAGGACATGTGTTTTCCACGAGCGTCACTAGATTGTTCTAAATCTAGATAAATATTATCTGTGCATAGTGTACTGAGTTCAAACTCATTTGGTACATTTTTACTACACATGACTTGGATGACTAATGAACAAAAAAATGACATTCTTATATTTTATCTATGACAATAAAATTATAAGATCCCTTTATCACCAAAATTTATATATCAAAGACTCTTATAGATATTACTAGCTGAGTTTACGTATATTGATGAACAGATGCAAAAATATTCTCGTTAATGGCTTCCAAACAAACATAGTGAAGACCATTACTTAAGTGGATGGCCATGAAATTAGTTACTTAACTTAATTAAATATCATAATATATTGATGATGATGATGATGGCATTAATGATGATGATGATATCAGCCATAGCTTTATAATGAATTCACAACAATAATTTTATCTTTATAAACTCATAGGCACTTTTTAAAATCATCCTTTATCAAAATGGGATTTAAATATTACATTCCCTAGCATTTATATAAGTTTATGGTTATTTAGTAAAATACTTTTATAGTTAAAACTAGGATTCAATAATACCAGTGCTGATGACTGATCATCAGCATCTCCCCACGTGATATTCAACTTTCTATAACCTCTATTTACTATATATATATATATATATATATTATGTTAAACATTAAATTTAATGATTATAATTTATTTAATGATGATGGTGATCATAACTCATGTACCATACTGTGTTTAAACGGTGTTTTAATCAATAATATAATATCCATCTTTGATGAGGATGATCAAAACTCATGGGCATAACATAATTTTAGCTTGCTATTATTATCCTATAATTATTAAAACTTGGTTATTATCAAGCATAATCCTTAAATACTTAAATGTAAATCAACATTCTAGCTTAATTAACATTTTGTGAGGCTTGCTTAATCTTTGCGAGTGCTGATGATTCTTAATATCTGCAAGCGATGATGATGATCATTTAAAACAATAGAATCAAGACAAGAAAAATATAACAATATTTTAATAACAACTTGGAAAACAATTAAGATATATAATCATATTTTATTAATACTATTCTTTTTTCTTTCTTTAAAATCAAATTAATAACTGTACAATTGACTCTATTATTATATTAATTAACTATAGAATTAATACAAAATTTTAGATACGCATAACCAAATAAATTTAATGTACACATTTGTCATTTTTGATTGGTATTTTAAAATAAGCTGGCTTAAATTGATATTAGAAAAAAAAAATTCTATAAATGCTTACTTAAGACTTTCCTTATTTATTACATATCATAAAAATAAATTTCATATGTAATGTGTGTGTTTTTCTTTCATTCTGATGTAAGCCTTGCTCTACAATTTCTTATACTTAAACTAATTATGCATAACCTATTCTTTTGATGTGTTTGTTTAAGCAGTTATACAGTAATGTTAACATATATGTTTAAAATGTATACCTCTATATGATGGATTCATACATAAATCATATACAAAAATATTATTGCAACCCTGAGTAACAAAATAAATGATATTCAGTCTAATATGCAAAAATAAATAATTAAATAAATAAAAAGATTATAAAGCATATTCAGCTGGGTTGTTTATTATCACAATCAATAAAGAACAAAAAAAAAACATTTTAGTATTACAATATATAATAAAAAAAATAATGAAAATTTAAGTTTGAAGATTTAAACTGTGTTTGTGTTATGTTATGTGATATTGAGAATAACCATGTATAAACAAGCCTTTAATATTTCTGTATCAAAAAAAAAAAATGCTTTGATTCTATAAATTAAAGTTTACTTTTATTAAGTAAGAATAAAAGATTTGTTAATGAAAGTTCATAGTTACCCAATTACTTTCACTTCTTATAAATGTCTCAGGTTTGAATTTTCCAACTGCTTGTCTCATGTATAGCTTTAATAAGTTGATTTGCTTATTTCTACCTTTTAAAAAGAAAAGTTCTTGTTGATACCCATTAATAAACATGAATTAATTGACTTGCTTGTTTCTACAATTTTAAAATTATTTATTGCCAATACTTTTGATAACGATGAATTGGTTGACTGGCTTGTTTCCAATTCTTAAAATAAAAATCATTGTTGACAGTGAGGAAAACCTTAAAAAAATTGATTCATAGCTTAATCAAACTTAGTTATAAGGCTTTTATACAATTTCATTTGTCTTTTCTCTTCTTTCCCCTTCTCCCTCCATTCAAAGGCAATGAACCCATAATAGGCCAAGATCCAGAACAGAAGCATTTCAAATAGCTTGTGTGGTTGGCTTTAAACTCGATCATTCTGTTGGTTATTATCGACCAGTATATGAGTCCATAGATAGATCAGTGAGTTAACCCATGGATGACAGATTTCAATGGAGCAGAAACAGTGGATTTAGCAAGGCAAATTCATTGTATTATACACAGCAAAATATATCAATATCAATTTATGGAATTGTCAATAACTTCTTCCAAGAAATTCAATTTTGTTACATTTCTTTATACCAATCCTGCTGTGAATTACTTACATATATACACACATATCTATTATGCTGATAACTTTAAAATAAAAGTCATTTTTCTTCTCTAATATTTTTTAAAGAGAGAAATAAAAATCAGTAGCACATTCTCTTTAAAAAAAATGAAAACTGTTCAGTTCCTTTGGTTTACATAAACTTAATGACTACATCTCTTTCTTAATAATAATGAAAAACTGATCTTAGTAATATTAATGATTGACTTTCTTTTAAAACTACATCTTGTTAGATCACTCTCCTCCAAACACAAATTGAACTGACCTCTCAAATATTATTTCAGTCGTTTTTATATTTCAAATTTTTTTCTTTGATCAAAAAAAAAAGACCACCTGCAAATCTGTTATCTTGAAATAAAAAAATCTGAGTTTTACAAGCTGATGTTCTATCATGATTTCACAAGAAAATTAATAATCACATTTTATTCCATCAAAGCACTTCCTCTCCCTTCCTAAGATAATCTTAGATACAGATAATACAAACAATAAAGCTTGCAATTTACAGTCACTAGAAATAGGTGTAAAAATGTCTTGTGTTCATACATTTGTACTCCCAGTGTATATTTGATTTACTAATCTTGATTATTTTCTTTTGATACTTTTTTTTCATCTGTTTTATTTAATAAGAATATAGCTAAATAATTTCAACACATTATTTAATAAAATATAATAAATCCCTATATTAAATATTGTTTCTCATTACCTTCTCTCTTTATAACTGCTTATTTATCAACTATTTATAAACCATATAATAATAAATACATAACTCTCTCTCTCTATCTATCTATCTATATATATATAAAATATTTTTTTTTTAATTGAAGAATCCATATATGTGAAATGAGATCATATATATATATATTCTTTGGCAAATATCTCAATATTTTTCAGTTTATCACTTTGATAATGACACAATTTTTCATTCGGAATGAAAAATTATATATATATATATATATAACTATTCAAAACAATACAATAATTAATAATGTAAAAATATTTTTAAAACAAATATATACCATAATTTAATAGAAGTACTTTCGACTATCTATGTAGTGGTTATCATCTAAATTCAAATTGTATTACAAAAAACCATTATGAATGTATACAAAAAGAATTATGTCATACATCAATTTGCCCACAATTCATTAATTTTTATATTAGCAACCTGTCTATTTATCAAATGTTGCTTTCCATTTTTTATTAACATAGCTTCTTTAATTTTACATTTATTATTACTTCTTTCAGTATACAAATTCTGTAAATTTATAAATAAATATTAGAAAATACAGTATTTAAAAGTTTATAAAAATATATCTATAACCGTCACTTAGAAGAGCTTTCAACTATCTTTGTAGTTTTTGTCAACGAATACTTTTAAAATGTCAGCTTTCCCATAATTCCATGATCTTAACATTTTCTGCTTGCCTATTAATTAAATCTTGCTTGTATCGCTTCTTTAATTTTTCTTTTATTATTATTTCTTTCAGTTTCCAATATTTTTACATTATTATAATTAAAATCAAAACCATATATATATGATTTATTATGGTCATAAAAGACAGAAGCTGATAAATTATCATTATTTTTATAATTTTATTTTGTATTTTGAACCCTTTTTAATAATAACAAGTGCTCCTTTGTTCTTTTTTCCAATGTGCACCTTGATTCATCTATATATTTACTGCCACACCTACATGTCCATTTGTAAATGATATATTTTTTATTTGAGAATAAAGTCTTATCTTTTAAATTATTTATTAATTTGTTTAATGTAGGTGGTGCATAAAATGCAATATCACATATACCTTTATAAATTTTCTTAATGAAACTTGTGGCAGTGGATATATAGATGAATCAAGGTGAACATTAGAAAAAAGAACAAAGGAGCACTTGTTATTAGTAAAACGAGTTCAAAATACAAACAAAATTATAAAAATAATGATAATTTATCAGCTTCTGTTTTTTGTGACCAAAATAAATCATGTTTATATGGTTTGGATTTTAATAATAGTAACATAAAAATATTGAAAACTGAAAGAAATAATAATAAAAAAAAATTAAAGAAGCGATGTTAATATATAAATACAAGCAAGATTTAATTAATAGGCAAGCAACAAATGTTAAGATCACAGAATTATGGGAAAGTTGACATCATGGAATTATGGAAAAGCTGACATTTTAAAAGTATTAGTTGACAAAAACTACAAAGATAGTTGAAAATGCTTCTAAGTGATGGTTATACATATATTTTTATAAACTTTTAAATACTGCATTTTCTAATATTTATTTATAAATTTACATATATTATTTTGAAGAAATACAGACATCGATTTGTAATATATATATATATATATATATATATATATATATATATATATATATATATATATATATATATATATATATATATATATATATATATATATATAGTACCAGTCAGTCTTAAACTACAGGCGCACAAGATGGCTGCAAGTATTTTATCAAAGTTGCATTTTTTTTTATTTGATTGCATGTTGAATATATATATCTATATATTTTTTTTGAAAACTTAGAAATAATTTTGAAGTTTTCAACACATATACATTTTAATTTCTATATATTGTTAAAGTTTTGTTTTAACCTTTTAACCACTAATTATATTATTGGCCCAAGTGAGTTAAAAATCAAGACTTTTAATTGGACAAGACAAAGTCAATTGTCAAAATATATTCACTTTTAGTATCATATTCACTTTAGATTCATTTGTAAAAAGTATATTAATAATTTGTCAGGTTATGAAAGTGAACGAAAGTTCTTTCAAAAATAAATTTGTATTTGTTTATTGTAGAAATATTCCATAGTGGCAAAATTAAAAGCTAAACTTAGTAACGAATTAAAAAGAGTTGCTGACGTAAATGTTTTTTTTTTTCAGTTTTACATTACGAAAAAGTAAATATTTTTTTTGCTAAAATCTTAAATATTTTTATTAAAATCTTAAATATTTTTTTAAAATGATTTAGTTTTTAGCATTATTTTACTTAAATACTTCATAATTTCTCAAAAAATACTTTATAATAGTCTAAATAATTTATTTATCATTTTCGAATTGAAAATCTTAGCGTTCTTCTTTGATTATGCGGTTTCTTTGTCCTTGCCAGCCAATCAGAATGTCTTTGACAGCTGAGAGCCAATCACCGACAAGCTTTCTTCTTTGTTTAGCTTCAAAGGCAGTTTTATTGATTTTTTACTTGTAAAATAATTCAAGAGAGGGCAGCATCTTACAGAACTTTTAGAAATCTAACTAATGACTATAAAACGGCAATCATAGCATTAAAAATAATGGAATTAGAGTGATGTCAATCATCAATGAAAGGTCTCGTAAGCAATTACCACGGGCAAGTCAATGACTTTTTACTTTTTCTTGTGTTATGTTTTAGAGAAAAAATGTACAAATGCATTAGTGGTCATCCAGCTTGATACCTGCAGGATGGAAATTAAAAAAAATATGGGATTGGAATTTAAAATGTATTAATGGTTTGAGAAATCTTAAATAGATTCAAAGATAAAAGTCTTATTAAGACAACATATTTTTTTGTGATTAAAAAAAATAATGGAAAAAAGATATAAAAAATAAATTCAGCTATGTCTATTGTTTAAAGACATGAGTACTTAGCAAGGAATGTTAATAGAAATTACTTAAAAATGTAAAACCAATAGGCTGGAGGGGGGACCTCAATATTCACCATGTAATGAGGGGGTATATAAGCATTGATCATGTGAGATAAAAAAAGGAAAAATCTTGGTCTGTCTTGTTGACAAGCATGATATAGCAAGTCATAGTGATTGAAAAATTATAAGAATAAATCTAGATGAAGATTTGTAGCAGAAATGGAAATATAAGAGACAGAGAGTCACAGTTGACAGAAAGTGATAGATAGAAAGAAAGAAGAAAGCAGAAAGTGATAGAGAGTAAAGAAAAAGAAATTAGTGGTGCTTCCTAATGGTGGAGACAAGCTCATCTTGTTAAAATTTTCTTTCCATTATAAAATGTCTTCCAACTCAAAGTAAATTATTATTAGCTTTGAAGAATATTATCCAGCATGAAATCGAGGAGTTGGAGTGTAAGAAAACCAAAAAAACATTTTTTAAAATAATTTTATGGAGAGCATTCAATATTTAAGAGAATGAAACAACAAATTAAATTTAACTTTTAATCTGAGTGCATGTATTATCAAACCACATAAAAGCATGGAACCCAAATCTTGTTGTTTCGTGAAAATGAAGAAGGAATAGAAACCCAAGTCAGTGCACTTGCACTGCTCAACCCAATGTAGCAACAAAGATGTAAATATCAGCCCCAGTGAAATATAGCTGCCTAGACCAATCTTGCTGATACACCATGGAGATCAGGACTGAAATCACCTGATCAGCCATTTATATGTCTCCTTCAGCAGGCCTTAGCCCAGAGAAGAAAGAAGCTTTTGGGAAGTATAGTTATTTAACATTTATATTTTATTATTTATTTTATTTGTTTCTTTTTAAATTAATTAATCAACTATGTAACCTTTTAATATCTATTTCATTTAATATTTTTATTTTAATTATTTCTTCAATTGTGTATGTAGATTAAGCATTTAATAATCGAATGAAAACACTTACAATTCTATTTATGAGAGGTAGGCTTACTATGGTTAGAAGTATATTAATCAATAGGCATCAGCCTCTTCATTTAGTTTTTGTTATATATTAATAACCTATTCGCTACATGCAGGATATAAGATTTAACAATCGTTTAAATATAAATTGTTTATTTAGTAGAAAAGTAAATAAGCCTACTGAACAAGATAATAATTAGCCATTGGAGGTATGTGTCATTTTTATATATCTTCTGTATTGTTTAATCTGCTATGAGCAGGATTCTTTAAATTGCAAATTACTGCTGTTTTGTCCTTTCCTCTATCCACCATGTGCAGGATTACTTTTATTTATAATGATTAGCAATAGTTATATATTTTTGTATCCACTATGTGCAGGATATATTTATTAACTGTCAATGTGGATTATGCTATAATGCTTTAAAATAGTTTTATATTTTGTTATTATTTGATATGTGAAAGATACATTTATAAACTATTAATGTTGAAACTTTTGTAACTTGCGATTATATTATGGAAATCAGTTAAGATTAGAATATTTTAATCATCATCATTTAAAAAGAAGTTATGTATTAAACATGTATACTCCATGGCCAGCAATTATATTCATCAACTCATTCAAGATGAGAGCTTAAGGTGTGTGGGGGGAAGAGAGACACAGACCATTCCATCCCATTTATTGATTGATTTAATATTTTCAAAATTGTGTGTTTTGAGTTATATTCAATATTTTTAAATGTAACATAAGAAATATAATAGAGAGCTTAATAAATATAGAATTTCCATTTTAAAATTATAGTGTTGTGCTGTGTTTTTAACCATAATTTATTTGTTCCAAATAATTGAAATGAGCAACCTCTTGTATTAACCCGGCAACCAAACCACTTAACCAAGATAAAGAGTTGATTAAGCTAGCACAGGATTAATCTTTATTGGGGTCACATGAATTAGTTAAGGCATCCATTTTTTATCTTTCTATTTAATCGAAAAGGCATCAATCTTTTAAAAAAATTGTCATTGCCATATCCTTCTAGGGAGAGAGTAATATCTTTCCAGGAGTGATGTGCAAAGGTTAAAGTGCAAGAAACCTTTTTAAAGGATATATATATATATATATATATATATATATATATATATATATATATATATATATATATATATATATATATATATATATATATATATATATATATATATATATATATATATTTCAAATAATAAAACAAATACAGTAATTTAAATTCAAAATTTTAATCCATATAGGAGCATTTTCACCTATCTAAGTAGTCTTTGCCAAATAAGTTTAAAACTTTTAAAACCAAATATACAAGGTATTTTCAAAGACAATCAGTTTCTATTTTTGTCTTTTCCATAATGTCAATTTATTATGCATTTTTTAATCTTTGTATATTAACATTACCCCCTTTATTTTTCATTTGTTAGTATTTCTTTCAATACATATTATCTTTACATTTTTATAACTAAAATGTAATCCAAATTTTTTTTATTATGGTCATAAAACACTGATGCTGATATATCATTATTTCTAGTATTATTTTGTTTACATTTGTGAACTCTTATTAGTAATGGTATATGTTCTCTAGTCCTTTTTCTCTAAAGTACAATATGATTCACCAATATAAGCACTTCCACATTCACATATCCACTTATATTATAAATAATATTATAATCATAACAAATGTCTAATAATTTATTAGTAAATATATTTATATTTTTTGTTTTATCTTATATTTATTTGCAATGTTTATTAACACTATAGTATATAAATGAGTGTGAGAATGTGGAAGTATATTGGTGAATCATGTTGCACTTTAAAGAAAAGTACAAAGAACATATCTAAACAAAATAATATTGGATATAACGATATATCAGCATCAGTGTTTTATGACCATAATAAATATAATGATATTATGTATTGAAAGAAATAATAACAAAGGAAAAATGTAGGAGGCAATGTTAATATACAAATATAAAAAATAATGAATTATGGGAAAGCTAAATATAGTAAGTTATTGTCTTTGAAAAAATCTTGTATGTTTGGTTGTAAAAGTTTTAAACTGAGTTGGCAGTCCAGTTAGATGATTGAAAGCTCTTCTATCTGGATTAAAAGTTTGAATTTATATTACTGTATTTGTTTTACTATTTGAATATAAAATTATATATCTATTGTTATTATCAGTGTTTGTTTTTGCAAAATCTAAAAAAAAATCATATAATTTTGCTTTATCATTACTTTGATTTCTTTACGACAGTATATAATTATTATGTATTAGAATATATAAAACGATATTTTATATTATATCAGCTTCAGGGTATAAAACCATTTCCACAGTTCATTACACTTTACACATCAGGTATTCAATCTAAAAAAAAAACACGTTTACGTTATATAATATATTCAAACCTGTCTCGACTATAAGTTTACTGGATTTAAAGAAAACTATACAGCTTAAGGAAATAGTTTAAATGTAACGCATACAAAAGAATCTTTCTTCTCCTTTTTTGTTGAAAAAATCATTTGTCCTGCCTACATATTCTTATCTTTTTTTTATCTTCAAAATAAAAATAAGAACAATTATAACAAATGGCTGAACTTTGTATAAAATGCTTATTTATATATACTCATTCATATGTATGTGGCTACATATAAAATGTTTGATATTGATTGAAAACAGATCCTTTGATTATTACTTAATGTCTGATTATAAACTGATTGCTAATTAATAAATATAAACCTGTGTAGTAAAAGTCTGCTAATTCCTGACATGTTGTTGAGTTTTTTGATGGCAAAATGTATATATGTGAATATAAGTACAGACTTATATTTGCTCTTATAATAGGCGGACAATTTAAAATTATGACTTTCTATTTTGACAAGTTATAAATCATAAATCGCGTGTTAATCCAACTTCCTTTTTTTTCTTACTGTATGTAATATCTTAGATGTGCTCAATATTTATGTACCCCCACACGCATACACTTTAACATCTAAATAAACACGGTTGTAGCAAGAAAATCAATTTTATCTTTTCCGGTTTGATTTTTATTCATTAAGTATAAAGAGTGGGTGAGAATACAAAATTGCAGATAATTTTAGTTTATGTTCAACAAGTGTTCTTTCCTAAAAGAAAACAACAGTTAATAAGATAAAAGTGAAAATTTAGATATAAAACAAAAATGTTAAGAAACATACAATTATAAAATTTATATAGAAAGAAATCCTCGAAGAAAATAATTCTTATTCGTAAAAAATTCAAAAAGAAAATCAATCTGGAAGCATTACAATATTATAGCAGATTTGGATTATGTTTTGATTAACAAATGATGGGCTTAATTATTTTAGCACAAGAAGTAATTGCATGATTGGTGAAATGCAGTCTGGTGTCAGAGCACAACTAGAGAGACAATAGGTATTAAAAACGATAATATTAGCAATTAATGTCTCTAATCACCAGTAATAAGAAACAATATTAAATGATTTTGAATATAATTCAGACGTGAAAGAGTCAATAAAGACGTTACGACCATTATTTTAAAACATAGATAATAAAAAAAAATAGAAATGTACAAGCAAATAAGTTAGTGAGAAAACAATATATACAAAAAAAAAAAGAAAGATAGGAAAATTAAATATGAGAGAGTTAGATGAAATAAAGTATTGAAGTTTTACAAATTAATAAAAAAAGAGTTTATACTGCAAAACTGAAATCACAAATAAACTTAACAAAAAAAACCTTTGAAGATATAAACAATATATTTTACTAATGGAAAAAAGTTGTTTCCATAATAAAAATAAAAATGCCTACTGATTTTTAAATTAGAGATGGCATGATTACCATTATGGATGATTTCTACACATAATTTAATAGTCATAATATTGTACATCTAATGATCTTAACTTAATTTGAAGTAACACATATTTTTAATTAAAGGAGAGAGCATAAAATAAAAACTATAAGAAAGAGCAGTTTCAAAAAATGACAAAATAATTAAAGATGATGCACATATAAACAAATGAAGAAATGGAAAAAATGTTGGCAAATTCTCAGTTTGAAAGTGTAAACGATAAGATTATTGCAAAGTACTAAAAAAAAATCATAGAGACAGGATATTGATAAAAATTAGAAGTAATAAAAAAATTTCAGAAATAACAGATTTTTATCA
>JAQFVV010007041.1:0-191318 GCA_028023455.1 Epiperipatus broadwayi | reverse complement strand
GGCGCTCATGGGAAACACATATGTACTTAGCTAAACTGAATAAAGAGTGATATCATCCCTTTCCAACTTCATAATATTAGTTTTATAAAATATATTTTTATAAGTTGTCATGAATAGCACCCGTGTGTGCATATGACCATGAATGGTCTTATATATTTGGAAAGAAGAATAGGAAGGATTCTTTGTTAGAAGAACCTAATATTGGAGATAAGCATAAGGCACTCCAGGAATCTCACAGTGGGTACTTTTATTCAGTTGCTATATTTAATATTATTTTTATTAGATGACAATGGCCAGTATGTTTTATTGTTCAGATGACTGCCCCAATATATAAATAAATACCAAGAATCTTTAATGCTGATATTTTCAAGTGGCACAGTGATTCTATAATTTCTTTATCTATGCTATGATGAATTAATATAGTTACAAATGGTACAGATTGGATAGGCATATGTCTAATAATTAATAATTTCCCCTATCTAAATATTTATTATAATTACAAATGTGACATATTAAAATAGTTACAAATTATAGTTACAAATACATATCTTTTATATTAATTTAATAATTACAAATACATATTTATATTAATTGATAAATATTGTTACAAATGGCGCACCAACTAGGGCTCGAAATAAGCCAAATAATGGCTTGAAATACCCCACATACATGAGAGATGGGTAGTATATAGTGATGACAGATGTATAATTTATAAATATTGGTACAAATGGTGCACCAACTAGGGCTCGAAATAAGCCAAATAATGGCTTGAAATACCCCACATACATGAGAGATGGGTAGTATATGATGATGACAGATGTATAGTTTAAAAAAAAAAAAAAAAGAATTTTTTTTTTTCTGTGCAATTTTTTTTATTATTAGTGTATACAAATATTTTGGCCTGATGTTTAGATGATGATGATTACTGTTATTGCATTTTTGATGATGATAAATGAATACAGTCATTATAGAGCTTAGTTTCAATTTTTAAAATATAATGATATCACAACTTATAATGTGTTAAAGTTAATAACACTGTTTTTTTTATATATTTTGCTTATCAATTAAATAAGCATAGAAATATTAATAGCCTTGAAGTGTGGAATGATAATTTTGTTCATATTTGAAAAGTTTGTGTTATAGAAAATTTATGATTTTGGAGGTTGGATTGGATATTTGATTGTTGGAGTTTGGTTGGTTGTGTTACGGTTGTGATGATGGATGGAGAATTTTTGTCATTGCCTTGAGAATGTGATGTATTCATGCCACTGGTGATTGATTTATCTCATTCACTGCTCCAACCCAGATTATAATATCAGTTGTTTTATCATGAAGCAGTTAACAGTAGGCCTGCCATGATTTCGCCTCTAAGACTCCAGAGAGAGCAAGGCATAATTTTTCTGATACATAATATTTCGCCTCTAAGACTCCAGAGAGAGCAAGGCAGTATTTTGTTTTACTGATATATAATTGTTGCCTCTAAGACTTTAAAAATAAGCAAGGCAGTATTTGACGAATTAAAGCCCCTAAGACTTGGAAGTAAGCAGGGCAATGCAACAATGTTTGCAATAAACTATTATGGGTTGTAGTAGCTTAGAGTGATTGAATTGGGGTGATCATCTGAGTGTTCATGGAGCATTGTGTGCTTTAAGTGCAGTGATTGAATTCTTTTGTCTATCTCATGATTGTGAATTGCTAATCATTCTTTTGGCTGTCAATATCTGTCAGATCTCTAGAAGGATAGATGAGTATATAAATGACTTGAGACATGAACTCTGTTATAAATCTAGCACATATGTTATATAAGTAATTTTTCTTTTTTGCTTAGTGTATTAAAAAGGGCATAGAGAGAGTTAAGTTTTATAAAAGCATGAAAAACTAGATAAATGATGGCATAAAAAGGACACACTAATACAGAGATAGCTTTTTCTTAAATAAATGTTTTAAATAGTACTATGACCTCATACTTTATCAATCATATATAGGTAAAGGAAAAAGAGTGATGATGGAGGTTAAGTTAATTAAAGGCACTAAAGATATAGATAGATTGATGGGGAGAATTATGGCTGAGAAAGAGTGGTTGAAAATTTTAAGGTATATGAGGATAGATAAAGGTGTTTGACTCTGGATGTATAGGAAATCAGGGAGCAGAACAATAAATCAGAACAGAATAAATCAGAATATACTAAATCAAACAGAAATAAGTAATATAAATATTTTATAAATTTATGATGGAGCCAGAAAAGGAATTAACTATTGAGGGAATGGAAGTAGAGAAGCAAAGCCCTCCAGAGTGGTTGCAAATTGTGATGGCACAATTGAAGGAAATGAATGAGGGCATGAAACAAGAGATGAAGGAAATGAAACACGAAATAAATCAGAAATTTGATAATAAATTTGATCAACAATCACAAGAGATGAAGGAAATGAAAGAGGGCATGAACCAAATAAATCAGAAATTTGATGAACAATCTCAAAGGCTAGATAATAAACTAGAACAACAAGCTCAGGAAATGAAGCTAGATATAGGTCAACAATCTAAAAAAATTGAGAATATTGAAATAGAATTAAAAAACAAATGGCAAGAGTTTGATGACAGATGTGACATAAGATATAAGGAACTTGCCGATAAATTTACAACAAGTCAAGAAAGTTGGGAGAAAAGTTTTAGTGTTGTAAAGGAAGAGTTGGTAGCTGTACAAGAAGGATATCAGAAAATGATCAACAAAAATGAAAGCCTTAAAATAGCTCAGAATAATTTCAAAGAAAGTGTAAGCAGTGAGATTAATACTTTAAAATTAGAGGTAGCTGCTGTACAGAAACAGTTAAAAGTAGAATATAAAGATCTGGGAAAAAAGCAAGGTAAATCAGATCATGAGCTAAAGAAAGTACAGAAAGAGGTACAGAGTATAGGGGAGCAAATGACAGGGACCACAAGAGAAGAAATAGAAAGTTTAAAACAAAGTGTAATAGAATTAGAAGTCAATAGCCAGAAGGATCAAGTTGACTTTAATGAAAAGCTGGAAAATCAGCAGAGAATGGTAGTGGAGGAAGTCAAAGAATACCTGCGTTGCCAGGAAAAAGACCTAAACCATCAATTATTGATAATGATGGAAGACAAACTCACAGAAATAAAAGAAATGCAAGTTAAGGCAACCTCAAGTAATGGGTCATGTAGAATACCACAAAGTTTAGGGCCCGAGATATACGAGAATAATCCTATAGGAATAGAAAGTGGGCAGATAATAGAAAAGGGTCCCAGAAGGACAGAGGAAGAGGAAGATAGTTTAATAAATGAGGGAAGAAGTAGCAACATAGCTAAATATATACAAGTGAAAGTTTTTAGGGGTGAATATGGAGAAAATCCCATAGAATATTTGAATGGTCTCGATGAACTGTTTTCTTTGAGTCGACTAAATGACCGAGAAAAATTAGCAGTCGCGAGCAACCACCTTCATGCCTCAGCAAAAAGTTGGTGGCGTGCACTCTTTTATAGACCCGAAACATATGGGGACTTTAAGAGTATGCTACTTCAGACATTCTGGAGTGAAGAGAAACAGGATAGTCTAAAGTACAAAATTAGCCAGCAAAAATATACCCCGAGAGAAGGAACTTATACTCAGTTCTTCCATAGTCAGGCTGCTACTTTAAAAATGCTTACAGCATGTCCCTTATCTGAGCCCCAAATCATTAGGATAACCAGAAGGAACTTCCCAAAACAGGTAGAGCAGGCCCTAATAGCTGCTGATGTATACTCCCTAGAGAGAGTGGCAGATATGTTAGATGCCCTAGGAGCCACAGAAAATATGGCCGAAGGTTATCCTAGGAGGAAGGAGAACTATAATTATAAAGTCTCCAGTGTGAGAGTTGGAAACAATCAGCTAGGCAGACACTTTCCAACAAAACCCAGTAAACCACACATAGGTAGGCCTGGGAATAATTCCCATCAGCAAATGCAAAGTAGACCCATGATTAATAGAAATAGAAGTCCAGTAGCCAGTTGCTCAGGAATTGGTAATAATGCTCCACATAAGGTGCAGCAAAAGTCTATAAAGATAATGACTAAGGCTAACCCAACAAACTAAAACGGGCCTCGACGGAATGTTCCCTGCTGCGGGAGCCCATTGCTAACTTGGGGAACAAGGACAATATTTTAACAATGAATTTAGGTTGGGACACAGGTGATGATCTGGACAGTGAACCTTTGCCAGCATGTTATACTTTAGGTGGCTGTCCAGAGATCAAACTGGTCATTTTAGGAATAGAAACCAAGGCATTAGTGGACACAGGGAGCCAGGTGTCAATAATCTCTGAGGCACTGTATCATAAAATGCTAAGGGAGGATGAGGAAATTCCCAAATTTCCTATGAAGCAAACTGCTATTATATTAGCTAATGGCAAAAAGGCCAAGCTATTTACCCAGCAAGTATGGCTTACCCTACAAATAGGATCTCACTCATATGAACATGCCTTCTTGATCATGCAAGGCCTTATATATGAAGTTATATTAGGATCCGATTTTTTAAATAGGCATGGGAGTGTGATCGATTTTTATAACAAGCACATAAGATGTCAGAGTGGAGATGAAGTCCTGGAAGGAGTAATACCATTTTATCAAGCCAGCATTGCTACAATCCAAGAGGCTTCCACTCAGCAGGATGTGAGACATAAATTAAAAGGAATTGAGAGTATAGACCCTGATTTGGGAGGGAAAATGTTTCACCTTCTTTGTAAGTTCATGGAAGTGTTTTCCAGAAAACCTGGCATTATTAAGGGGTATGTGCATCGGATCCGATTAATGAATTCGGAACCGTATCAATGTAAAATATACCCCATCCCCTACCAATACAGGGCTGAAGTCAATGCCCAAGTTAGAAAAATGGTGGAATGGAATGTCATAAAAAAATGTCCATCTGCATATAACAACCCTTTGGTTATTGTCCGAAAGAAGGATAGCACTGTCAGAGTATGCTTAGATGCAAGGTTTTTAAACCGATTAACCATCCCAGAAAGGGACGTCCCTCCCACTATACAAGAGTTGCTAATCCGATTCAGAGGTAAAACTATTTTCAGTACCTTTGATCTGACTGCCAGTTATTGGCAAATCTATCTGCACCCAGAGGATCAAAAGTATACTGCATTTAGACATGAGGGTCATTCATATGTGTTTGAAAGGATGCCCTTTGGTCTGATAAATAGTAGCGCAGGCTTGATCCGATGCCTAGATAGAGTACTATCAGAGGAAGTTAAAAATGTCATCACAACATATGTTGATGATATAGTCATTGCCTCAAGCAATGCAGCAGAACATCTCCAACATCTAAATACCTTTTTAACTGAATGTAAGGAGAAAAATATAAAAATTAATCTCACCAAAAGTACTATTGCTGTACAAGAAATACCATTTCTAGGTCATCTGGTGGGAGTGGATGGAATAAAACCAAACCCCGATAAAATAAGTGCAATCTGGAACTTTCCACAGCCAGAAAATAAAAAGCAGCTAAGATCCTTCTTTGGTGTCTGCAATTTTTACCATCGCTTTTATAAAAATTTTGCTTATGACACCATTTATCTATCCCAATTACTAAGAAAGGACATTAGATGGAAATGGACAGAGCAACATTCCACAGAAATGAACCTCATTAAAACTAAATTCCTTGAACAAATCATATTAGGATATCCTAACTTTGAATACATTTTATATACAAACTGATAGCAGTGGATATGGGCTGGGGGTGATCTTATTCCAATTAGATCAAGATCACAGACCACAGGTACTTTGCTTTCTTAGTCGTCTTCTGAGAGGGCCTGAATTACATTATACTACAACTGAAAAAGAAGCATTAGCAGTGGTTTGGGCCTTTCAGAAACTTAAGCAGTACCTGGTGGGATCCCACATTGTCGTAATAACGGATCACAGGAGCCTAGAGTTCCTGAATAGGAGCTATTTAAACAATGAAAGGCTGATCCGATGGAGCCTATTCCTGCAACAATTCAACTACCAAATTCAATATTGTAAAGGCAAAGAAAATGTGGTTGCAGATATTCTCAGTAGAAATCCTGTGAGAATCCAACCACAACATGTAAATCTAGACCAGGCATATATAGCAGCCATAACCCTTGTTGTTGATGATTCTGTGGAAAAAGAATTGAGTCAATTACCCCAGTTACAAAGCCAAGATCCTAAATTACAGCCAATAATGGCCTATTTGTCTAAAAAAATTAAAGGGGATGCAGTTAATAAAATGATAACAAATAAATCCATCATTAGATATTGTATAAAACAGGATTTATTGCATTACCAAACAGTTGAACATCAGGAGACTTCATGGAGAATATACATCCCCACAAGTATTAGGGGAAAATTAATCTATTATGTTCACTGCTTGTATGGGCATTATGGACCTAGAAAAGTGGAATATGTTATTAAGAGACTATTCTACTGGCCCAATATGTATGCCTCAATACTACAACGTCTTAAGTATTGTGAAATTTGTTTAAAATCCAAGTATACTAGTCGCTCATATGCGGGGATCTTGCAACCCATTATTCCTAATGAGCCAAATGATCTATTGGCTATAGATTTTTATGGGCCATTGCCACCGTATAGGAGATTTAAGTATATCTTGGTTACTTATGACGTCTTCTCGAAATTTGTTGCTGCATATCCTGTCTACAAAGCCAATGCACGAGGGGCAATTAAAAATTTAGAAAGTTCACAATTTACCTTAGTGGGAAAACCAAGAACTATTCTAACAGACCATGCCACCTCTTTTCTCTCCAAGGAGTGGAACCGATGGTTACAGCACCAAGGGATTAAACATGTCCTAAGTTCCATTCGTAACCCCCAATCTAACCCCTGTGAAAGAGTCATGAGGGAGTTAGGGAGATTGCTAAGGGTTTACTTGGAGGGCCATCATAAGAGTTGGGTTAAACAATTAGGCAAAGTGGTTGGGTATATTAATATCACCCAAAATGAATCCACAAAATTTGCCCCAACTCACCTACATTATGGAAAGAGAGAACCAAACCTTATAAAGACTCCACTGCCCAGCATAAAGGAGGAAGAAATCAGTAGAGAGACCCTAGTGGAAAGAGCAAGGAATAACTTGCAAGGAATGGCTAAGAAACGGATTGCTAAAGGTCCAAAGAAACCCACTCAGTTCAAAGTAGGCGATCATGTCCTTGTTAAAACTCCTCATGTTAGCGACCCGCAGAAGCATACATTCAAAAAGTTCTATAATATATATGAAGGGCCATTCATGCTCAAGGAAAGAAAAGGGGAAAATGCATTTGTACTAGAATCGTCAGAAGGAGTAAAAGGCACATATAATGTACGTAGCCTAAAACCAATGGCACTCATGACCTAAGCAATTTTTTTTATATTCAAAATTTTTTTTTTGTTTGGGGGTGAGGCAAATGTAGATATATATATAGTATTCAATTATTTAAAAAAAAAATTTTTTTTATTCTTTTATACATACAGAGATTTATATGTATAGATTTATTATTATGAATAAGCAGTTCTTTTTGTGATTTATTATATAATATTTTTTTTATTAAATAATATGTGTTAAATTTATTTAACTTTCATTTTGTTAAAATAGAGTAAATCAGAAAAGTGTGAAATAAGGCAATTAAGATTGTTAGATTAGGAGATAAAAAAATGTACACGTGTGAAACAATGAATAGATCTGTACAAACACAAAGATGCTTTTACACTTATTCCTGATGGCTATAGATTCCAGGTTTGTTGTTATCTGTATCTTAAGATTATTTTTACAAAAGAGGTGCTTTGATGTAGATAACGATAGCGATCAATTTTAAGTCTTTATTGATTGTGACCGACGTCAAACTTGTGAAGCTTTGATTTTTTTTTTAAGATAAAGATTTCCAGATGTTTTTTTTTCTTTGGTTGAAATTCGCGATATAAATGATTAAAACAATTTTTTTTAATCAGTTAGTCTTAAATTTTTTTAAAGAGATGATCAGTTATTCTTAAATTTCTTTGGAGAGATGATCAGTCAGTCATAAATTTTCTTTAGAGAGATGATCAGTTAGTCTTAAATTTCTTTAGAGAGATGATCAGTTAGTCTTAAATTTCTTTAGAGAGATGATGAGTTAGTCATTAATTTTTTTTAGAGTGAGAGTCACTCAAATTATTATTATTATTTTGAGACTCAACTCAGTCGGTCCTTCCTTGTTATTATTCTTAAGCAGAAATGTAAGCTCGGATTTTTTTTTTAAAAGAGAGTGAACGCTTTAATTTTTTTTTCTCACTCTTTGAAAGTTGAAAAAAAAAGAGCAAATGAAATGTGCGTTGATATAAAGCAATTTCCAGCAATATTAAAGAAGAGGAGAGAAATGGAACAAGATTGAATTTATTAGAAGTTAGTAATAATTATAAAAATGATATTAACATATTTGGTTATGCATAATACTATGCCTCTGCATTGCTAAACCATTTTTTCTGCTTCCTGGTTAATACAGAATGAGTCAAAATCGCTGATCTGTCTATGAAGTCATGTATCCAGTAATAACCAACAAAATGATAGATTTTGAAGCCAACCACACAAGCTATATGGAATGCTTTGTTTCTAGTTCCTGGCTTATTAAAAGCTCATTGCCTTCGAATGAATGGAGAAGAGGAAATAGGAGGAAAAGAAAATCTATAACAGCCATGTAGAACCAAGTTTGAAGCCATAAATCAAATTTTTGTTGATTTACCTCAATCATCTAAAGTGTCAACAGCAATTATTTTTTTTAAAGGAGAGAGACAAGCAAATCCACCGGTACCTACTTATTCAAAGTACTTATAATAACTTTTTTTTAAATGGTAGAAGGAAGCCAATCAACAGTGAATAATAATGGAATTGAAGAAACAAGCAAAGTCAATTGATTCAGCATTATCTTAAAAGTATCTGCAATAACTTTCTTTTTTTTTGTTGTTGTTGTTGGTGAGCAAAGAAAAGCAGTCTGAAAATTCAAATTCAGGACATTAATAAGAAGTAAAAAGTAGACGGGTAAATATGAACTTTCTTTAACCGATTTTATTCTTTTACTTATTAAAAGTAAACCTTAATTTACTGGTCAAAGCAATTTTCTTTTTTGATACAGAAACATTAAAGACTTGTTTATCTATAGTTATTTGCAATATCTCACAACATAGCACAAACATAGTTTAAATCTTTAAACTTAAATTTTTCATTATTTTTTTTTTTTTTTTATTATATATTGTAATGTTGAAATGTTTTTTTTTTTTTAATTGTTCTTCAGTTGTTAATGATAATGAGCAACCTATAGATATATGCATTTATAATGTTTTTTATTTTTATTTTATCTTGTTGCATATTAAAAATTAATATATGTATTTTATTTTCTTTCGCTATAAGGTTGCAAAAGAAAAAGATATTTTTATATATGTAATTTATGGGTATACATTTTAAACATATATGTTAACATTACCGAATGCGTGAATGTGTAACTGCTTATCCAAACACATCAAAGAATAGGTTATATATATGATTAGTTTAAAATGGTAAATTAAAAAGTAGGGCATTACATTTGAATGGAAATGAAATAACATATACAAGTTTCACCTGAAATTTATTTTATGATATGATAAGTAAGAAAAGTCTTAAATAAGCATTTATAGAATATGTATTTTTTTTTTTAATATTGATTTAAGTCAGCTTATTTTGAGATATCAAGAAAAATGACAAACCTATATATTAAGTTTATTTGCTTATACTTATATAAATTTTTATATTAATAAGCCATTTATTTAATTGTCGATTTGACTTTAAAGAAGGAAAGAAAGAGTAGTAGTGTTAATAAAATATAATTATATATCTTAATTGGTTTCCGAGTTATTATTAAGAATATTGTGTTTTTTTTTTTTGTCTTAATTCTATCATTTTAATTCATCATCATTGCTCGCAGTTATTAAGTATTACCATTCGTATATATTGAGCAATCACTTGCAAATATTAAGCGTCCGCAAAATAATAGGTAAACTAGAATGTTGATATTTAAGTATTTAAGGATTATGCTTGAGAATAACCAAATTTTGATAATTATAGTTCAACATAGAAAGCTAAAATTGTGTTGTGTCCATGAATTTAGATCATCCTCATCAAAGATGGATATCATGTTATTAGTTAAAAATGTTTCAAATAATACTATATAAAAGTTATGATCGCCATCAATCATCATTAATAAATTATAATCATTAAATTTAATGTTTAGCGTAATGAATATATTTTAGTAAATAGGGGTTTATAGAAAATTGAATATTATGCAAAGAGATTCATGATGATCAATCATCACCATTAGTATTATTAAATCCCAGTATGAAATATGATAATTTTAATAGATGCCTATAAGTTTATAAAGATGAATTTATTGTTGTGAGTTTATTGATAAGCCATGGCTGGTATCATCATCACTATTATAATCATTATTATGATATCACTATTATTATCATTATTATGATATTATTATCATCATCATCATTATTACCTTTATTGTGATAAATAATCTAGTTAAATGGCCATCAATATCAATAATGGTCTTCACATGCTTGTTTGGAAGCCATTAATAGGATTATACATGTCTGTTCATCAATATACGCTAATGAGCTAGCAATGTCTATAAGAATCTTTGATCTATAGTATAAACTTTGGTAATATTGGGATCTTGTAATTTTATCAATATAGATAAAATGTAAGAATGTCATTTTTGTTCAATAGTCATCCAAGTCATGTGTAATAAATATGTACTGAATGAGTTTGAACTCAAGTACACTATAAATAGATACTTATCTAGATTGAAAACAATCTAGTGGCGCTCATGGGAAAACACATGTACTTAGCTAAACTGAATAAAGAGTGATATCATCCCTTTCCAACTTCATAATATTAGTTTTATAAAATATATTTTTTATAAGTTGTCATGAATAGCACCCGTGTGTGCATATGACCATGAATGGTCTTATATATTTGGAAAGAAGAATAGGAAGGATTCTTTGTTAGAAGAACCTAGTATTGGAGATAAGCATAAGGCACTCCAGGAATCTCACAGTGGGTACTTTTATTCAGTTGCTATATTTAATATTATTTTTATTAGATGACAATGGCCAGTATGTTTTATTGTTCAGATGACTGCCCCAATATATAAATAAATACCAAGAATCTTTAATGCTGATATTTTCAAGTGGCACAGTGATTCTATAATTTCTTTATCTATGCTATGATGAATTAATATAGTTACATGGTCGTGGAGATTTGGTATATTTTTATTATGCTATGATGAATTAATATAGTTACAAATGGTACAGATTGGATAGGCATATGTCTAATAATTAATAATTTCCCCTATCTAAATATTTATTATAATTACAAATGTGACATATTAAAATAGTTACAAATTATAGTTACAAATACATATCTTTTATATTAATTTAATAATTACAAATACATATTTATATTAATTGATAAATATTGTTACAATATATATATATTTTTTTCTATATAATTATGATTTGTAAAGAATGAGTGACACAGATGGATTTCTACCATGGGGTATAAGGGTTGGATCTGGAGAATTATTAGTTAATAAAATGGTAGAAGTTCACATGTGACACATATATAAATATATTTTTATCATTACTATTGTTATTATACTTTATGTTATTTATCATTGTTAATAAATGTTTTAAGAGTTTATATTATTCCGGTCTCTGGTTTATTGAATTGTCCTGACATTCCACAGTTTATAAATAATTATGCATGCACACACATCTATTTTCCTTGTTATATAAAAGTTGTAAAGTAAAACAAATATAATAAATGCTAGTTGTAACCTATATATAGGTGCAGGAGTTGTTGGGTGTATCCATTCATACCTGTTAAGGGAGTCAAAAGCAATATTCTCTCTGGGCTTAAATATTAGGGCATAACGGAATCAGAAAGGGGTGAAAGTAAATGAACTAACCTAAATTGCATTTGATATTATTAAATAGGGATAGAGCTAGTCAATTAAAGTGCGTGCAATCATTGGTTAAGCATTTCATCAGGTCTTCATTAGCATTCTACCTGAAGACCCAAAGTCTGACCATAATTAGATGCAAAAAATTTGCAGCCTTTCAATTTAATTTCAACTAACTATCTGCGCTTTATATAAAATAAATGTTATTTACATACGTTACTGCAAGTTATAACATCTAAAAAGTACTGTGTAGTAAATCATAGGATTTCGCACTATATGTTTGTAATTTAGACTCAATGAGTTAAATGTGAAGATATTGAAAGCTTCACGTTTTCAAACCTAAATATTTCAAACTGGCTTAGATATATAGAAAGACAAGTAAAGAAAAGGGTGGACCGACCTTTTCTTGGTAAATTCTCTGTCTTGTGTTTACGGTTTGATCATTATTCAGAGAGCCATCATAACATCTGATTGGCTGTCAGATAAGTATTATAATAAGCGTGAAAGGTTTGCAGCCTTTCAATTTAATTTCAATTAACTATCTGCGCTTTATATAAAATAAATATTATTTAATTAAGTAAAGTAATATATATATATATATATTAAGTCTGTAACCTTAAGACTATAAGTAAATTTATTTTTCAAAAATTTAAAGAATCATTTTTATCAAAGTTGTAAATAACAACTCCACTGCCTGTATTAATGTCTATTAATTTACATGGCAAAAAAAGGTTATATTTAAAGCATAACTAGGTCAGTGGTAGTTCAAAGCTAATAAAAAATTTATAGTAGATATAAAAATACTCTAGAGAACTTCAACAACTTATTTTTGAAAGTTAAATTTAGTTAGTTAAATAAAACATACTACAAATATTTAGGAATAATAGATTAACATAATGATTTTAATAAGATTAAATTTTCATCAAGACTAATATACAAGTACCAAGGTGACTTTTAACTTTTATAATTGCTGGACTTTATTATCTTAACTTTCATAAGTTAGATTTTACTAAATTAATGTGAATTAAGAATTACTTAAATAACATTTTTTATTTAATCCTAAACACAGATACATATTTGTAAAACTAGTATTTGTGTTACTATCATAATATAAAAAAATAATAATAAACAAAATATATATGCACATTTTGGAATAAAATTAAAGAAAAAACACATCTAATTATTATAAATATATATGCTGACAAATGGAACTTATCAAGGCTTAGCACTTTTAAAAGCATTAAATGTGTATAATTGTGTGGGTATGTATATATAATAGATTATTCAAAATATATGTAAATCATAGGAGGAAGCAGAATTTCTTCCGATTTATGGCATTAGAGTAGCTATATGCCATGTCTTTTTAACCTTCCACTTAAAAGTCATTTTGCTCCATGCATGCTATGTAGGTGGCTAAGGGCTCAAATGTATGATCTGTAGTGTTTTGGTGCTCCAGGAAGATCGAATTATGCATCAAATTATCTGTAACTCATCTGTAAAAATATTCATGTTAAGAAATCTGAGTAGAGAGACATGAGCATGATTCATCATAATAAATAATCCTGCTTGGAGCATGTAATTTTACATAAAGTGTGCTAAGTTTGTGTGACAGCATATATATTTATAATTTACAGTGGTTTAATGAAGAAAAGTTTCTCAATTTTATAAATTACATCAAATTATTTCAATCAGGGTTTTTTCCCAACTAAAAAAAAAAATGCTATCTTTTTAAAGAGCAAAATGAGAAAAATAAAAAAAACAGATTTCTAAATCAATTTTCAGCATGAAGTTTACAAAAATTTTTAAAAACAGACTTTTGTTAAGTTAAAGTGGGGAGGATAAATCAATTGATCAGTTTTTTTTTTTTTTAACTATTATATAAAAGTAAATATACTGAATGTATCTATAGATAATATAAATAAAAATATATAAATATAACTTTTAATAGTTAATTGTCTCCAACAGTATAAGAATGCTTCAAAAGATATGGAATATTTACAATAAAATCAGATAAAAGGTGTATTGCTAAATCAATGAATCTAAAAAAATCAATATGAAAAGGTTTAAAAATAAAGAGCATAGATTAATGGCATTTCCATACTGACTTCAATTAAAAACTAATTGCTAATACCATATGAAATATCACATGATGCTATTAAAACCTTATCTCTATTGATTTACATAATTAGCTGTAGTATATTAAATGTAGTATTCTGTTCCCATTTTTTTTCTTAGTGTAAAAATAGTATTTGGAATAAATAAAAACTAAATCTCTTTTGAAAATGGCAGTCATTAATATATATTCTGATAAAATATGTATTGTATTTTTCTTTAATCAAGGTTTTGCTATTAAGTATGAAATTATTATGTATCTTTCTTAATCAAATTATATTATAAAAAATAATAGTTGCATTTTATCAATTTATTTTAATTATTATGATTAGATTATCCCCTAAAAATTTTATTTTTATTTTATACTTCATTCATAACAATCGCTTTAAATCATGATAGACTGTGGGGAACATTTACAAAATTAATTTTGAATAATAAACAAAAATCTTATGGCATGTCATTATACTTCCAAATAGATAATTAAAAAGTGAATCAATCACATTAATCAACATTTGTTTGTCTAAAAACTATAGTCAAAACAAATAATTGTAAATTATCTTCAATCATTGACATATTCTAATATTTTTATTCACATTTAGATACGCATTAAATAAATGACAATATTTACTTAATCAAGTCATATATATGTGTACATACAAATAAAATTAAAAATAAGGAATTCCTTAAATAGTAGACAAATAAAAATATAATGAAAACTAACAATTTACCCATAGTAAAATGAAAATCATAATTATGCATCAGTCATGAGATTTTTGTTTTAATTTATAAAATCCAACTTTTTTCCTTTCTTGCTACTCAAACATGGAAATTTTTCTATATTTCTTATAATATTCAGTACTTCAATAATATTATTGGCAAATACTTCATCTATTCTAATTTTCAACTCTTTTATTTCTCATTAACTGAGCTGCTCTTACTAATATATATATTACCAAAATCACATTAATCTCTTGAAAATAAAATAGCTTATTGATTCCATCCCAATGCAGATAGCTTCCTAAATATGAAAGTTGATAATCTATGTGTTGACTGATGAAAACAATAATAAGGAAGCTGATATTCTTTCCAACATAATTGATTGTAACTTTCTGAAACACAAAATTATGTAAATATTTTCATTTATTTCTGACTAAAATGAGTCTTATATTAGGAAAAAGATAATAGATTTGCTGTCTATTGGCATTGAATGTATGGTACTGAAAGACACAAATAACTACAAATTTTATATATTATAAATATAAAAAGGCTTTATTAAAAGTCATTGGATAATTTTTGACAATTTATTAAACTGATATATAATGATCTCCCTGGATATAATTTGTGAATTTTAATAATTTATTATAGTCAAGACCAGCTCTATTAGAGCAACTTATGCTTTTGCATAAATTAGCAAAAATGAATAAAAGAAAGGTTAACTAACTATAGAAATTCAAAATTAAAATAAACTATTCAAAAAAAACATTGTCATTTATTTCTTCCCTATTAGATCCAAATATTAAAATGCACTTTTTTTTGATACCAAATTTTTCATTTGTATACTACAATATTAAAACATCATTGATGAGCATTTAAAATAATAAAAGTGCATTTGAAAATCTATCTAAAATGTATTTTACCTAACAACAATTCCTAATTGTTGTCCAAAATATGCTCTATCATCTCCAACAACTTCAAAGCTTTCCATTGTATCTTCATTTTCTGAATCAATGATAAATCATATGTTGCCTTTGAATTAAAAAGTTGATCCTTTAATCACAACAGAAAATTTTCAATGAATGAGAATCCAAGGAAGTTGATTTTTGTGCATTGTTAGAGTGATAATTGTTTTTTGTTGTTGTTTAATTAATGGATATAAAGCACTCCAGTGATTATAAGTACTATACTCATTTAATTATTATAATTATTAGTGTTTAAAACCAATTTTAACATTTCAAACAGATATTACTTCTAAGAAAAAAAAAACTTCCATGTGCTGGATATCACAAATAAAAATTGAAAAATAGGGTGTGATGTTTAAAAACAAAGCAAATACTTAAAAACTTAAAACAGCTTATGAAGTAGAAATGTTTTTTCATGAAGATGACTTTAGTTTGAATTCAGGTCATCCATAGGGCAAGTAAGTGTAAATAAATAAGTTAATAATAATAAAAATAATAATCATCATCAAAATAAAATAGTAGAATTAAGTTTACGTGACAAGCAATGACTTAATCAAACTACTATTATTTTTAAATGCTTTTAATAGAATAAGAATCAAATATTTACCAATTTTTAATTATGCAAATAAGATGCATATATCAAATGATTGTTTCATATATGAATATGTGTGAGAGAGCATTCATAGACAATATAAAATTATTATAGATATGGAATCAACTCATATTTAAAATATAATAAATTAAATTTTCTTTAAAAGATAAAGTATAATAATAAATTAATTAAAACTATATCTAATAGAAAGTTTTTTTTTTTAAAAAAAAAGTGATTAAATATCTGTAATTGAAATTTTTATTTTGTTGCTTTTGTTAACAATTATTATTTTAGGTTTTGTTTTAAAATAAAATGTTTATATTATCCTAGTCTATTACATCAAAACTGGCTTTAGAGAAAAACTAATAGAATATTTCTAGGAGAACGTTATATATTTTAATACTGTAATATTTTCACAGTAAATTTTTACAAAAATTTCCTCTGAGTATGCTTTAAAAATGTTGTTTTAAATATTTCAATAAATAATATCATTTAGGCAGGATAATTTGCTAATTTCTTTGCTGTTTCTTTTCTTCGGTAATGCCATTCTCTTCTTGTGACCATTTCAATTGCTAATTTTCAAATACAATGAAACTGTGATATATGCTGTTCAAATATATACTATTTTGATACTTATTTATTATCCTTCCTACCCAATTTGGCATTTTTTTTTACTACAGTTTCACCGACTACAACAATGTTTTTTTTTCCAATTTTATTTTACCAAATACATATTAGTTGTTAAGTTTAAAAAATTAATAAATCGATTATAAACTTCATTCAGAAGGTTTATTACATTTTTTTTTTAAATTTATATTGTAATGTGTAAACATTAACACACTCTGAACATCGAAAAACTATGGGGTCTACCAAATGGCCAAACAAAAAAAACAGTGGCTCCCACACAACACCTAAATTTTTATTTAGGCAAATTTATGTGGCATCGACTGTACAAGGAAAATTCATTTGTGATGATTTTACAGGCCATTGGGGATTTCAGGCCACCAACATAAATAATCTTCACTTACTCTTCTTTAAAAATAATACATACAAAGATGTTCCTTTTATATATATATTAATAAGTTGACTTATTACAAAAAAAAATAAAGTGAAAAAATTATAATTAATTTTTGCAGAAATTTTTCTTTTTTTAAAATAATAATAATAAAAAAGTAAATACCATATTAAATACTATCACTCCTTATCAGCCATTTTGTTTAAAATATTTATTGTGAACCCATGAACTGTAAAAATGGCTACCAAGTTTGGTAGTAAGGATAATATGCAAGTATCACTATTTCATTTACACACTATCCAAAAAAAATGTAAGTAAAATAAATAATAAATAAACAAAACCAACTTTAAAATTTGTAAATTTAATAAATATTATATAACAAGTCTTTTTTTTTTCACTTAGAGATCCATAGATTACATTTATTAATTATAATTCTTCAGATTACTTTGAAAGTATATACCTTTTATTTGTCATCTTTTTTTTATTATGTTGTAGTACATACAATACTTCATGTAATAAACAAGTTTTCTAAGAGTAAGGCTAGAAGTTTTATGAAATTTAAAAAAATTTGTATAGTGACTTTTTTAAGGGGTCAGAAAAAAAACTGTAAAATATTCTTGTATTTCATCAGAAAGTTTAAACTTTGAAGAGTTTATCCAAGGATCTGAAATAGATAATAATAGAGATAACTAAATAGATTCCAAAGTCAATATGGATCTAAAAATATATTAAACATTTATAGAGGTTGTAGTCTGTTGAAATGAGTTGATTAATATTCCATAGGAGAAAAAAGTTAAAATAATAATGTCCAGATCATGAAGGTCTGACACTTCATTTTTCATTTGATTTTTTTAAAAAAATTATGATATAGTAAATTTTTATTATTGTTATTTTTTGACTGAATACAAATGAGTTAAGAATCACGTAGTACAGTGATGGCGAACCTATGGCATGCATGCCAGAGATGGCATGTTTGAATTTTTTACTGGCACGCGAACTATTTATATATCATAATTTTCTTCAATATTTTTTTTATTGCTAAAATCTGTACTAATAAAAATTTACTGTAAAGGTAAAATAAATAAATATTATATTAGAATTCAATTTAGAAGTGAATTCTGATTAGAAGCAATAAATTATGATGTTTTAAGGCAAATAAAGTGGTACCGGTATACTGTGTTGTCATATTCTATAAACCTGTCAAATGATTCCAATAAAACTAGAAAGTAAACTCAATAAAATATTTTATAACTCTTTTGAAGTAATTTTTTTCAAATCTAAAGTAAAAGTAATAAAATGTTTTTCTGGCCTAATCTTTCTCGATCTAAACATGTTGACATCATTCATTTTTTTAACATAATCAAAATCTTGAACAAAGGAACTAAATGCATAATCAAGGCCAACAAACAATGTTTGTTTTTTTTTTGCTTGAAGTTTTGCTGTAAAAGTGAAATGTAAAGTTAATAATATATTTTAACATATAATAAATCTTTGATTTATAAAATTATTAAAGCTCATTTAAATTTACTTTTAAATAAATTTGTTACCATTATATTAATATAACTAGTGAAAATAAAAAAACAAAAATTATCAAGCCATAGAAAATTTCAAAATTGGTGTACTGATGATTATGGAATGATTAATTAACAAAGGTACTTGGGCAATATGTGTTTTATATTCTGGAATGGCTGCATTGAGAACATCATCATCAAAATGGCATTATGAGACCAATCATAAATCTCTCTGTGAAAAAAGTAAAGATGAACAAAAAGAATATATTACCCATTTAAAAATATAAATATTCAATCAACATCTATAATAAAATTTTTTGAAAATCATTCAAATATAATTGCTGCTAGTTTTTTTTTTTTTCAAATGTAATTGCCAAACATGGGACACCTTTTAATGGTGGAGAATATATGAAAGAAGCTCGGATGAAATGTGCTACATTTCTTTTTAAAGATTTTGAAAACAAAGCAAAAATTATTCGGAGCATAAAAGATTTATCATAAGCTAGAAATACAGTTAAAGAAAGAATCTTGAAAATGGTTAACAACATAACTTACCAACAAAAAAGAGATATAAAATCTTCTAGTTTAATTTCTCTCTGACTTGATGAAAGTACAGACATAAAAATGGGTAAGCTCGTTTGGCTACTTTTATTCGCTATTGTGTTGGGAATAATATCAAAGAAGAATTGATCAGTTTAACCTCATTAGTAACAACAAAAGAAATAGATATTTGCAACATAGATGTTACCAAAATTGTATCAATAACTACAGATTGTGTTTATGACTGGAAAAGAAAATAGTTTTCTCAATTTATTTACCAATTGTATTGACATTCAATTTTGGGTTTTCATCGCATTATACATAAGCAGGTTTTATGCATGAAGGTCAGCTTTAAGTCGATGGTTGATGTGATTAAGTTAATCAATTTTATATCTACACATTGAGTGAGGTGAACTTAGTATACTATAGTTTACTTATGTACTGTAATGGTCAGGTTTGTACATTTGCTCAACAGACTGAGAGTCCAAGCCAGAGAACCAAAAGCTGACCAAGTCGGGATTAGTAATACCCTACGTCTGATCATACCTTAACTCTCTCACTCATGCTTCCAAGTCAACCCATCACGAATGACATACCTGAGGTTACACTAGATATCTCTTTGATCACGTTCCAGCAGTAGCAAAGCAGTAAAACATGAGACATTCCCCCTATTACATATTCTATTATATAACTTAACTAGTGATTCATAAGATAATGAGCAAGTAATGAGACTGAGACAAATTTATATTTCATAAATTTAGTATAACATTTAATAAATACTAAAGCATAGTGACTGGTATATAGCTGGCTCACACGCAGGTGAGTGGATTCTCAGGGTTATAAAATAATATCACAAAGCAATGGGTGGATTCTCAGGGTTATAAAATAATATTACAAAGCAATGAGTGGATTCTCAGGGTTATAAAACAATATTACAAAGCATTGAGTGGATTCTCAGGGTTATAAAATAATATTACAAAGCAATGAATGGATTCTCAAGGTTATAAAATAATATTACAAAGCAATGAGTGGATTCTCAGGGTTACAAAATAATATTACAAAGTAATGAGAGGATTCTCAAGGTTATAAAATAATATTACAAAGCAATGAATGGATTCTCAAGGTTATAAAATAATATTACAAAGCAATGAGTGGATTCTCAGGGTTATAAAATAATATCACAAAGCATATGACTTTTTAATAAGCTTATCATCATCTTTCATGTCCTAATTCACACTATGTTTTATATACTGGAAATCAGTTATAGCTAGCTAGAGTGATCAATTTACTGGCAAATGATAGAGATTATATTATTATTAAGTTTAAGATTATATCATTATTGCTAAGTTTAAGATTATATTATTAATATATTTGCGTGATATAGATAATTGTTATACAGATAAACTCATTAACTCAGATTCTAGATCGGATCAACGCCGAAGTTACTTTCTAGGGAACTTGAACTGAAGTGAGGCAGTTGAATGTCAGATTCTAGTGCGTTAGAAACTATAGTATCAGATAAGTGCGCCTCGAATGCATTCTTAATTGAGGTTTATTACATAGTAAACGGTTACCCTAGCCGATCTGCTTGCTATAATGGAAGAGGCCTTTTTATTAAGTGAACAGAAAAGTGGCTTATGAGCTCTTTGGAAACGCTTTGGTTCCGTTAAGTACGAATAACTGTCACATTTGCCTAAACTTTCGAGGCGTGACTTGATGACTTGATGAAATACGAAGAAATGTTGCAGTGGCCTAAACTTTCGAGGCATGACTGGACGTGGGACAATCTTGAGGTGGGCCATTATAGACATAGCAAGTAGATATGCATATTTATGCAAATTAGCAATACATTTGCAACGCTAAATTAATATTTATAAATTAATTATGCCAAAATCTTAGCTTCTTCAGTACTACTACCACCAGTCAGTTCATAAATGAGCTTATTAAATTATATGATAAAACCGATAATGAGAATCTGACTTAAGGTTTTCTGCATAGCTACTTATTCTCTAATTAAACGAAGTTATAGCAAACTTAAGATTTTTTAGAACGGGGAACATTAATTATATGTAGTATAACCTACATCTAATATCAAACTGATTTTTAAATAATAAAATATGAGTTATAAAATAGCTCACACAAATTATTGATTTTTAAATAAATTACTCATCTTAAATAACTTGTCAAAATAGATCTTACTAATAATGCAAAATGTTTTAAATAGCGAATGCAAACCTACATTTTAAATAGCTTGCGTAAAATATACTTTTTAAATGACAGGCAAAATACATATTTTAAATCACTTACGCAAATGTAATTCTTAAATAACCTGGGCAAAATCTGCGTTTTAAATAATATACGCAATATATACGTTTTAACTAACTTTAGCAAACATTTTCATTTTAGATAACTTGAAAAAAAGATGCGTTTTAAATAATATACGCTAAATATATATTTTAAATAACTTTAGCAAAAGATTTATTTTAAGGAACTTTAGCAAAACATTTTCGTTTTAAATAACTTTAGCAAAAATGTGTTTTAAATAACTTGTTCGGGCATTATAAATACCGATTCACTCTAGCATAAATAATAGTTTTATTTCAGAAAGTTTTGGCTATATTCTTTATATCGCAATACTCTGATATAATAAAAGTGATTACTCACTCCTCTCCCCCCGATAATTTATTAACACACAAGATTCCATTCTGATAAACACAGCATAAATCAATAAACATGAACTTAAAACTAAAGATAGATGGCATATAAGAATAAATTGCATAAAATGATCAATAAGATAATAATTTAGAAATAAGAATTTGTTGTATGTTTTTATAGAAACTAGGTGTTTAGGATTATTTAAAATTATTAATGATCAAGCAAGAATTTTGAGAGTGCTTTAAGATTTAAATAAGTTTAAGATAAACATTTTAGTTGAACATTTAGAAAATATAATTAATTATGGGATTTATTTGTTAGCTAGCATTCATTTAGAATACGTTTTAGTTATGTATGAAATTTAATATTTGGCAGAAAGGATTTACCGGTAAAGTCTTTAAGGCATTGTTCAATATGCTTCTCTCTCTATTCAGTCAGGCTGGGCTTCTCTTTGGTTTTAGTCTGGATGCAGCTTCGCAAATTTATTTCTGTGGCAGCTTTCCCCATTACTCTGGTCAGGAACTCTCGGGTCTCTCAGGTACAGCTTCTTTCTTAGTGTGCTGGGCATGGTTGAGGTTTTCTCTCATCGGTAGCCGCTCGTGGAAGAGCAAACTGCTGTCTCTTTGTCTTCTAGCCAACAGTCATCTTTGGAGCAGCTTGGATGGTAGTTTTCTAAGATTCAGCTTTCTAAAATGGCAGAAACAGTTTTCTTATTTAACTTTCAGCTCTGGTCTTCAGAAATAATTTTTGGCAGCAATAACACAATTTTCACAGCGACAGCAACAGGAAAAATTAAGACAGATGATGATGGATGGATGGATGGATGGAAGAGGACCTTGATGGCTATTTAGGCCCTTTTTTATACTATATTTTTGACAGTAGTTACCTCCTACTTTGAGTCATGCCACATCACCTGATGACTAGTTCAAACTAGCCTTTAATCAAATATCCAGTTAGTAAAATATTTAGTATAGTTAAATCTGGACTTGGAAAGGCTCTATTGTTTTAATTGACGTCATAGTTTTAAAAGATATATTTTCAAGAGAATGGTCACAGCAATTTGTATAGATTTTTGTATAGATTTATGCCTGACTGAATAATATAATTGGTCTTGGTTATAATTTTTAACTAGGTCAAATTTTGGCTAAAAGATTTATTTTTAGAACGAAGTGTTAAAACTGAAGTACTTTCTGCTTGTGTAATTTTAAACAAAAAGGAATTGAAAATTATCTAACTTGAAAATTATTCAAAATGAATACTGACTTAAAAAAAATAATTTAGAACGAATATTGAAAAATAAGTAATATTATAAATTTAAACTTATTATGCTGCTATATAGATAAATTTTAATTATACAGTTATGTTTATTTCAGCTTTAACAAATCTAACTGAATATGCTCGTATATAAATATTTGAGACTGTATTTTTATATTTATAATAGGACGATTATATATGCACATACCCTGCTATATTATAAGCACAAAGTTTTTAAAATTTTAAGAAATACACGCCATCTGGGTATAACGAAATATACTATTATCGAAGATAATAGGTGAAACAGATGTAACTGTTTCAGTACAACAATATCCAATGATTAAGTTGAGGAAAAGTTCTTCAAAGATTCATTGAATATTTAGAAGAAATTAGACTGTTTTTATATAATGAAAAAATCATTGAAAAATATAATGAATTAATTGATATGGAATAGCTTTCAAAATTAATGTTTTTTAAAGATATGTGTCCACATCTAAATGAATTAAATGTGAAACTGCAAGTTATAATAAGACAATTGTTGTCGTGTTTGATTTGCTCAAAGTATTGGAAGTTAAATTACAAATTTTCAACCATGGTGTTATTTCTTACACCTTCAAATATTTTCCAAATCTAAAAAAGTTCTTGACTGATTTAGAATCTCATGAGAAGCCAGATCAAGTAAAATTGAGGCAAGACTTTTGTGCTATTCAATAAATAATTGATTCATTTTCTTTAAAATTTACACAGTTTAGACAATTTTCAGAAATATCAAAATTTATTTTATATCGAGATATAATATCAATATATAGTCAAAAATTTACACAGTTCAGACAATTTTCAGAAATATCAAAATTTATTTTATATCCAGACATAATATCAATGTATAGTCTCAAGATAGAAATTTTTGAGTGGCTTAATTTTAAAAATATGGAAATGCAATCCGTCAATTTTCAATTCAGTTCTATATAAAAACAGAAATTTGTTGACTTGGGGAACGAGTCAGAAACAATGGAAAATAATCGATTATTGGATATATGTAAAAAGAATGCTGAAGAGGAACTATTAACTGCCTGGAATGCTATTCATGAAACATTTAATAGTTTAAAAAAATTAGCAATCACTATATTATTAATTATCTCCTCTACATATGCTTGTGAATCATTGTTTTCAGAAACTAATTTAATATATAATAACCATAAGATGATTCTTCCCACTTTTGATATTAGCTGAAATATTGGGTCAGAACAGCTTACATGACAAAAAGGACAGATTTGTGTGAAATATATTTTTGAATATGTGTAATGTACCAGCAGAAAGATTACTTAGATACAAATTTTAAAGTTAAATATATATACAAATTTTAAAGTGAAATATATCAAAAAATAATTGTCTTTATGTAAAGAAATAAAAAAATTATAAAAAATACTGAACTCCTTTGTTCTTGTTTAAATTTTATCTAAAAACATGATCAGTGATCAGCATGAATCTGACTTAATACCTGTATTACATTTCATTACGAAATTCCACAAAAAAAAAATATCTATGGAATTTTAAAAAAAAAAAGAATTCCAGACATATAAAATTAAAAATAAATCAGCTTAGTGATGCTCAAACAAATAATACTACACATAAGTAAAAAGGCCAAAAATAGAACACTGGATAGATAGCTTCCAGTTATAGAATATTTTTTAAAAAAATAAAATAATTTAAAACAAATATATAAAAAAATAGCAAATAAAATTAAAAAATTATTTTAATCTTAAAGATTATAAAATACAAAAATATTTTAAATAATACCAATTAATTCTATCCTCTCCATTAATCGTGAAGAATTTAAATGAAATAAAAAACAAGACTTGTAAAATTAAAAAATAAATATATATTTAGCTTAAAACATTGTCTACTTACTTTCCTCAATTCTATTCTCAATATGAAGCAGGATTTTATGTAAAAATAAACATATAAATCTATAAGAATACAAGAATTGCCTATTAAATGATAAATTTTTCAAAATATGAAACTCTCCCTCCCCCCCAAATGTACGATTCATAATTTTTTATTGACCAAAATCTATCTTGCCAAGCATGAGGTGACTGTAACAATGTCTTTAAAATCTTTTTATACCTAGACATGCCATTTTTGAAGTTCAGCCCACCAAATCCTACCTACTTATAAATAATCGCAGCTAAACAGAATATCTCTTGTACATAAGATCTGAATAATCTCCTTGTTATCATTTTGGTCTGCTGTGAAGATTTTTAACAATTAATAGCTACAAATGTCCAACAGTGCAAAATAAACTGATTATTTTGTCCTTAAAGAAAATGATTTTGTATTAGTATTGTCAATTTAGCCTTTATTAAAATAAATATTGACAATTCTAGTTTTATATCAATCATAAATATATCAAGCAAGTATGCATTAAGCACATAAATATTATTAAAAATAAATAAAACTACTATGTTTTGAATAATCACACACTACATCCAATATTCAGTTGGCCGTTTACCTTCCATTAATCATCTGGAAACATAATCATATACTCATTTTACCATAATTTTTCTGATCAAATACATTTTTCTCTGATCCTGAAAATAAATAATTTTCCCCTATATGACTCAAACTTAATTGTAAATTATTTTGATAACAATTTTGTTAAGATTTTCTTTTTATTACCAATTAAAATTATCTCAATTTTCTGAAACATAAGACAGTAAACTTTTGATAATTTATTCACCCCACTATCTTATAATTTTTTTTTTTTTACTAACATAGTGACACCAATTTTCTCTATATATTTTTCACTAGAAATTTTTCAAGTTTTATATTGCTTATTTTAATTTCGAAAAATGGCCTTAGGAAAAATTCATGTTGTGTAATATGTAAAAAAAGATCTGATAAATTTGATTATATTTAATTAATGGATATTTTTTTTATAAAAGACTGATTAGAAAAAGGATATCAATAAAAAATGTAAATATTAATCAAAAATTCATAGGAAAATTAAAGTGATACATAGTTCTTATTCATGATTATCTGCTTTTTTTAAACAAATAAAAAAATTTACAATTCATATAGTATTGCATAGATAGAACTTTAAAAAATATTTCAAATATTCTGCTTGAAGAGAGAGAAAAAACTAAACAAGAAAAGTAAATGCTATGTGCATAACATTATCAATATTCAATTCACTAAACATCACATGATTACTATCTCGTACTAGCACATAATTGTTATTAAACAAAACAAAACTCTCCATATAATAGTGCCATCTTGTGCCAACAAGAGCAATCAATGGATGCCAGAAGGCTTGTGCATAAAATCCCTATCTAGTGCCTACTCATCCAATATCCCCAGACTAGTTTCTGGCTTGTGGTCTTCATCAGTGAGGAATCTTGGATCTGAGAGCACTGCACCTAGATCTTAGGATCTAATGCAACCCTCCAGCAGCCACCTTTTAACTCTACTTAACTACAAAACTATGAGAATGAAATTGAAAATACAATATTTTCAATCTAAGCTCAATAGCTTATATAGTCATATGGGTCTGAACTCAATTCAGCACCCATACATTTTGGTGTCTTTGTACTAGGTAGGGATTTTATGCACAAGCCTTCTGGCATCCATTGATTGCTTTTGTTGGCACAAGATGGCACTACTGTATGGAGAGTTTTGCTTTGTTTAATAACAATTATGTGCTAATATGAGATAGTGATCATGTGATGTTTAGTGGATTAATACCAATCCTGGCTAATAGGATAGTGGTGGCTATGGTTGTTAAGGAGCCAAAGACACCAAAATGTATGGGTGCTGAATTGAGTTCAGACCCATATGACTATATAAGCTATTGAGCTTAGACTGAAAATATTATTGTATTTTCAAATTTCATTCTCATAGTTTTGTAATTAAGTAGAGTTAAAAGGTGGCTGCTGGAGGGTTGCAAATTAGATCCTAAGATCTAGGTGCAGTGCTCTCAGATCCAAGGCTCCTCACTGACGAAGGCCACAAGCCTGAAACTAGTCTGGGGATATTGGATGAGTATGCACTAGATAGGGATTTTATGCACAAGCCTTCTGGCATCCATTGATTGCTCTTGTTGGCACAAGATGGCACTACTGTATGGAGAGTTTTGCTTTGTTTAATATTCAATTCACTGGTCGATGTCCTCTTTACTTATAAAAAGATTAATTTGTTTGATGAGATTCATATACCTAAATGCTATAAATTTGAAATTTTGTGATCAATTTCAGTTTTAATTTTTAAATGTTTTAAAGAAACATTGGTCTTAAAAGTTTTACAACTAGTGAGTATGGATGGGTTTAACAAACCAAAGATATCATGTATGTATAATCTTTTTCATTTATTGCTGTACTTCTTGCCTCAATCTAAAATTTAAATTGATTTAATCTTCTCTCCTATAACAATTGTCCATAAAGAAAGTCTATTTATATATATATATATTTACATTGCTTTTCCTTTATTTTGTCTTACTATTTTTCTATATTAAGTGCTATCAATATACAATAATGTTGAGATTAAGCAGTCACATCAACCTCAAAACATCATTTCAAACTATTCTTGTATATATTACATTGAAAATCATGAATAGATATATAACTATTTCTATCATATAACTATAATTTTTTGATTTGGCAGTACCTAATAAAAATAATAGTGCAAGTCATTATAGTATGTATTTAAACCTACATTACAAAGATTAATGAGCTCTGATATTTAAAGCTTTTTTATAAAACAATGAAGTCTTAAAATAATTAAGCCATATAAAAGCAAAAATAAATTAATAGAGTTTAAATGATTAAGAAGAACTGATTGCTTGAGGAAATGAAAAAATAAATAAAAATTTTAAAAAGCTGAAAAAGTACTCCAATAAAATCAAATAAAACACTGCAATCAAAATAAAGTTTTCAATCTGCAACAGATATAGATATCTATAGAACTGAAAATTAAATTCAAATTGCAGATCCTTGAAATTAATATGAAATCATTATTTTATATTGTAACTGTATATATATGACGTTATATTATTTTAAAATTAAAATGAAGAGGGAAATAAATTTTAAATAAAATTGATTTATTACAAACTAAAGGTAAATTAAAAGTTATATTTAACATATATATATATATTGCAACGATGGAAAACTTTTTTTAAAAAAAGTATTTAAAAGTAAGAAATTTTTAAAAAAGTAAAGATCTAAAGATTAGTACTTTTAATAAAAAGTTGTATAAAAGAAATAGAAATAAATGATAATTTCTATTTTAAGAATCATGTTTAATCTTTAGTAAATGGAAATGACTGTTTTATTAATTAAATGTAAAGCAAACTAGCCCTTGGGCACTTAAATAATTGAAAAGTCAGATAAAAGAATGAAAAAATTAAAGATTGACCAATGCAAGCACCAAACCATGCACGGGTTAGAAAGAAAAACATCTGGACCTTAGAATCAGGGATGTCATATTTGTTGATTCGTAAATTTGGTGATAAGGGAGGTCTAAAATTATAAAAGAGAAAATTTATTGAATTCATTAGTTGTTTTAATCTGACTATTGATCTTCTGTGAACTGTAGCTGTATTGCAGACTCCATGATGTAGGAGACTTGCAATAGATTTAATTTCCTGTATCAGCTGAGGCCTCCCTATGACAGTTCCTGACCCAAGTATTGGCAAACAACAGTTTCATCTCCAAAGAACAATCTACATAAAATGTGAGATTTAGGATGGACTTCCATAAACCTGCTGCAACCAGGAGGATTTGTAAAAACTTACTCTGGGAGGTATACACTTTTTCAATATGAACTTATAGATCGATCTCTTAAACAAATTTACAATTAGTAACCTAAAATATGAACTCTTATCTGATTTAAAGCATTCTAAATCCTTTATTAATATTTTTTTATGTATATGTTTGCTAATCATTTCCATTTTTCTTTTATTTATTTTTATCTGTTCACTAAATTATTGACTTTAAAGTTGAGCGTAGATGGCTGCATAGAGTCAATGCTGGTGGAAGGATATATGGGTATTTGTATCAATGTAATGTGAAGCGTGTTAGCATACAGGGCAAGCATGCCCAAATGAATGCATGATCCAAAGGAGTAGTCATCGCGTTGCAATGGACGCAGAGTATTCCCTGTGACACTGATTTCTTTTCGTTCTATGGATAGGGACTATAAGTCGGCAATAGACCGCTCCCCTTCCATACAAAGCATTTCTCTTTAATGTTTTATATACATGATTCCTTTGTCAGACAGATGCACATTCCTGTACTGGACAAGAATCATTTCTTTTAAATAATATCATGCTACAGATGCACATTTCTGTCAGCATGGTTTTATGCTAACATCATATTGCATTGGTTGCATCTGTATATCAGGAAGCAAGCACTGTTTTAGCTATGAACTTTTGTCCTGAGGTTGGATATTTTTGAAGTTTTAATTGCGTAATCTATGCAGCTTATTGTAACGGTATATAATATGCTGTTACATTATTTTAAAATAAAAATAAAAAGATCGTAAATAAAAATTGATTTATTAAAAATAAAAAACTTAACTTAAAAACTGAAAATTAAAAGTTGTTTAACATATATATAGATCACGCAGATGGACAACTTTAAAAACTATTTTAAAAATAAAAGTATTTGAAAGTATTTTTTTTTTTGTAAAAAAGTAAAGATTGATATTTTTTAAAATAGAAGTAAATAATTTCTATCATGTTTAATCTTAAAAAATGGAAATGATTGTTTTTTTAATTAAATGATTGTTTTAAAGCAAACTAACCCTTGGGGCACTTAAAATAATTAAAAGGTCAGATAAGAGAAATAAAAAGAATTAGCTTGACCAATGGAAGCACCAAGCCACGCACGGACCAAAAAAGAGACTCTAGGATTAGTGATGTCTTGCTCGATGAATCCGAAAATTTGCTGATAAGAGGCTAATAAAAATATAAAAGCCAAAATATGATTATTAAAAGTTGTTGTCTGAGATACTGACTATTAAGCTATAAATGAACGGTAGCTGTATTGCAGATTTCACAATGTTGGAGTCTGCAATAGATTTAATTTCTTGACAACCAGCAGAGGCCTCCCTATGACAGTTATGGATCAAAAGGAATGGCGAGTAACGGCTTCATTTTTTTAAAAAAGGACAAACAACAGTCTACCAAGTAATCACGAAGATGGACCTCTAAATCTGCAGAATCCGGAAAGTATAAACTTTTTCGCTTATCTAATAGGAACTTTTTCTAAATTTGAAATGAGTAACTGAAAATAAGTAATCAATCCGTAAAAAAAAAAAAAGTTATATAAATAACTGGACTTTTATCTGACCAAGAATAGAACTCCAAATCAATTATTAATATTTATTTTATATACGTTTGCTATTTTAATCATTTCCATTTTTTTTATTAATATGAATTAATTAAATCATTAGAATGTACTTAAATTTAGGTTGGGTGTGGACGGCTATATAGATTCATTAAGTTTGTTAGTTTAAGGGAGGGTTAAACTTGGGTTAGTTGTTTCGCAGTTAAATTGGGTTAATGTATTGGATATATTGGTGTAATTAGTAAATGTAGTATGAAGATCCGCCACGTGCAGGATCATGTATACGCCGCACTTGGGCAAAATAAGTCCCATTTCTTAATGACCATCGGAAGCAGATGTAGTCCCTGCTCCTTGGATCACCCCTTTAGCCTATGGAATGGGATAGTAAGACGACCAAAAGATCCGCAATCCCTTCATATGGAGTTTTCTTTTTTTATTGTTCTTCTTGCCAGACAGATGTAACATTCCTGTACTGGATGAGAGACAAATTCTTCTCTATAACCATGCTGTTCAGATGTGCATTCCTGACAGTATGGTATTGTGCTGTTGTATTCATGCTGCATTGAATACATCGATATATCAGATAGATTGGTGTTGGTTTGACTGTGAACTTTTGGCCTAAGGTTAAATAAGGGCTATAGAATATTTTCTTTTTCGAATGAATCCGTGTAGCGTATCTATACTTAACATTATAAAACAAACTCTTATTAAAATCCATCTGTGTGGACTGTTTAAAAGAATAATTTAAATTTAAAAATTAATATTAAAATATAAACAAGATAAATTTTATTCCTCAATTTTAAATATTTATATGTGTGTCAATAAATTGTTTGTGTGTGTTAATACTGGCAGTAGCTTATTTATTTATTTTATGGAAATCTTTTTCATTAAAATATATTTTTAAGTATCTATATTATAAATTATCTCTGCTGCTCCATGAACTAGTGGCATGGGCTGACGGTCGGAATAAAAATATATATGTAAAAATGGGATCTTAACTTACGTATCTGCCTACTATATAAATTTTCCAGGTTCAAATAGCCTGGTGGTGCCCTGTACGGCAGATACGATAAGACTCCTTGATTACCCCGACCGTTATAATTGGCCCCAAAATTATAAGTCAACTTACCGTATTTGCCGTACAGGGTGCCACCAGGCTACCTGAAACTGGAAAATTTATATAGTAGGCAGATATGTAAGTTAAGATCCCATTTTTACATATATATTTTTATTCTGATCGTCAGCCCATGCCACTAGCTCGTGGAGCAGCAGAGATAATTTATAATATAGATACTTAAAATAAATTTTAAGGAAAATGATTTCCATAAAATAAATAAATAAGCTACTGCCAGTATTAACACACACACACAATTTATTGACGCACATATAAATATTTAAAATTGACGAATAAAATTTATCTTGTTTATATTTTAATATTAATTTTTAAATTTAAATTATTCTTTTAAACAGTCCGCACAGATAGATTTTAATAAGTTTGTTTTATAATGTTAAGTATAGATACGCTACACGGATTCATTCGAAAAAGAAAATATTCTATAGCCCTTATTTAACCTTAGGCCAAAAGTTCAGTCAAACCAACACCAATCTATCTGATATATCGATGTATTCAATGCAGCATAAATACGGTAGCACAATACCATACTGTCAGGAATGCACATATGAACAGCATGGTTATAGATAGGAAATTGTCTCATCCAGTACAGGAATGTTACATCTGTCTGGCAAGAACAATAAAAAAGAAAACTCCATAGGAAGGGATTGCGGTTCTTTTTGCCATCTTACTGTCCCATTCCGTAGGCTAAAGGGGTGATCCAAGGAGCAGGGAATATGTCTGCTTCCGATGGTCATTAAGAAATGGGACTTATATTGCCCAAGTGCGGTGTATATGCGATCCTGCACGTGGCGGATCTTCATACTACATTTACTAATTACACCAATATATCCAATACATTAACCCAATTTAACTGTGAAACAACTAACCCAAGATTAACCCTCCCTTAAACTAACAAACTTAACGAATCTATATAGCCGTCCACACCCAACCTAAATTTAAATACATTCTAATGATTTAATTAATACATATTAATAAAAAAAATGGAAATAATTAAAATAGCAAACTTATATAAAATAAATATTAATAATTGATTTAGAGAGTCCATTAATTTATATTACTCCTTTTTTTTTACGGATTGATTACTTATTTTCAGTTACTCATTTCAAATTTAGAAAAATTCCTATTAGATAAGCGAAAAAGTTTATACTTTCCGGATTCTGCAGATTTAGAGGTCCATCTTTGTGATTACTTGGTAGACTGTTGTTTGTCCTTTTTTAAAAAAATAAGTGTCATAGGGAGGCCTCAGCTGGTTGTCAAAAAATTAAATCTATTGCTGACTCCAACATTGTGAAATCTGCAATACAGCTACTGTTCATATATAGCTTAATAGTCAGTATCTCAGACAACAATAACTTTTAATAATAATATTTTGGCTTTTATATTTTTATTAGCCTCTTAACAGCAAATTTTCGGATTCAACGAGCAAGGCGTCATAATCCTAGAGTCTCTTTTTTGGTTCGTGCCATGGCTTGGTGCTTCCATTGATCAAGCTAATTCTTTTTATTTCTCTTATCTGACCTTTTAAACTATTTTAAGTGCCCCAAGGGCTAGTTTGCTTTAAAACAATCATTTAATTAAAAAAACAATAATTTCCATTTTCTAAGATTAAGTATGATAGAAATCATTTACTTCTATTTTAAAAAATATCAATCTTTACTTTTTTTACAAAAAAAATACTTTCAAATACTTTTATTTTTAAAATAGTTTTTAAAGTTGTCCATCTGTGTGATCTATATATATGTTAAACAACTTTTTTCAGTTTTTAAGTTAAGTTTTTTCTTTTTAATAAATCAATTTTTATTTACGATCTTTTTATTTTCATTTTAAAATAATGTGACGGCATATTATATACTGTTACATATCAGTAAACTTCCTCAAAAAACATTTAAAAAAAAAAGAATTTACTTAGTGTTAGTAATGACATTACACAAATTGATTATACTAAACTTTTTTTAAAAGACAAAACTTTGATTAGTAATTAAAAAGACGAAACTTTGGTTAGTAATTACAAGAAAGAAAAAAAATGACTATTCTTTCCTTTCCACCCTAACTGAGATTACACCTCCTCCCTCAAGAATTTTCTTTTTCCTACATTTCATTATTAACTTAGGCAAGTCAAAGAAGTTACTTGATTTTAGACTTTTTTTTTTTTTAAAATTATGATTTATATTAATTATTACGTTTTATTCCTCGCATTTATTTCTACACATGTGCAATTTTCTTACTGGCAGTACTTTTTACACAAAATTCAAACTATAATTTAACGTTAATACAAAAAATATATATCCATTTCAGAAAAAATGTTACAGGCACGATTTATTTTTGAAATTCTCAGAGTACTCATCATTAAAGTGTATCAGACCACGGTGGGTGGCCAATTATAACAGTCGGGGTGAGCAAGGAGTCTTACCGTATCTGGCGTACATTCTAAAACAAAATTATATAAACTGTCCATCTGTGCAGATTTTAACTAAAGTATAAAATAATAACAAATTAAAGTAATATTAATTTATTCGTCAAATTTAAATTTATATATATGTGTGACAATAAATGTTTTTGTGTGTTATTACTGGCAGGGCCTAATTTTTTTTAAAAAAAAATATTTTCCTTAAATAAGTTTTATTATAAATCTCAGCTACTCCTTGAGCTAGTGGCAAGGGCTAATGGTCAAAATTTAGATCTTAACAAGAAGTATCTGCCTACACTATAAATTTTCTATGTTCGAATAGCCTAGTGGTACCCTGTATGGCAGATAGGGTAAGAGTCTATTTTCCTCAACCATTATAATATGGATGTGAAACTTGAAAAATAATTAATAAGCTATTTCAGAAATTAAAACATTTATCAATAGATGTTTCATAGTACCATGGATATGGAGTAGATGAGAGTAGTAATAAATGGAAAAAATTGTGAGAAAAAAAATATGCAAAAAGCTATTAAAGTGAAAATGATAGAGCATACGTCACATGCTACAAAATAAAAATATTGCAAAGGAATCTATGGATGCTTGAATAATTTAAATAAAAAATGCAAATGAAGAATCCCAAAACCAATAAAACATCACATGATCTATCATGCATCTTCAGCTTATGTATTGTTATTTTGCTAACATATTTTTTCCACTTTCTTTTCGCCACTAAGCTTTAGAAAGCAATGATAGATGCCAAATGATAGTACATAATAAATCCCTGTCCACTGCTTTCCTATCCAAAATCCTCAAACTAGTTTCAAGCTTATAGATTTTGTCAGTGAGGATCTTTAAATTTTGAAACAGTGCTCTTTAGGATCTAGTGCATCAATTCTCATCATTTAACTCTATTTTATACTACCAGGCTCAGTCCAAACTGAAAAATGTTTTCAATCTAAGCCAATTTTTTTGTATAGGCATATAGATAGAAATCCAGTTCAGTTTCCATATTCTTAGTTTTTCCAATAATTAAAATCATCTCTATCCAATGGCCAGGATTTGACATAAACCAATAAAACATCACATGACTTATCACATCTCAGCTTACATATTGCTGCTTTAGTAGTATACTTTTCCATCTTCTTTCTGTTACTTATTGTAAGCTATAAAAAGTAATGATAGTTGTCAGCTGGCAGTACTGATAGCTTGATAATATAACATAATAAGAGTAAAGGATGGTGTATCAAATCTTAAGGTCCAGTTGCACTATTCCAAAATCCAAAGTTCCTCACTGATGAAAGCTATAAATTTGAAACTAATCGGGGAATTTTGAATAGGAAAGCACATGATAGGGATTTATTAAGCACTGCCATCTGGCTCCTATCATTGCTTTCTAAAACTTACAGTAAGTAGCAAAAAGGTAGAAAAGTATGCTATTAAAACAGAAATATGTAAATTAAAGATGTGATAGATCTTGATATTTTATTCTTTTATATCAAATTCTGGCCTATGGGATAAAGGTAACTTTAATTATTAAAAAACTACGAATTCCATAATACAGGGGTGGGCAAATAGTGGCCCTGAGGCTGCCACATGTGGCCCGCTGAGTTTTTATGTGGCCCGCCAAGACAGTCAGAAAAATCTACTTTGAACTGAGATTTCCTTCCCATGCACGACCGAAGATTCGTATTGTATTTTCCACTAGGACGGCCACGTCAATACACATACTTAGGGCAGATATGATGATGTGCAGTGCTTTTCTGGTTGATCTGTTATTTCAATTGTCTTTGCACGTTTTCCAACTTTAGTGAACCATGACCCCTGAAAAACTAAATCAGGGTGAGTGGTGTTTAATAAAGATGGACAAACAATTTCTTTGGTAATACAGGGATAAGCACGGTTTTTTGGGTCAAAAGGGTGGCCCCTTTAACCTCCTTCCACAAAGCCCCGCCACTCCCCACAACCCCGCTTCCACAAGCCAAGCTAAAACAAGCCCACCCCTGCCATAATTAGACCGAACGGTTGTTCTTTTAGCAAGTTGGTTTAATTGAAATTTTTACTTTTTCAGCTGGGCTGATTGGTGGATAATATAAGAGTCAAGGTGGGAGCGGCAAGAAAGTGTTAGTCCTAGAAGTCCTTGCCTGACTCCTCACTGATGAAAGCCTTAAGCTTGAAACTAATCGGAGATTGTGGATAAGAAAGCACAGGATGGTGATTTACTAAATACTGTTATCTCGATAACTAGTGTTTTTAAAGTAAATAAGATTAAAAAAGGTGAAAATATGTATTAAAGAAATTAAAAATGTATAATGTTATGAGATTAGATTAAATAAATGACAGATGAAATCTAAGGAAAAATTTGTTGTAATTCCTACCCTTCACATAAACTGTTAAATAATAATAATGAAATAATAAATTGGAAAAAAAAATCTGGAAAAATGTTAAGTATTGATTTAATGAAAAAAGATGTCATTTTTTAAAAGGGATTAATAAGAACTATAAATTTAATGGTATAGAATATTTATATGTTAGAAAAGAATATTATAAGAATTGTAATCGAGTAGTAATTGTTAGTAAAGTTTATGTGAAATGTTTGGCAAAGAATTTAGGATGATGATAAATATAAATGTTTATTTATATGAGACATGATGTGATGTACTTGATTTCCTTAAAGGAATCTCTCAGCAACTATGACTAAAAAAACCTGTTAGCCACTTTATCTTCTCTTCCATTCCCCACCCTAAGCTTTCCCATAATCTAATCCATCCCATTTCCACAACATAAACTTTGTCAACTCTATGGTCTTTATATCTAAATCCCCCTTATCTTTTCCCAAATTCAGCATAAAAACCAATAACCCACTTTCTTTATAATCACTTTGTTCATATTTATTCTTCCATAACTTCATTATTTGTATCCTTTCTGCTTTTAAGCAATTACATTCAATCAACAGGTGCCTAATATTTTCTATGCCTTCCTTACACAATTTACATGTATATTTTCTTGTTGCTAAAGATCCCATTCGAGCCTTAAACAATAAACTACTTTCCTAGCTATTATCATAAATTAAGTTGCACCCAATGTACCATTTACTTCTATATATATTTAAACTCTTTTTACTCTCCATACTAGTTCTCCATCTCTCCAACTCCCTATTCTTTATTAATGCATCCATTCTTTTATCCCATTCATTACCACTATAACACTCAACAATCCTCCTAACATAATCATCCCACCTTTTGTACAAGTATACTGATATAAATTATTTATCCAAATCTTTTGCATACCGCATTACATTTCTCACCCATCTTGCTGCCTGCCCTATACTCGTAACCCAATTTAAATACTATTTTGGCTATTCTTTTATTATCCATAAACTGCAACCTACCAAACATTTTCATTTTACTTTTTTGCATCTCTCATATAAAAACTTGACCATCCCATTTCTCCTTGAATTGCCTCCTTTGCTGTCCACACCTCTGCATCTAATGCATATCTTCCTACTTCCCTTTGTACTTTTTCTAAGTAATCTAATACCTCTTTACTAACACATAATGCATCATTACCATATGTTAACTCTGCTACTGCAACTTGCTTCCATACAATTCTAGCTACATCATATTTATTATGAGAACACTGTTAATTTCTTTACCAAACCCTTTACCAATTTTTTCTCCCATTCATCCAAGCAATTTACATAAATGAATACAGAAGTTCTCTCCAACAAATTCATATTCACAATATTCAAATAAGAAAATCTTACTTTCTCCAGAAAAATTTAATGCCTAACTACATTATATTTATTTTGTACAAATGCTTATTCTTTTTCCATAAAATATTATGCAGATTCTTTTTTTCGAGCAAACTAGAATTATTCACAATTCAGTAAACAATATTAATTATTTATAATTCAGCAACGAACATTACTGAATAACAAATTAACTAAGTGATCGAGTTGTGCACATACACACACAAATTTGGATATGAATAAACACACACTATATATATATAAACGTATACCAATCGAAAGGCCCGCATAGGGCTTACAATTACATTAGATAAAATAAAAAACGTTATTGAGAAAATACAAGACTCGTAGTTCATTGACCTAGTTTGTAATAAACACGTGTTTTCCATAACAATGTTTACTCATTTCTGAGATAAATAAAACAGGTTTATATGCAAACAAAGCAACAATCAATTTTTCTTTGGGAAATATGAATATCCGTAAGTAAGCGTTACTTCTTTTTCCATAAGAATTTATAAGTAAACGAAACGAATAATGGTTCATATGAGCAATTACAATATTTTAAAAAATAATAATTTGACATTAAATAAAATATTTGTATTTCACTAAAAGCTGTTTACCTAATATCGATAAAAATAATTGTAAACTAATTTAACTAATATATTTAATGAAAAATATAAAATAATAATCGAGTTAATATAAGGAGTAACCTACCTTTATCAGATCCATCCATATTTTAGCAGAAATAAATTATATTTAATAGTACATATTACTTAAATTTTAATTACAAATTTCCACCACTCCCACAAATATATATATAGAAGAATTTTAAAATGATATAAATAAAATTTTCACTATCATTTCAGTCAAGGACTATTTCGGAATTCAAACGATTAATAAGATAATCAAATCTACCAGCATGCAATGCGCGAATGAAGGCATAGTGTTCTGGATAAAGCATTATTCTCTATTTAATAAATAACTGAATTTAATATTGAAATTCCAAAATATATTTAACTAAACATCATTCCAAATTTACATAAATTTTATAAAAATGCAGAATATCTGCTTTTTGCACAAATTTAATTTTCTGTTTAGTGGTATTTTCAAATGCAAAATAATGGTAAGCATCACTATAGATAGTTAATGGTTTGTTTTATTTTTAATGCTTGTTTTTGGTACCTGTTGTAATAAAAACATGCATAAAATTTACAACTATTTCTCTTCAATCTGCTCAAGTATATCAGAAAATAGATATCATACCCACATTTCACCTCAAGTAGCACTATTATCAAATTCAAAAATAGCCTAAAGTTTTGATTCATAATTATATCAATCTGATAATAGGTCAGTAATAAATTTTAATGTTTTCTGTTTATGCTGGCCCATGAAGATAGTATATACCCACAAAACATCATTTGGTTATATTTGACATGCAATGAGTTGTTTTGTTGATGTAGACCATCCTAGTAAATAATAAAAGATGCCTATACTCAATATAAAACTAAGGTAACTATAGTACCATTCACTGGTCTAATAGCAGATCTATATAATTATATAAGTAAGTTGTTAGAGCATTTTTAATAATCCTAAAACATGTACAAAAATATCTACATGGTGAGAAGAGCATTAGATCTATACATTTGTGCTGATAGACCAGGAATTAGTCTATAATATGGATATAAAAATGGTTCTAAAGTGGAGTGAAGAGAATGCTTTTAAAAGTATACATCAAATATAAACAGAGAAAGTCTTATGATCATTTTATCTCTAATAATAGATTAAAATAAATCTTTAAAGTAATATTATAAATCAAGAAATATTCAAAAATATTATTGTCAATATCTTAAAAAATAATGAGAGACTATTTATAAAATATTTTGGGTTAACTATCTATCCAAAAAGTTTCTTTCAAAAACCTAGGTGTGCTTTATAAGTTTTTTCAATTTTTTAATATTTTTATTTAATAAAAATATTAAAAGTATATTTAATGCTCTTTACTTTAGATATTTTTGCAAACCCTTACATATTAAATATCATATAAAATTAGAACCTTTATTTGCAGAACTTAACATTTTCATTCTATGAAGATTTTTTATTTCATCAAAGTTTGATTTCTTCTTCTTTTTTTTGCAAGGTATCTTTAATATTATTCACATTTTGTTCAGATTTAAGCAAATTTTATCACTTCTTTTAATTTCAGTTTGGCATATCTTTTTAATCAACTTATTTTAATTTATAAAAGGCAAAAAAAATCCAATCAAACATTAACCATATCAATATTATTAAATCTTTGTGTAGATTTTCATACAGAATATATTTTGTTCCCTATTTTCTGAAACTCACATGTGTCTACATTTTGTTACTGTATGAAAATGATCTAAAACTAACCAATTTATATTCTTATAGAATTAAAGATTTTGTAATGAATGTAATCACATATATTTAATTATTTTAGTAACATTTTGCAATCAATACACTTTTGATTTGCTGACTACTGCAAATTTAAGAACTTTAATTTATGGTTAACACTATATCATTTTTCCATGCCATCAAGCAAAATAATCTTTCCGCAAACAAGGGAAAAAATTATGAATCCAGTTTCACATCAACGCTTGTGCCTGAAAACAAAACAAATAACCCAGATCACACTAGTAGTGAAGAGTCCACAGACATCAGCTCTTCCTCTGAAATAAAGCATAACAATGGATATTTCAAACATCAAGATGATAATCACGATTCCAATAAAACAACAAATGAACGATTTAGGCAATCACAAAGATATATAACTAAACCAGATTATACACAAAAAGATAATATGACAGCCAACACTTATGCAAACATTGTAAAATCCAATAATAATGACAAATCAGTAACAGGAAACATAAAACACAATTCAAATAATCTGCAAGACAATAATGAAGCCACACAACAATTGATTGAGTTGATGGGGGAGTTGGATGAGGCATCAGACGCAGGAATGTTTATACATGAACCATCAAACAGTTCTCATGACCAACTCAATAATCATCAGCTTTATACTGAAACAGTTACCAAATTCAATGAAGCCATGCCACAAGGATTACTAAAATCTTTTGCTATCTTCAATGATGAAGCCTCGCTCATTCTGTCCACTACAGACCACTTACTAAGATTATACCCATTTCCAACCAGTAAACTCTTCGACCTGCTAAAAGCCCAAGTCTCTGGAAAGTTATTCAAAGGGTATCATATCACCCAACCCACGCTATCTAATCCTCCAATTTACAAACATCATGGCAAAACAAGCTTTTAAAAATAAATATAGGATACTTGATAACAGATACCTAATTACCATCAATCCAAACATAGTCCGTGACACTTCAATAAGTGGCAGGGTAAAAAATTGTGGTCTGGGATTCAACATTTCTGACTTACAAAACCTTCTAATGCCTTATGGGCAAATCACTTCTTTTAAATATCTTAGGGTCCCTGGAATACAAGAAGAAGTTCCGCAAAACATAGCACTCTTTCGAATTACATTAAAAAAGGGAATAGTGCCATTAGATATCCCCCCCCCCATAATCCGTATTGGAAGAGTGCCTCTTTTCATCTCATTCTGGGGAGTTGAATTGCAATGTTTCGAATGCAGGAAGATGGGACACCTGCTGTGCAACTGCCCCTCCAGACACTGCACCTCTTGTGGTACCTTTGCGGGTCGATCACATCGGTGTGGTTCAAAAGAAGTGCATTTTACAAGAACAGCAAAACATGCAACAAACAAAACCCGAGAATAGAACATAATTGAGATATAAATTTAGAGCATGAGACTTCTATCAAGCTGAAAACATATAATCATTCAACAAATGATTCTCATCAAAACAACATAAAAGATCAAAACCAATGCCAAGAAACCAACCCACTGGGATGCCACCAAACATGTCAAAACAAGACAAGCAAAACTTACTTCTCTTCAACAGACACTTGTTCTGACTTTGAGCAAGAATAAATGGATGCTGAAACTAGGCAAGAAGAAACTGCAAGCCTCACAGAGTCTGGGCCTGACCATGTCCCTAAACCCTTCACCACACCGCGCAAAAGGAAAAAGCACCGGAACAGAAACACACAATCCACCACTTTTGTTCACAACAATAACAATAGTGGAAATATTGATTCAAATGAGACCCCATCAACCTCTGATGACATACAGTGCAATGCCAGTCCCAACCATAAAAAATGGAAAGATGAATCCCTAAAATCAGATTATGACAATACATCAAACTCATATCATACCCAACCTGAAGCTAATACCTCTGGGCAAATAGCCCCCCAAGATTTAACATTATGGATCCCATCAACTGATCCTGAAGTCTGCCTAACACAAAAAGACAACCAGCTCACTGCAAGTCTTCCAGCTAATGAACAAGAAACCAAGCAACCTACTTCAAAATGTCATTCACAATAACGTCACTCAACATCAGGGGGCTTAACTCCAAAGACAGGGCATTTGCTATCTCACATTGGTTCAAACTCCAAAAACCAGATATACTTTGCTTATCAGAAACCAAGCTCCACCTTCACACAGACCCCATGATAATAAAAACAATTGAAAGCTTTGGTTACTTTATATACTCTTTCTCCATCTCAGCTACTGCTGGGATTGCTCTTATCATCAATAGAAATTCAATTATTGACTTCTTCAAAATCCTGCACATAGATACGAATTGCATTATTGCTACTATACAAATCTGGGGTTTTCTGTCACTCTTATCAATGTGTATCTGGTTAAAGATGAACAAATAGTACACAAAGTTATGCATAATATAAACATAGCAATTAGATCGAACCCTAGCCCAGTTATCTGGCTTGGTGATTTCAACCACACTTTTGACCATTTTGAGAAAAAATATTTAAAGATGGTTGCTAGAAACATTCACAGTGTGAAGGCACTCTTTCATGAAGGAGCCTTCTCTTTCTATACCAGAAGTACTCACTCACTCATAGACCTGAAATAAACTCATTCATAGATACACAGCTCTGGCCTATTGCCTTTTCAGATCATCTCGCTGTTCAAGCTACCATCAAATTGCAACCACAACTTCATACATCAACCAACCTCCCCTGGACAATGAGATTACTCAACAGGCACAATGTGCCCCCCAATTAATCTCAGATATATACATCACCTTTCAAGAACAGAAGATATGGAATCTACCAGCATTACAAGGATGTAATACATTCATAACCTCAATACAAAAGTTTATTAACCAATACAATAGATACCAGAAAGGGCCATTACGATTACTCTCAGAACTTGATCGGATTACATCTGAGCTGAAAACCATCCAAGTTACAGAATACAACATCCCAGAAATCCTACTCCTAAAACATACATATAAACAAACCAGAATGACTCTTGTGGAATATATTCGTATTAAGCGAGCACGCAATTATTTGGAACAACAAGATTGCTGGACTCCAGGTTATATCAGATGGGCCCTCGGGTCAGGAAAAAGAAATCACACACCCTCCTCTTTGTGCCTTGACGGTATTACTTACTCTGGCATCAGTATGCTTAACAAAATTAGGGATTATTATTCCACCAAACTGCAGCCCATTGGAACTGTTACCAGACGACACAAATTTGTGAAAGACTCAAATAACTCTCACAGCATTACTGAAGCTGATATCATCTCCAAAATTAAAAGCCTGCCTGAACACACCCATCCCGGCATGCACGGAATTCCTAGATTTCTTCTGATACACTTGGAAAAATTTACCATACATGTTACAAGGAGAATTATTGATCTCTTAGCCACTGATAGCCTACATCTTCCAGGGATCTATCCTATATCAGTGGTCCCTTTCATAAAAAAGAAAGATCTACCTGTAGACTTAAATAACATTAGGCCAATATCCATGGTTCTTCTCCTAATCAAAATTATCGAAAGCATTATAAAAGATAAAATTCAAGAGAAAATCATATCAAAACTTTCCAGGCATCAATATGCTAAGAGGGGTTCATCGACTGGTGATGCTGTAAGCCGATTTCAACTCTTCATTGATCATATCTGTAGAACAGAACAATCCCGGCCGGTCGCAGTCCAACTAGACTTCGCCAGGGCTTTTGACTCTGTCCGAATAGATGTACTACTTGGTGAACTAGAGGTTCTTCAGGTTCCTTTGGAATACAGTCATATCATAGAGAATCTCCTAGCAAATCAAGAGATTTTTTTTCTCTAAATGGGAGAATTGCCCCTGGGTTCAAACCCTGCATCTCCATTCCCCAGGGCTCCCCATTAAGTGCTCTCCTCTTCATGAGATATATAAATCCCTTGCTTTTGAGCATTGAGGATACACTCCCTGGGCTCTCCATCCCTCTTCTTAATGAAAACATCTCCCACATCTCCTACATGGATGATGTAGTGGTGTTTCTTAAATAACATGAAGAAATAAACATTCTTGAAAGCTTAATCCAGCACTATGCTCAGACATATAGGCTTACCGTTAACAGGAACAAATCGGCAATTTGGAATATCAAAACAGCTAACAGAATAACAGGTTCATTACAAGCTATGCCTCAGCCTTTCTTGGGATTCAATATGTCACTATTCCCTACAGCAATGAGGATGGAAATACAATGAAGACTACTTAACAAAATAGACATCACCATAACATGCCTCTCAAGAATATATATAACCACATTTAGAAAGGTCTCACTCTTAAACTCCCTCATACTTCCCAAGATTATAAATTATCTTGCAGGTTTTAAACCAACAGAAGCTTTCATTAAAAAAGTAGAATCCCACTGTCTGTGACTCTGTAGAGGTGGGCACAGATCATTTATCAGTCTGTACACCCTTCAAAAGCCAAGAAACATGAATGGACTGGGACTGCATTCAATAAAGGTATTTGCAATACAAAGAACTTACAATATGGTCCATAAACTTTATTCTGATTGCAGGACCTTCCAATGTCCGCTTCCCAAAGAGCAAGTGCTTCCCACTGATAGACCATCCCCTCAGAGGTTCACTCCCATCTGGCTTCAAACACAGATCTCATACATTTTTACGCACATAGTACCTTCCGCGACCATGTTCAATTCAAAAATAACCTATTGGGAAGCCTTTAACCTATCCAACTCAAATACCCAGAAGGCACACACTTACCTTTCCATCGACATAAACAAACTGCGCAAACTAGCCCGTAGATTGAAACTAGCACCTAAACATATAGACTTTCTTCTCAAAATTAACCTTCGTAGCCTCTCCACTGCTATATTTCTTAATAGAAGAGGCTTCCGCATAGATCCCATATGTTGTCTCTGTCTTTCCAGTCCGGAAAATATGGACCATATCCTTCGCCTTTGTCCAGTCTGGCAAGGACTAAGACAAAACTTCCAGAAACACATTGATAATAATGGTCCAGATCTAACATCTCTTCAAGGGGTTTTAAATAGAGGCATTTTCGCTGAAATCAGGTTTGCCACTTACATAAACTTTGCCATCTGGTTGACCAGATGCAAGGTAATTTTTCAAAAATTACCACTTAATGAAATCAATAACTGCTTCCTCAACATAATTAAAAATATCCAAGAAACAGACAAGAGAGAGGCTGATCCATACCTGGCCATATTAACCTGGGAATTCACAACTGGTCTAAACAGCACCTCTTCAACCAACCCCTAAATAATTTATATGAAAATAACTATTATGATTTAATAAAACCCTCCAACCATAACTTGCCAAAACAGGGTTTACTAACAAAGGTATTTCGTTATAGACTAGATGAATAATATTCACCTTGTTTCCACAGACTAAGTTCTTCACTAACATTCATTTTGTATTCTACTGACTTTTGGATCATTGCTTCTTTGTATATATCACCCTGTAACATCATCTGGTTAATTCTTGTTATCTTTTTATTTTTATTTTTTTGTAAATTATCTTGAAAGAGAAAAAAAAATTCATAAACACAAAAACGTTTTTAAGAATTAAGTTATACAAGTGGAAATAAATAAGAATATGTCTGAAATGAAAAAAGCTAATCAATAAGCATTAAAAAAAAAATTCCATGATATTCATATTCCTGGTCTAATTGTTGACATTGACTATAATTAAATTCTATTTTCTTATTCCTCTGCGTTTTTTTTAAATTCCTCAAGTTCTTGATATTTTTTATTTATTTATTTTACTTACTTTTATTATTATTGTCTCCAATTATATATCAATACTAATACAATATCACTTGATTTTTTCATTTTACTATAATAAAAAATAATAGTATGTTTTTCTCTTAACTTTTCTAGTACCATTTATTGTAAGCTTAATTAATCAATGTTTACCAGATGATAGTGAAATTTAATCCATATTTGCACAGTTAGAATAGAACTTGTGTTACTAAAATATACTTAATGGCCTGGTGTCAAATTTATATAATTATATAAGCAAAGTGGCTTCAATTCAAAATCTTAAGGTTTTTTTTTAATTTGGGCTATTGGCTTGGATAATAAAAAAAGAATTAAAGATAACTGACAAATGCATAACTGTCTGGTTCCAGATTTCAATTCCAAAACATCATTAACAAATGCAAATGCTAGAAACAGGTCAGGGAATGGGGATGAAATTGCATTTCCATCAGGCAAACCCTAATTACCCAATATATAGTATATAAATGCAGTTTCCCCACTTGCTTTGAACACTTGTTAGTAAAAAAAAAAATATTATATATATGTACACACAATCTTATATTTTGACTGTTCTGCAGTCTTCTTCAGAGCTATGATATAATTACAAATAAAGTAAAATAAATAACTATATAAATGAATACTATAAAAATGTAAACAAAAAAAAACAAAAATAAAGAAAAACAATATAAAATAAAATATAATAAAATCTAGTAAAACTGAAATAAATTAAATATAATCAAAACCAAATAAAATAAAATAATCCAGTTAATCTAAAGTAAAATATACAAATGAAATATAAAATATAAATTATACATGTGAATTCATGACTGAATATATATATACATATTAATGTAAATATATTACACCTTTTTATTATTTTTAATAATCCCCTAATCATTTCTATTCCTTATAAAGTTAAACTTAAATTTTATTATCCCCACATAAATAAAATACTTATTACTTTATTTTATATAATTCTCAATTCAACCTTAATTCATTTATTAATATTTTTTTTAATTTTTAAATCATTTAACATCTATTATTTTCTTATTCATTCTTCTGTTACTAATAATATTTTATATTTATCTTCTTTTATTAAAAAAAATGTAAAACCCTAAATATTATAATCCCTTTTTAATTTACCTTCTCCTATTTTAATTTTCTAAAACTTAAAAAAAAAAGGGGGGGGGTTTAGTGATGTGATGTGTTGTGATGCACTGTGACTTCTCCTTATATGGAGTCAGGAATCTACAGCAACTATGTCCAGAGAAACCATGTAGTCACCTTACCTTTCCTTTCCATTCCTCACCCTAAGTTTCCCCATATCCTGCTCCATCCCATTTCCACAACATAATCTTTATCAATTCTATGGCCTTCATATCTAAATCCCCCTTATCTGTTCCCAAACCCAGCATAAAAACCAATAACCCACTTTCTGTATAATCACTTTGTTTATATTTAGCCTTCCATAACTTCATTATTTGTACCCTTTCTACTTTCAAGCATTTACATTGAATCAACATGCCTAATATTTTTATGCCTTCCTCACACAACTTGCAGACTAAATCACCCATATTTTTCCATTTATGTGTATATTCCCTTGTTGCTAAAGATCCCATTTGAGGCTTAAGCAGCAAACTACTTTTCTTGCTATTATCATAAATTAACTCGCACCCAATGTTCTGTTTATTTTCTATATATAACTCTTTTTACTCTCCATACTAGTTTTCCATCTCTCCAACTCGCTATTCTTTATTAATGCATCTATTCTTCTATCCCATTCCTTACCACTATAATACTCAACAATCCTCCTAACACAATCAGCCCACCTCTTGCACAAGTATACTGATAATAAATTCTTTATCCAAATCTTCTGCATACCGCATTAATCTTGTTGCCTGCCCTTTACTCATAACCCAGTTAAATACTATTTTGGCTAATATTTTATTATCCATAAACTGCAATCTACCAAATTTTCATTTTTGCTTTTTGCATCTATCATATAAAAACTTAACCATCCCATTTCTCCTTGAATTGCCTCCTTTGCTGTCCACACATCTGCATCTAATGCATGTCTTCCTACTTTGCTTTGTACTTTTTCTAAGTAATCTAATATCCCTTTACTAACACATAACACATCATTGCCATATGTTATCCCTGCTACTGCCACTCCCTTCCATACAATTCTAGCTACATCATATTTATTATATGAAAACACTGTTAATTTCTCTATCAATCCCTTTCTTTTCTTTGCTTCATTTATCAATTTTTTCTCCCATTCATTCAAGCAATTTTTCTGATTACTTAAGATGATTCCCAAATAACTATATCTATTCACCACACTTAACTTTATATCTCCCAATAAAAAATATTTGTCTTCTCTTTCTCCAGTATTAGCCAAAATTATATTTGATTTTTTTTCACTAAATTTAATCCCCATCTCTTTACCCGCCTTTGCACAAGTCCTCAGCATGACTTCCATATCTTCTCTTCTTTCTGCATACAAAATGACATCATCTGCAAAAAAAGACCTGACAAAGTATATACTCCCTTGCCATCTTTTAATGGTATCTCTATCCTTCTTCTTAGTCTTTAGTCCATCTTTTTTAGATAGCAGAGGTATCTATCTTCTCATTTTATAATCATTTCTATGTATGCGATGCAATGCACTGTGACTTCTTATTCAGAGTCAGGAATCTCTCAGCTACTATGCCCAGAGAAACCTGTTAGCCATTTTATCTTCCCTTTCCATTTCCCACCCCAAGTTTTTCCCGTATTCTTCTCTAAGAAGAATGACAGAGAATTAAAAAATATAAATGTATAAGATTTAATAGAAAACATTTGAGAAAATAGCAAATAAAGAATGTAGAATGTCTAGAATATATGGGGCTCCAAAAATTAATTTAAAAAAAACATAACACTAAGGCCAATTATTAATTGTAAGGGATCTTACTTAGAAAAAGTTTCAAAATGGTTATCGAATAAAATGTTTAAAAAATATGCTGAAGAATATGAAAATTCAAAAATTAAAAATAAAATTTTAATAAAAGAAATTAATGACATATTTAAAAAATAAGAATACAGAAATTTAACATTTATAAAAATGGGTATTATATCAATGTATATAAATTTAAATGTAGAAAAAGGAATAAATTTAGCTTTAGAGAAATATATTAAAGATAAAAATAAAAGAATTAAGTTACCTATTCTTATATTGGTAGATTTAATGGCAAAACATTGTAAATATATAATTTTTTAATATAATAAGGAATTTTATAAGCAAAAGGAAGGATTATTAATGAGAAGAGCTCTAAGTGCAGTTCTAAGCAATATTTATATGAATGATTTAGATAAAAATATAGCAGAAAATAAAAATGCTTCTTTATTTTTTAACCGATATGTAGATGAGATTTGATGATTTTTAATAAAAGTCAAAGACAAATAAATTGGCTTATTAATGATATTAATAAAGTGGAAAGAAATATAAAATTTGTAGTTGAAAAAGAAGAAAAGAATAGAATTGCATATATGGATATAATGTTTCAAAAGAAATTGATAAACAAAAAATGGTATATTCAAGAAAATATTTATAAGAAAAATAATAATGGTAATAACAAAATTAATTGTATATATTTAAGAATATATAGGGTCATCATGTATTGTTCAAAAAAGGAAGACTATAATAAACAAAAAGATTTAATAATCAAAGAGTTAAAAAGGCGTAATTTCCCTTTACATATAATTAAAAGAAGTATTGAAAAAATATAGTATAAAATAAATGAAATTGAAAAGAATGAAGGGAAAAAAGAAAAATGAAGACAAATATATAGAAATAACAAATAATGTTATAGTGAATAAGTTTAATAAAATTATAAATAAGAATATTAAAAAAAGCAAAAAGATAATTAATATAAAAATAGTTAATAAAAAAAAGAGAAAGCCTATTATCTTTACTGGATAACAAATACATAAGATATAATAAAGATAATAAAATAATTAATGGAGTATATATGATCAAATGAAAACAATGTTTGGATAGTGAAATTAAAAACATATATGTGGTAGAAAGTAAACATTCTATAAAAGCAAGGTTAAAATAATATATGTCAGATAATAAATCATCAATATATATAAATATGAAAGACACAGAATACAAATTTACAGAAAGTTCAATAAAAATGATGTTATATACTGACAATATTAAGGAAGAAAAAACAAAAAAAAACAATACTAATAAAAAAAGTTAAAACCAAAATTTAATAGAGATTCTGAGATTAGGATGATATTATAAATGTCTTTAAAAAGATATATAAAGGAAAAATATATAAAGAGAAAACTACTTATAAATAAATTAAATGTTTGTAAAAAAAAAAAAAAGTTTACAAAAGAATATAAATGTATTTATAGCTATGTAAATTTATAAGAAAGAATTATAAAATAATAGTAATAAAAAGATTATATATGATATGGATCAGTAAGTTAAAGTGTTTAAAATATATATATATATGAAATGTAAACATAAAAAAAAAGAGTAGCGATTATAGATATAGTTAGTTTAAATAATATGTACTAGAGGGGTTAGGTATAAGAATTATTTTTTTAAAAAAAGAAGATAAATATAAAATATTATTAGTAACTAGTGATTATAGATATAGTTAGTTTAAATAATATGTACTAGAGGGGTTACGTATAAGAATTATTTTTTTAAAAAAAGATAAATATAAAATATTATTAGTAACAGAAGCATGAATAATAAAATAATAGATATGTGACTTAAAAATTAAAAAGAATATTATTAGTAAATGAATTAAGGTTGAACTGAGAATTATATAAAATAAAATAATAAATATTTTATTAATATGGGAATAACAAAGTTAAAGTGTAAGTTTATAAGAAATAGAAATAATTAGGTGGTTATTAAAAATAATAAAAAGATATATTTAAATTAATAGTTATTCATATTGATATATACATATATGTACAGTCAGGAATATACATTTATATTTATTTTATATTTCATGTATTTTATATTAACTAGATTATTTTAATTGGTTTTAATTATATTTAATTTTATTTCAATTTTATTAGTTTTTGTTTTATTTTAGGTTGTTTTTCTTTATTTTTTGTTAAGTTTATTGTTTATATGGCTGCAGAAAGGAGTTTCCTATTAACTGAAAGGAGACCCTTTGATTCCTCTTGGAGGCCTTAAAGGAACTGAGCCAGGCAAATTCCTAATGTCCACTCCATACGTTCTTGTCATTGCAGCTGTTATTACTATGTGATTATTCATATAGAACATGGATGGGCTGCTCACCAACATGCATTAGCCAGTGTGGTAAATTTATTGGCTTTTTACCTCTGAGTTTAAGATCAAGAAACACCATGGTCTTTCTTCTCAGTTGCCTTATAAGGCATAATGAATATTTGTGTAAATGATATTTTCCCAATAGATATATACAATTATGACAGACAAAAATAAATCATGGCCCTTATTCCCAGGAGGCTGTAAAGTCACCAACCAAAGCAGTGGTTGGTGACCGAAGGGGGGAGGGTGCTAAGAATCCCCTGATTGTGGACCCAGGCTGCCATTTGATGATGACTTTTTATTTAGGTACTTACAACTGCAGATTACTTTCAAGTGTAGAAAGATTGCAAGAATTAGAAAAAGAACTGTATTATATTCAATAGAACATTATTGGACTTTGTGAAGTTAGAAGAAAAGGTGAAGAGACAATTGATTTAAAAAGTGGACATATACTCTATTATAAAGGCACACATATTGGAAATACAAGTAGAGTAGAATTCATTATAAATAAAAAGTGGAAGAACAACATTGTGGAGATTAATGGTATATCGGACAGAGTGACAATATTAGTTATACAACTTAATAGCAGATACCAAATGCATACAATTCAGGTTTATACTGCAATAAGTTCTCATAGTGATGAAGTAGTAGAAGATTTTTATATGGATGTACAAAAGACTTTTGATCAGAGTAAACAACATTTTAAAATTGTTATGGGAGACTTTAATGCTAGAATTGGTAAACAAATGAAAGATGAAAGTGCTGTAGATAATTTTGGTTATGGTAATAGAAATGAGAGAGGACATAGACTTGTGGAGTTTGCAGGGGAAAAAACATTATATTATGAAAACTTTATATTATGAATTTTTTTTTGAGAAAAATGTTAAAAGGAAATGGACATGAAAGCATCCAAATGAAGGTATATCAGAATTGGATTATGTTTTGCCTAACAGAAAATACATATTTCAAGATTGTAATGTTCTTAATAAATTTAACACAGGAAGTAGATCATCGATTAGTAAGGTGTAAAATATGTGTTAATGCAAAACTAGAGAGACAAAAATTATTAAGAAAAACAATATTTACAGTTGATATTCCTAATCTTCAGAAACATTCTAATGAATTTAAATTAAAACTTACAAATTGGTTTTAAGTATTAGTAGATTTTGATAAGATTTGAATGAAATTAATATGAAAACAACTGATACACTTTTAAAAACTGCAAGAAAGATAGCTGGTAGAAAAAAGCATCAATTGACCAATAAAATTTCTATTGAAACTAGAGAATTTATGAAAAAAGAAGGAATAAGAAGATATACAAAAATGATGCATTAAAAAGGATTGAATAGCTCGAATTTTGTAAAATTGTGTGGAAAAGAGTTGAAAATGATATAAGAAAGTATAACTGATCTAGCAAGGAAATTTGTAGAAGAAAATAAAAGTCTCAAGAGTGTAAAACAACATTTTGATATTGGTAGAAAATTTATATCTGCAATAAGAAAAAAAAATGGAATTATTATTACAAAGAAAGATGACATCATGAAATGGGTAGAAGACTTTTATCAAGAATTATATAGTAATAAAGAACAAGTACCTCCTATATCTATTACATTTTCTGAATTTCCCAGAATTTTAAATGAAGAAGTGATACATGCAATTAAATGTATGAAAAAAGGAAAGGCTCCAGGTAATGATAGAATTATAATTGATATACTAAAAGAAGCAGGTGAAGAAATAGATTTTTTTTTAGCAAAGTTATACACCAAATGCCTAAATGATACAGATGTACCAGATGATTGGAAGAATGCAGTAATAATATTAATATTTAAAAAAAGGTGATAAAGACAATATTAGAAATTACAGACCTATCAGCCTTTTATCAGTTTTATACAAATTTTTTACGAAGATAATTACAACTCATCTACAGAAAATATTGGATTTCCACCAACCAAGAGAACAAGCTGGATTTAAAAGTGGTTTTAGTACAGTAGATCATATTCAGGTATTGAGAGAAGTTATAGAAAAAAACAAATGAATATGAGTTACCATTATGCTTTGGATTTGTAGATTATGAAAAGGCATTTGATTCTACAAACATTTCTTCAGTGATTAAAGTGCTGGATCATCAAGATATAGATCCAGAATATTGTCATATTTTAAAGAATATTTATAAAAATGCAATAGCAACATTTAGATTACATAATGATACTGGGAAAGTTAACATTGAGAAGTGTGTAAGACAGGGTGACTCCATATCTCCAAAACTTTTTACAGCAGTGCTACAAGAAGTACTTTGTGGATTAACATGGGAAACTAAAGGAGTGAAAGTAAATGATTATTTAAGACATTTAGATTTTTCAGATGATGTAGTTGTTTTTGCAAATAATGCTTTAGAGCTTCAGGAAATGTTGCAGGAGTTATCAGATGAAAGTAGGAAAGTAGAACTAAAGATAAATGTTAAAAAATCTAAAGTAATGTTTAATGGAATTTCTCAAAATATGAAAATAAAGAAGGATTATGATGAGTTAGAAGAAGTTAACAGTTACAAATACCCTAGTCATATTATTAATACAGATGGAAACATAATGGATGAAATTAATCATAGAATTAACCTTGGTTGGAGTGCTTTTGGTAGAAATAACTTGATACTAAAAGGAAATATGCCTATGTGTTTGAAAAGGAAGGTTTTTAATAAATGTGTTTTACCAGTTCGTACTTATAAATCTGAGATTTGGTCACTTAAAAGAAGAGCAATACAGACTTCAGACCATTCAAAGAAGTATGGAGAGATGTATATTGGGAATAACTACAAGAGATCAAAAATGCAATATATGGGTAAGAGAACAAACAGGTGTTACTGATCTCATTGAAAAAATGAAAAGACTGGAGTTGGGCTGGACATATTGCTAGAAGAGATGATAATAGATGGAGAATTGAAATCTTAAAATGGGAGATTGTAAAAGACTTAGAAAGAGACCACATGTGAGATGGATGGATGAAATAAGAAAGTGTGCAGGGAAACATGCAGAAGAGAAGCTAATGATCAGAGAAGATGGATTGAACTTGGAGAGACCATCCTGCAGTGGATTGATAATAGTTGACGATGATGATGGTTGTTTATATTTTTGTGGTATTACTTATATAGATATTTATATTATTTTATTTGTAATTATATCATAGCTCTGAAGAAGACTTCAGGACAATTTAATAAGATTGTTTGTGTATATATATAAAAAAAAATTTTTTATTAAAGTGTTCAACGTAAGGTGTAAAAATTGAAAAATAAAGGAAGTGCTGAATTTAGTAATATTTGTCAATATATAGTACTAAAATAATAAAAGATAAAAATAATTTTGTTGTTTAAATATTATATATTGAAGTTGGACATATGCTTTTATATATATATCCATAAATTAAAAATCATGAGGAAGTGTTACATTTAAAAGTTTTTTTAATAATTTTAATAAATAAAAATTATATAGACATTTTATATGCACAGATAAATGTATACTATAATAATTATAAAATAATTTTGTTAAATCAGTTAAATATTTTCTAAAAAGTTGTAAAAGCTAATTAATTTTAAATTTAGTTTTAAAGTAGGTTAAAAGCAAAAAGTGTTTTCTTTTAATAAAATTACAGGTGGAACTGACATTCTAAGAAAAGGTAATTAAAATGTTTGTAAACAGATCGATAGATTAAATTAAGGAAATAAATAATTTACATGATTTAATTAAAAATATTCTCACTCAAAGATAAGAACTTGAAAATATGCTATTGGGCACATAATCTTGGACCACAGTGGATTCTCTGAAGTTATCTATAGCCAATAAATAGATCATAGGATCTAAAAGATGAGCAATGAATCCAAATTTTGCTGATAAACTAACTTCAGTGAATATAAATAGTGTTTACAACTTATTTGGAGTTTTTTGTCTGCTTCCAGGATTATATTCTGCTTCCATTATTCTTTGTATGATGTTATTAAGAGGATTATTATTATTATTTATTAGTTCTGTAGTGCAAGAGTAAAGAAGCCATTATCTGCTTCACTCTGTCAAGCTAGCATGGGTAAGCTGACAAACCCATCACTGAGTCCTGAAAAAGAAGCCATCTACATGTCCACTATGCATTAATCTATAGGAATAAATCTGATGTCCAATGCTACAAAGCAAGACTAAATTGAGAGTTAAGCATCCTAAAAACTTTAAAATTATGACTTAACCATACTGTCAACATAATTATGATTTAGTAACAAATGCTGCAAAAATAAAATATCGAAAGGACTGAATTGAACTTTTATGCTGTAACAATAGGTATGAACTTTAGATGAATTTATAGTTAATAAATATTTATCTCCAATTCAGTAAAAATATATTAATTGATAATTATTGATTTAAATCTGTTTATGAGCATGTATGATGAGAGATTACAGTATTGCTTTCTTTAGCAAGCCATAATTTAATTGGCAATAATTTTAAAGTAATAATTGTATAATACTCAGTTAAAGCATATTTTCATAAACTCTGGTCATGCTATTAAAAATTTATGTTATTTAAAACAGTTATTTCTACTTTATTTAAAATATAAATAATATGTTAAAATGGAAAAATTTATAAATTATAAATGGAGTTCAATCGCACTGCATAGACAAGATAGATTACGGTTGTATCTAATAGGTTTCAAATTAAGGGAGCTAAACTTTTGTTTATTGAGGTAATATTATTGATAAAAGTGGACAATTGTTAATCTATCAATTCAGGTTGTACTAGTTACATCTATAACTCATTCTTATGTAATGGGTTAGTGAAATGATTGTAAAGCCATTTCCGACTGCTGATCACTTACTTTCATTATTTCTTTAAACAGTGATGTGCAGTAGATGAATAATTCATATTGTATATTATCTATTTTATTTTCATATATGACGTGATATGTTTGCAACTGCTGATGACTCATTTGTGGTACTAAATACTCTAAAAGTAGTATCTGTCAGAAATTTAATTCCTACTGTATGCATATAATTTACGCATGTATTTGTTCTTAGGTATCAATTATTGTGATACATCAGTGTTTACAGAATCTCTTCAATTAATTTATAATATTTGTTACCCAGTTGATGACCAGTGTAACCTGGTCAAAACATTGGTTTATATATATATATTTAATAAATTATGCACGGATGTACCTGGATAATATTTTATTTATATATTATAATGCTAGCAAGATATGTGTTCTAAAACACACACATATATCTGCATTACATATTTGATAATTTAAAACTAAATAAACAAATTATTAAGAAAAACAAGAATATTTAAAATATATATATAGTTAAGAACTAGATTTTTAAAATGTAATTTTGTAAAAATGAAAGATTGTGTCATTTTTCTGCTTAGAATAGAACAAAGCTATTTATTAAAGTGGGGTGGGGAAAAGAATTATGAGAAATAAAAATTTAAAACCTGCTCTCTCGTCTTTTATTAATTAAAAAGAAAAAGAAAAAAAATGTTTAAAAAAACTTAATAACTGTAAAATGTTAAAATAAAATTAGCCTATAAAAAAAAAACCTTTGTAAAATATCTCATCGGCAGAAATGCAATTAATTTGGAAAGATTCCTGGATGATAAGATATTAGATTAATCTAATCAAGAGCAGATAAAACAAAATGTAAAAATTAATAAAAGTAGATTTAAGTTATGATAAAAATTAAAACTATAATAAGGAAATAAACAATGGGAGAGTTAGATATAAAAGTTGCAGCTTGGCTATTGTTCATTCATTCCTTGATTCATTCAGATATTCAGTCTTTGAAAAGTTGTTGCAAGTTTCAAGTTCTCCAGTTCATCAATCCATAAGTCACTGAGGGCATAGTTAATATGACCCTTAGCGAGCCAATCATTACTGCTATGGACAATATCAATGCAGAAGTCACAGAATTAGCAACATGCATTGCTAGAAAGCCATAGGATTGTTTAACTGGCTTCATGCCCCAAGTCCTCAGTTCCATCAACTGTCCTCACCTGGAACCAATACCTAAACTGTAAAATATACACTGCTGCATATTCTCTCTCCCATTGTCAAGCTGAAGAATGAAAGGAAATCCATCAAACCATCAGTAGAAACCAAAAGTCCAACCGGTTGGAAATTAACACTAATGAAGAACTAAGTAAATATATTTTCCAATAAACTGTCTCAACATGTTATTTATTTTGAAATGACAAGAACTTTAATGAATGACTATCATAAAATTTATCCTTAATGTAATCATTTATATTTTCTTTATGTAAAGTTTTATTATGTTATATTAAATATCTGTGTGCTTGACTAAATAATAATGTTTGCTTAATTGTTATTTGGTCTATTCTCTCTCTCTTGTCGCTGCATCACCATTAATTTAAAGGTATAAATATTGGTATATGTTAAGCAAAATACACTGGACCCCTGAAAAAGAGTAGGAGTTATCTTGGGATATTTCAAGCACTGGATTCATGTGTCTATCATCCAAGCATGCTGTCTATATATAACATATGCTTAGCTGGTGCCTGAGACTTTGTTCTCGAAATAAATAAAATGCTTTGTATGGCAGGTTTTATTCCAGCAGTTGAGGGGTGCTATAGCCAGGAAATATGGTTGAGCTGTGCTTTTGTTTAGTCTCAATCTCACCATAGGTATTGTTGATGGTTAATCTATCAATGGTATTCTATCCCTCTGCTTGAAAGTATGATTTACTGCTGCAGGTATTAAAGATATAATTATATAATTGTTTAAATATTTGAAACCAGGCACTCTTCACAAACCTGGGAGCTTAATTGTAAGTATAGAGGATTTGAACTCAGATTTTCAAGCACTCTTCAACTATCCACACTATCTCATACAACCGAACACATGACCACACACATGTATAAAAGATTAATAATAATACCAATAAACAAACGTATTTCATGCTAAACCAGCACTCATCAGTTGGTCCAGACTATCATCTCTCACACATATATATAATCAATGCTCAGTTTATATTAAGATAGCAAATCTTTATACTTTAATGGACAGGCTTCAATCCACTGCAACCTCCAACTTTTCAGCCATCCATATCATTGAAAATCTGATGATGAAAACTCAAATCCCATGATGATGCTAATATTATTGCCATGCCCATGTTGACCTGAAGTCAATATGACCCCTCATGTATAGGATAGTATCCATTAAATATATATAAGAGGGATGAACAGGATACAAGCTTAATATGTAAATATTTGAAACCAGGCACTCTTCACAAACCTGGGAGCTTAATTGTAAGTATCCTGTCCATTAAAGTATAAAGATTTGCTATCTTAATATAAACTGAGCATTGATTATATATATATATGTGAGAGATGATAGTCTCACATATATATCTATAATATAAACTGAGCATTGATTATATATATATATGTGAGAGATGATAGTCTGGACCAACTGATGAGTGCTGGTTTGGCATGAAATACGTATATTGGTGATTATTAATCTTTTCTACATGTGTGTGGTCATGTGTTCGGTTGTATGAGATAGTGTGGATAGTTGAAGAGTGATTGAAAATCTGAGTTCAAATCCTCTATACTTATAATTGTTTAAAGTAAAATGGTAATAAATAAGTCTTATAAGTAAATAATAAAAATAAGATATATAAAAATTAATAATAAATCAAGAATAAATACAAATTAATATTGTTAAAGGCAGAGGATTGTTACAATTTTTAATAAATATGAATTAGTCTTGTTAAATTTTATACCCATATGATATTAATTTTTTATTAAAACATTAATTGCATATGTGACCATTTTGAATACTTGATTTTTGTAATACTCTTATTATATTCTTCTCAATATTTATTTATTAATTTTATAAGAAATTGGTGCTTTAATACTCTTTATGAGTTTCTATATCTGTATTACTCCAATAAAATTATTGATTTTCTGGCTTTTTTGCAATTATTGTTTTAACTTAACTATATGTATTTCCTTTAACTGCTTTATATATGTATGTATTCTGAGCAATCTTTGTATTTCACTGTTTAGATACGGTGCTTTTTAAACCTTTATTATTTCTTCAAATTAACTTATCATGTATCCTTCTATAATTTTAATCAGTGTTTCCATTATAGATTTATAAAATGTTAACTATTTAGAAGTAGAAAATGAAAATGTGTTCCTAAATAATAATTTTTAATAAATAAATAAAAAAACTCCATTAAGTTTGTCTTCCCATAAGTTAATAGTAACAAAACGAAACTCCATTATTAACTATGAATATATTTCCATTTCATGTATGTTTCACCTTCAAAATAAAATTTTCAAACAATTTTATTACTACAATGAAAATATGATAAATCAAATATTACAAAATATCGTCACAGTAACAATAATTTAACTTTTTAAATCTTTTCAAAATCATAACATCATGAAAATATTCTTTTTAGTTGAAAATATATCAAAAATCATTTGTGTTGTTATGGTATATCAATAATTTTTCATTAAGTTCAGTTTGTATAAACTATCTTAAATTTTATTTAGTTCTTAGAAGTACCATTCTACTCCAAGCACTGTTAAAAATATTTAGGCAATTATAACAATATTTAAAAACAAATTAGTAAAATAATGTATAAAGGTTTAGTAAATTAAAACTTCTGTCATAATCCTCTTAATAGTCATCACATGGACTCTCATCTTACAAATTCCAAATATATAATATATTTATCTTCTAACTAAGAATATCTAATTACCAATTAATATTGGATGATTAACTGTGATGGCCTTGGACTAGCTATCTAAAATTCTCAACTATAATCAAAAAATTTCAAGATTTAACATTATTTAAATCCAGGGTAGGACACGATAATGTACCAATCACTTTTCTAAGAGGTTTTATAATATACATTACATTTTTAGATGATGCAATACAGGAGAATTGTCATTTAGGAGATGGATATCTGAGTATTAGAAGAGATGGATTAAACTGTGACTTATAGACCTTTAATTCTTAAGACCATCATTCTACCACTTTTACAAAATCACAAAGGGTAACAATTAATTATTTTGTTTAACAGATGATATGTTTGATGCTATTATTAGATGAGTTAAGAAGATATTGAACAGAAACTTCTTTAAATTATTGGACAAATTTAATTTGAATATTGGAAGTGCTGTGGTCACTTGCTTTTAAAATATACTGCTTGATTGTGAACAGTGTAGTATTGAAAGATCATGATTCTAATTTGTTAAGTTCCTAAATTTACCCTCTTTTTGTGTTTTAAAATATTTGTGGGGCAGTGATTCCATACCCATAATCTAGTTAAGAAAAATTTGGAATTTCTTTAGGTTGCTAACAGGTTTAGGATTTTTTTAAGTAGCAACTTGGCTAATCATTCCAATATTAATGGGCATCTAGTTTTGCTTAATTAGATGGTGGAACAAGCAAATGAAAACCTTAAATTTCTCTTCATAACAATTATTTAGACTAACAATGTTTTTTTTTCACAATTCTTTTGTAAAGTTAATTATAAATTCTTTACTCTGCAAAAGCTATACAAAAACTGTTTTAGCATCTATTGTTATTGTTGTTATATTTTTATTCTATAGTTAACTTTTTCAATTCTCAGTGAATATTCTATTGCAGAGATATTTTCAATTTTTTTTTTTTTTTGGGGGGGGGGATTAGTCATTTCATTTCACCATTCCCAACTATCCAAGGATCATAAAAACTTGGACTACTCTCGCTTACTACATATGCATTTCACAAACAACTTATCCATTAAGTAACATAGAGGCATCAAACATTTGAATCTTAATGCCCATGGTATCAGCCCATATGCAAAGAAAATATTGTTTTAGCTATGTTTTATTTTGTTTTTATATCTTGTGGATATTTTCGGCACAGGGGGCAGGGATGCTTTTGTCAATGCTTTTCTGATTTCAACTCATCCCTTCGAAATCTCAAATTTTCAGTAAAGTACATATTTTACGTAAAAATGGCTCTAGAGTATCAAATAAGAGGAAGGGGGTATATCATTTTATGAGTGTCATTAAAAAAATCCATATTCTAGTGATTAATCACTTGGAAGTTAATGTGATGTTCGATCACCTGAAATGTCAGATTAATTTTCTATCATGGAATTTTTATCTTTCATATTTCTCAATTCACCAGTATATCAAACAACATGTGAGAACTATCATTAACTTTCTGGATAATGCAGTATTAGTTTGAATTTTAAAAAACTGTCATTCACACAGTGAAAATTTGAAGATGGGGTATTTTCAATTTTATATTATAAATCAAGTAAAATAATGCATCTCTAGAATATTATTATTATATAAACAGATTTTACATCTAAACAAAGAATGCATAGCTAAGATTATTCATTAAGCATTTAAAGAGCTTTTTATACAGTAGTCCTAAATTTTTTGTTCTCCAGTCCCAAAATATTAACAGCCCTAAAGTATTTATTATACAGTCTAATAGAAAAGACTAACTAGACTCTAGTTAGTCTTTTCTAGTGCTGAATTTTTTTAAGATTTCACTTTTAAAATTTGGAATGTTACACAAGTTTGTTAATATTATATCCTTTATTTTTATCGTAAAAGATATTTTTGGTTGGCAATATCTCCTATCTATCTCATAATACAATTTTCTTTAAGAACATCATATCATTAAAGATTTATTTTTTGTACAGTGCATTAACATCACGTATAATTTCATAGTTAATGTATCTTAGAAATTTTTAAAAGACTTTTACCAATGCTGATCTATGTCTTAATTTTTAGAAGTTCCAAATCACAGAACCATAATTTAAATTTGTATAAAATAAACACACACGTATTTTTTAAAAACATTTTGCAGTTTCTGAAAATCAAACCCATTATTTTGTAGCTTTTTGCACCATTATATTAGATATTGTTATTAAAAACTGTTGTTATTAAAAATAATTTCTAAGTCTATATGATATTCTTTCCTTTGAATAGTTTTTAAGAATTATACGTATTAAAACATGTTATTTAGATGACTTTTTAGAGAATGTTATGACACAACAATAATTTTCATATAGTTTCTTAAATGCCAATCTTGAAATCTTTTGATATTAGTTTGTAAAATTATGATAGTCTAAATTGGTGATAGTTTATACAAAGTAATATCATCTGCAAAAGAAAGAATATTAGTATTAATCACACAAAGCCATAAAATGAAAAACTAGTTGTCCAAATGTGTTTCCTTAATACATTCTGACAGTACTGAAATCTTGTGAATCCTTAAACATAAAATGATGCCCATTTGAGATAAAATTTACAAGCCACTGCAGAAGTTGATGAGTAAAAACCAGTAATATGTAATTTAGAGATCAACCTGCAGTGACCCACTTTGTAAAAAACTTTGCTTAGATCAAAATAAATAACATCTAATTGCATTCTGTGATCTACCACATTTGCAATGACATTGTATGTTCCAAATTTGCCTCAACAGAAACCAGGTTGTGTTTTAGGTAAATATCCAGATATTTTTTTCTGTTAACTTATTGTTAGATATATTTTTCAAAGATTTTCCCAGTAATACATAACAAAGAAATATGTCTATAATTACCAATATCATTTGTTTGGAATTTTGGCAATGGTATAACTTTTGCAAATTTCTATGAATCAGGAAAGTTATCCTGCTGTAACAAGATATTAAAAATATAATTAAGAACTGGAATTAAGAATGCAACATATCTTTTATAGATAAAACTGTTTACAAATGCCAAAACTCTTTTTAATTTTTATCTGTTTTATTGCTAATAAAATGTATTAGTAATTATCATGTTAAAATTGACCAATTGTCAGTTTTAGATGCAGTAATTATTCAAGATTTGTATAGTTTTTTTTGGGTGCATGATGAAAAAAAGTATTTTTCACACCAGAATACTTTCTAATAAATGACCAATTTCTCAATATATCTTTTGAAGTCAATTTTTTCTGTGATTTCAAATTGATTCTGATTATTTAAACTATTTATGATGCCTAAGTTTCCTTTTATAAATAAAAATAATAATTGTTGTCTTTCTATCTTTTTTATTCTTTTGGAATTGGAATGACTATATTTTTGAGTTACTGATGATGATAATGATGAGAAGTCATATCACTTCCCATCCATTTAAACTTATGTTATATGAACATAGTAATTATAATCTGATGAATCCATAAGACTTTTATTATGAAGAAAAAGTGATATCTAAAATCCTAGTCAGTATGATTGCCCTAAATAAGATTGGTCTTTGATACTATAATTTTTTTTACTAGTTTCAAATCATTAATTAGTAATTTTTATTCTTTATATTTCATTTTAGTTCTTCTTTTAAAAACCATCTTTATAAAATATGTTTCTTGATCAATAGTGTATTCAGAATAACCATTTCTGTCTTATTATTTTTGAAACTCTTACTTTACTCTTGTGTAATCATGTTATGATATTGGGTTTTATATTTTGATATGAGTAATTAAAAGTCAAGCATAAAAAAATAAGATATTTTTTATGAGAATTGATGTGATGTAATGTAAAATGACTTTCTTCATAAATGATGTCAGAAGTTTTTATGCAGCTATATGTGTAGAAATCATGTTAGTCAGGTTAACTACTCTCTCCTTCCCAAACTATTATATATCACAATAAAATCTATTTTCTATTCTTTATTATCTAATTATTTTTCAGCTAAAATTTATTTCACTTTTTTTCCTAACCTATTTTTAATAAAATCTTGTTTTGTATCCTATTTCTCAAATTCTTCAATTTCATTATAAAGACCTGAACTAAAAATCATTTGTTCTCTATTTTTTCATTCCCTTTACAAGTAATTTCTTTCACTTGCCATATAATTTATTCTGACTCCAAAATAAGTGTTTAATACTCTCTTTTTCTATCTTCACACAAATTGTATCCACATTACAAATCCTTATTCCATTTTTGTATTTTTTCTTTTACATATAAAACTTCGTGCTTTGCACCAAATATCAATACCCTCATTTTATTATTATCTTACATTCTTCTAAATTTTATAGAATTTTTATTTTATGTAAGTATGATTTGGAGTTATTCATTTTTATTTTCCATAACTCCATTTTATTCTCTTTTCTTACTCATCATAATTCTCTATATATTTATCACATTTCTTATATGAATACATGGAAATAAATTGCCTTTAAATTTTGGCTATCAATTTTGCATATTGCAAAACTTTCTTTTCTAACATGTTTGTTATCCTCTTTATATAATGTAATTAAACACCAACTTTTTATTAATTTATTTTCATTTATTTATAAGTTTACTTTATTTCCCCCTGAAAAGTCTCACTTGCTATCTACAATTCACCATTCAATACATATCTATCTATTTTGTTTTCTATATAAAGTTTTGTTTCCTAGACAAGTAAAACACCACATTTCCAAATATTAAAGCAGACCATTACCCCCTTCCAAAATATTTTTATATATATTATATTTATCTTAAGATAGTTCTCCCCCCCCCTTTCAACTCTAATTTCCAATTATTTGTATAATTCCCACTTAACAAATTATCTACATACCTATATTTCTCTACTTTTTCAAGAAAAATATCTTCCATTTTTCAGTGTTTGTTCAAGTTTACAATAGATGACTCTGGAGTAAGATGAAGAACACTGCTCTTGAAAATATATGTTAAGAGTAAGCCAAAAAATTCATGTAATGATTTGTCAGTCTTAAGATGAGTTTAGTTATTTTTTCTACTGTTATTTGTTTTAAGTTACCTTTTTTTGTAAATTATGTTATAAGATTAATTTTATTTAACAGAGGTTTATGTTTATTTTATATTTATTTTTATGAAAGTTTAAGTTCTAATAAAATTTCTATTCATTAAAGTTTTTTCAATTTCTTCTTAATAATATTCTTTATATTAAAAATGTTTTAGATATAATTTCATGGTGATATCATTAATTATGGGGGGGGGGTATTGCTATAAACTTCCATAGAATATATTAAAGTTATTTGACACAAAGTATCAGGCAGAGCATTGCAATGCTATTCAATTGGTTAGACTAAGACCACCACCCCCTTTCTCTATTTTTTTTTCCAATTCGGAATCAGTTCAAAATTATTTAGATTTCATAACTGTTCTTACTTCTACACAAATTGCACATAGATATTTCTGATATTGTCAATCATAACAATATAAAAGCTTTTTGTTTTATATATTTGAGATGATAGAATAAATTAGGTTAAGAAAGGATAAACAATAGCAAACTAACACAGATAATAATCAAGTGATAACACTTTGGTTGTAAGTATTTTTGGCAACTTATGGTATTCTACAATTTTCTCATCAGTAGTATTTGCAAGAAACCCTTTTGAGAAAAATACATTTGTTTAAAGGTATTAAAAAGTTGGCATGAAAATATTTAGGAAATTAAAAATAAACACTAAATAACTAGTACGTCATTGTAATTAAACTCATTTGATTTGTTAGTCAATAAAAGAATATTTGTTTCAAATATTTAAGCTTGTCTTAATTATTTATAACTATAAAATTTTAATAATACATTCTATAATAATCCATACTGTAAATCCTCCACATGCTTCATTAAAAACAAATAGTTTTGACGATATTATGTTTAACAGTCTTTATAAATGTAAATTTATACACACACTACTTACTTGAAAGTGTCATCTTTAAACATATACTTTTTTAAACAGTATAATGAAAATTACTATCAAGCTCAGTCTATCAGCATTTCTGACAGAAATAATATTTCTAAATAGAAAATGCTACATATATGAAGCATTAATCAAAAGTACTTTCTTGTATGGATGTGAAAAGTATTTTAAGGAATAAAAATAAATCATATATAGTTTCCGCTATGAATTTTACTGTAAAAATAAAAATTGTTGTGCCTATTTTATGTTTCTCATGCAAATTTGTTTTTTTTTTTTCCATTTTCAAACTGTTTAATTTTAGAAAATTGTTGTAATTTAAATCCTCTTTTATTCACATTTAAGTGAAAAGTTATATTAAGCATAAAAAAAGACAATTGAAATATTAGGTTTGTATATGATCAAAAATATATTATGGAGACAAAAAATTAGAAATGAAGCATAAAATATATAAGTATAAAGGGAAGAAGGGTTTTATGGTGTAGTATTAGTTAATTTGTTTGCCATGCCCATGCCTTTGAGTTCAAGTATAGGCTAGATAAGACTTCAAAATTTTTTAGGTTCTAAACAAACCAGATTCTTTTCATATAGCTAGCCTATAAATAACCCAGCTATCCATTGTACTTGTTTGATAAATAGCTATCTAACTATCCTTAGTTAGAGAATAAAATAAAAAAAGAAGCCAGTAAAACCATCTTCCGGTATTTTGCAAGTCAGTGTGAGTAATGTCTTCTCCTTTATTACCTGGGGGGGGGGGGGCTTTTAAAATGGCCTTTGTCTTGCAATGGACTGTGCAAAGGTTATTTTATTTGATAGAAAAGATTTGATTTTTTTTATGTTCTTCACCAATGCTTTATACAATTTAATTATTTGACAGTTTCAACTATCTAGAAATATTCTTCAAAACTATGAAATACAATTGCATAATATAATACTATTGTATTTTGTAACTCTAAAGAAGATTGCTAGATAGTTAAAAGATAATTAAACTGAATAAAGCATTATGAAAAACACAAAGAATAAATAAAAATTTGAAGAGAATTATTAATATAAGCAATGCAAAAAGAATGAAAAAGATTTTGAACATTTTAGAAAAGATAACATTATAACATGGCTGAATTAGACTACTAAGATAGATAATGGAATTGATATCAGCAAAATGAAATAAATAACAGCAGAAAAAATCCAAGAAAGAACTAAATGCAAGAAATAAAAAAGTTTATAATCTTAAAAACTTACAAGAAGTTCAATGAAATAATGGAGAAAAATGGAATTTAATTGTAGGACATTAAGAGAGACAGTTAATTATCACTAATGGTAATTATTATTATTGGAATTTTTTTCATGCAATTTAATCTAACATCTTATCTTTAGAATTATATAGTGCGTACTCTAATAAACAAGTGTCTTACACACAGTTTGTAATCAATGGCACATTATTAAGTAGTCTATAACTGTCACATGATCACCATCCTTATACTAGCACATAATTGTTGTAACTGTATGGAGAGTTTTGCCTTAGTCTATAACTGCATTATCAATTTTATATAAATGCTTCGATTTAGCTCTGATGGTTTCAATATGTTTAGCATTCGTATGTAATATGTATACTTTGTCATATAAACTTGTGTTTCACATTCCAGTAATGCTCAGCTGTCTCTCGGTTATTACTGAATGCTCAGTTGTATATATTTAAGTTGTTTAATAGTGAATATTTTTTTATATTACTATTTTTTATCGCAATTATTTAAATGATTATGTTAGACCAAATTATTTAAATTTTAAAATGAAAATCTATTATTGAGACTGGATTTAAATGTTATTGAAGTAGAAAGATTAATTACAATTGATAAAATATGTAGGAAGGTTAGACTGCTTTCATATATGTACATAACAAATAAATCATACGTATGATTAATTTCTTATTACAATCACCTTGCAATTTCTTTGTCGTCTGGCGTATAATTAATAATTGGTGTTATTGAAAATAGATCTGTTTATTTTTAGCAAATAAAAACAACAAATTATTTATGATATTGCAGTATTACTTGTAAGCTGATGATTTACAACTTGTATCCAGTTTAAAACGTATTCTTTAAACCACTGCCTAATATGATTAAGATAAACAAGAATCAATATAATTCTATAAGACCTTCCTTTTCTGTAATAAATAGTTCATTCGATTATAATTTGGTATTAACAAAAAGTTATTTTTATAATTTTAATTAATAGGTTTTTTTTTATTACAATATGAATTTATACAGAGCAATGCCAAAAACAAAAAAAATATTCCATATTGTTCTAAATTTAAAATCAAATAATCACAATAAGGAGCATATTTTTAGCAAGTAATATTATTTTTAGTGGAATAAAATGTTAATATGGAAATATTATTAAATTGTGTAAACGAATCTCCATATCAGCGCCGTTTTAAACAAACACTGCGCTTGTAAAATTTATAGAGTATTATTAAATTGTGTCAAGTTAAATAGAATTTTGTTTACTTTTCCTTCTGTTCACAGTATGGCTTGTTGTGGAATATCACAAATGAGCTTTTATTATAAGGATTTTCAAATAGGAGTTTAATCATCGGGGTGCCACTTTAAAAAAACTTAAGCTTGATTTTTAAAATTCACATTTTGCTATCTTTTGAATATTTTTGTTAGACTTTCGTGCCATTCAAAGTAATAATTCATTCTATTTTTTTACTTCAACGCCACTTTTTGTAAGCTTGAGTAATCAATACATAGTATAACTTCATGGCTTACATGGTGATTAAGATCTCACTTATTTGATTCTAAAAAATATTATCTTTCTTGACATTGTTCTAATAAAAGGGGGGGGGGATAAAATTTATGAAAATTATTCATCAATTTGATATTTCAATATTGGATAAAACTCCATTTCTGTGTGATTAAATTAACTGTTATTAGTTTAAGTGTTTTGAAAAATTAAAATTATAAATTTAATAATTCACCAAATGTATAGTTTGCATCACATGATTCCATCTTACATATTGTAGTTTTAGCAGTATACTTTTCAGCATCTCTGTGCCATTTATTGTAAACTTTATTAAGTAATAATAGAGCTAGATGACAATGCTTGATAAATCCCTATCCTGAGTTGTCCTACCAAATATCTCTAAACTAGTTTCAAGTTTGCGGCTTTTATTAGTGAAAAACTTTGGATGTTTGAATATTGAACCTGAACCTTTAGGATGTAATGCATCTTTCTTCCAGATACTATTATTGACCTTTCTTTTATACTATTAAGCTATCAGCCCAAACTAAAAAACATATAAATGTCTTCAATCAAAGCCAATTGGTCTATATGTTTTTAGCTTGGGCTGATAGCTTATTAGTGCATGAAAGATATAAATAATAGTAGCTGGAAGGAAAGTGCTTTACATCCTAGAGGTTAAGGTATATTGATTCAAAATCCAAACCTCCGCACTGATGAAAACAATAAACTTTAAACCAATCTAGGAATAATGAATATGACAGTATAGGATAAGGTTTTATTAAGCATTGTCATCTGGCATTCTAAAGCTTATAGTAAATGACATAGAGATAATGAAAAACTATGCTTCTAAAACATACACATATACTTGTAATTGTATGTTGGATTATTTTCAGAATCTAATATTAACTGTTAAATGATTTTAGAAAAATTGAAACTTCATCTAAACTTTTTGAGCAGATTCAATTGTTAGTAATGATTCTCAGGTTAATATTCAAAAAGTTTAAATAAAGTTTAAATTTTTAGATTTAACAATTAATGTTAAATAATGGAAATAGTCCAATATATAAATACAACTAAAAATACCATCATCACAAATTTTCAAAGAAAAACTAAACATATACTTTGTGCAGTTGCATATGCAAATACTGTAAGCTCCTGAATCCGTTTTCAGCTTGATTGTGTGAACAACTGGCCATATAATTAATGTTACTATTATTGGTATTACTACTACTACATATGCATATTGAATATTATAGAAACAGTAGTTTGTATGTAGCAATTATATCCCTCTTCACCCATGTTCATATAAAAATATGTGGTATAAAATATGAAATCATAAAATTATTTTTAATAGAAAAAATAAATATGATGATTAGATTCTGAAAAAGACCATGAGCCAGTTAAAATTATAAAAATAAATGACATTAAAAAACATCATATATATATATATATAAGGAGATATGCTAAAATTGCTTTTTATTGGTTGACAAATTATTCAAAAATTACAAAGTGAATAGTATGAAGTTAAAAAGTATTTCATAGTCACTTGTTTGGAAAATCAAATGATGTTTAATTTACAAAGAGACAGAATGAGTACAAAAAAGTTCATTCAATTGAGTTTGTTCCTCCTTAGCTGGGAAAATTAGTTGGAAAACTTTGACTCTTTACTCTGTCATTCTCATATGAGAATAATTTTGTACTTATGAATGATGCTTTAAGACAAGCGTAATATTCTGAATTTTATCTGTACAGAGCAAAATTTTTAAGTAATCCAAAATAAAAAAGTAAGTGATTAAGATTACAATTTATTATTTATGATTCCAGTGTTTTAAAGTATGTCATTACAATTGTGCATTATTATGTTGTAATAAAAACATTAAATTTCTATTTAAGCATAATTTTGTGAATAAATTATTTTACAAAGATATCCAAAATATCTATAAAAATAAAGAGGATTACAGAAATTCTTTTATCTACTATTATTCTAAATTTGCTATTTACTCTCTATCTATCAATATATTTTACTGATAATAAATAATAAGAGGACGATTTTTAAAAGACTTAGGAATTTTTTAGCATTACTCAATGACTTTCTCATAAACAGTAAGATTAAAATCTTAATGAATTCTGCACTGTTGTAGAATATTGGATATTTTGCCAAAAAAGAAAAAAAAAATTATAAGCACGTATTAAACTGAGTATTCAATTAAAATAAATGTAGAAATATTTGATATGGTATGTATAATGATTGATAGGGATGGTATATATATATATAACATGTAAACTTTGTTTTAAAAAATGTTTTAAATATCGAAGCAATAATATAATATAGTGGTATTTATTAAATTAATGTAAGAAATGATAATCAACAAAAATAACAAAAGTGTTAAAGTCAAGACTAATCTTAAACTATTGTGATAGTAGTGTACTTTAGATATCCTGTATGATATCCAGTTTTCATATGAAACAAAGTACAAATATTGATATGTATTATGTAAATTAATTTAAAATTAAGTTTGATAGAAGTATATTGTGTATGTTTGAAAAAGTTACTAATATAGCCTAGAAATTTTTTGTGACTTCAATATTTGAACAATTTCTATTTAATATATACATCAAACAGAGCATCACATGACTTTCATGGTTTATTTTCAATGTCTGCCTTAAGAGCAATAATTCGTTCTATTTACTGATTTTATAATTATATTTTGTAAGTGTAAATAATCAATGAGTGCCATATTTTTTGGCATATTTAAATCACTAGAAATTAATAAAAGCTAATAGTTAGAACTACTTTAAAGATTCAATATGACACTACTATCTAAGGTCCATTGTTTTCTTAATAGATTTAAAAATCCATTATTTTTCCAGCACAAGATAATAAAGTTCTATTGATTCAAGATAATGCCGTGGAACACCCAAATGTACAATTTTGTTTTCTGCTGCTTAATACCACAACATTGATTCAATCATTAGACCAAGGAATTATTGCAACATTTAAAACATTATGTAAAATGAACACTTTAATATATTTTGAACAAACTGAATTATAAACATTAAGGGTCATAGAAGTTTGGGAGAAATGGCCAATTCTGAATTGTGTGAGTCAAGTTAGATTAACATTACCTGAACTAAGATCTTCAGCATTGAATGGATGTTGAAAACTATTTGCCAGAAAGTATGAAAAGCAAAGATCCTCTTATCTCTGATATGACTGAACTTCCCAACACTCTAATAATGGCCCATTTAATTGATTGAGAAGAATTCGATGGCATGTCATCTGAAGATATCAATGAATTGTTAGTTGATAAAGCTTTAAGTGAGAAAAATCATAGAAATTGTTCTTAAAACTCCCAATCCTAAGGAAGACAGTGATAATGAAGATGATTATCTAGTATCAAATGCTAATTTAATTAAAGAAGGTCTTGATCTTGCTAACCAATTAGGTAATCATTTTGTCAAATATGATTTTAATGAGGAACGAGCTTCAAAGTTTCAACAAGATCTGAAATCACTAATGTAACCTTATAGAAAACTATATAAAGATCTAGGCATTAAATGAATCCGGCCATTAATTAGTGAATTCAGTCATAAAAATGTAATATCAGCACCACAGAACATTACTGTTAGTGTTGTTCAGGAGTTTACAGAGAGAATTTCTTCAAATGGAAAAACCAGAAAAGCCAACGCATTAAATTTTAGTGACAGTTATGGTATTCCAATCATGTGCAAATGTATATGTTTATTGTCAGAAAATGACAGCAAATAAAATCTTGCTATGTATAACTCAAATTGCAAATCCTGCCTAATTTTTGTTTATTGATTCTTTAATTTTTATTTTTCAATTAAAATTTATGTTTCTATAATTCATTTTTATTTATTTGCAATGTTTATAATGTAAAATTTGATAACATGCAAAAAGTATATTTTAATGAAATTTTTATATGATTTATTTAATTATTTTCATTGATTTCTTATATCTGGAACCAATCTTCTTATTTTCCATATATACAATATACTTTTTTACACAAATTTTTTTTACACATAATTTTTAGGAAACAATCTATTATGTAACAAGAAAATTATGTGGACATAGTCAGATTTTTAAATCAAAGTTGTTGTTGTTATTCAATGTTTTTTTTCTGTAATCAGTTGAGATGAATATATGTAAAATTTTCAGTCATTTATTTATTAATAATATTATGTTATGTTTGTTGTTGGTGTTTTTTTTTAAATAGTGTATTATAAGCTATAACTAAACAATTTTTAGCAAATTTATATTAGGAAATAGTTACATTTTATGTGTAAGAATTTCATTTTTCTAATATGAATCCTTACTATTGATTTTACTTTTATTCAGAGCATTTAATAGACTTTTTTGTTTATTGTATATAGTTGTTAGATTTAGAATTTAGAATTAAGAGGATCTTTTTATTCCTGCATAAATACTATATCTTGGATTGAAGAGGAAAATATTCATTTATTTAACACTCTCAAAAGGCGCATGCTCAATTAGCTTGAAAGGCTGATATTTGAATGTAATATAATTGTAAACACAGTGCTAGATAAAATAATTGCTTATTTACTCATAATTAAGTTTCAGTAAGAATGACGTTTAGTAAATTCTAAGCAATTTCACCGATGTCATTCAGTCAAAATGAGAATTTTATTCATGCTCTCCTCAACAGTTCTTCAGATTTGCTCATATAAAAGAATTTGAGTCGTAGGAATAAGAGGATCTTTTTATTCCTGCATAAATACTATATCTTGGATTGAAGAGGAAAGCATTCATTTATTTAACACTCTCAAAAGGCGCGTGCTCAATTAGCTTGAAAGGCTGATATTTGAATGTAATTATTCCTTTTGTAGTTTTGATTTCATAATATATATTTTTAAAAAATTAAAATGAAGTATACTATAATGATAATTAAATTATATTCACTGCCAAAACTACTATACGATATAATAAACATATTTCCTTTTTTATTTGCTAAAGATGAATATTTATGCTACTCATCTTTGAATCTTGATGAGGATTTTAGAGATAAATCATACTGTATTAATAGTGTTTTAGAAAATAAATGAATGAATTTTGGTTGGGACATATTTGGAAATAGAAGAATTATAAAGTGTATATTAAACAAAATTATGATATAAAAAAATAAAGAAATTTAAGTTGTTAAATTAAAATTAAAAAGAAGAATAAATATAAACCATAAGTCAGTACTTCATTGTTTCACAAATATCAAATTGTATTTTTATACTATATTGTTTATTTATTTGAAAAAATCAATTTCAAAAAATATAATTCATTAAAATAAAATAAAAAGTAATCACATGACCTTTGAGTGTCAGTGTGATAGGTTGAACTTTGAACCATGAACTTGAACTTCCAAGATCAATATTCTGTCATTGTGCTAAGTAATTCATTAAAAATATACTTGAAAACAATAAAAATTACTTGTGCAATTTAATGAAACATTATTGCTAAGCATTAAAGCAGCATTTTTGTTTCAACATTAAATTGCCAGTATTTTATTATCTGTAATCAAAATTTGTATATTAGAGTAATGCTTGCAATCATAGTTATTTAATCAAAAATACTTTTCATAATAATGGATAATGCATTATAATTTATCCATAATATTTGTCTCCTAAAGTTGATAAAATTTCTTAATTTGATAAATAATTTTTGTTTGACAAGCGATGGTTCTAACAGAGTTATCCTATTGTTAGATTAAATAAATAGACATTTTTTGGCCTGCAGTGAATTGCTAAACATCTTTCATTAGTATAGAACTACAAGTGTAAAACAATACAGGTTAGTAATTACACATTTCGAGTAGTATTGTTCTCCACTCTCCTTCAGGTGTTGCATATAGGCCAGCAACACCTGAAGAAGAGTGGAGACTAATACTACTCGAAATGTTGTGTAATTACTAATTTGTATTACAAGTGTAAAAGTTTGTATAATAATGATTTGTTTACTTAATTTATTTAAGAAGCCATAATTCTTTAATATCAATTATTATTAAATATATTTAATTATTTATTTTTCTTTCAACACAGCCTGCAATTAAAATAAATTATACCTGAGCAAAAGTTGTAAGCTTAGCTATTTAAGTAACTTATTTGAAAAACTATTGTTTAACTAACAAAATAGACATATTAAATATAAACAAATTAATTAAATAAAATATTTTATGTTGAAGAAGTCTCTATATAGAATGCAGTACTAGCACAATATAATTGAGAATCATCATTATGGGTAAGTTTTTTGTATGATAAATCTACCCAAATCCCACTTTTGGTAGCATTTATTTATGAGATTTAGAAGATAATAATACAAAATTAAAATACAGCATAGGATATTACTATTATAAAATCTAGAAAAAGAATCCAAGGTTATTCCTTATCTGCTAATGTCAGGTAATCAAGTCATATATCATGTGACTTAATTTAATTAGCTTATATTACAAATGTTATATAATGAGTGTACAAATAGCTCTTCACAAGCTTTTCAGATTATCCCTATCCTCAGACTGGTTTTTAGTTTTGGCTTTCATCAATGAGATGCTAAGATATTCAAGCATTATCCTAGCATCTCACTGATGAAAGCCAGAGCTAGAAATCGGTCTGAGGATAGGGATGTTCTGAAAATCTTGTTAAGGACTACTGGCACGTGCATTACATAACATTATCTGCTATTATATAACATTTATTTAAATACTGGTTCATTTCAAGCTAAAGAGCTCTCCAACAGCCTTTCATTAAAAAAAACAATAAAGACGAAAGCAGTACTCAGCAAGTTTTCCAATTGCTGGTTGGGAGCAGTTTCCAGCTACTTGAAAGAAAAATTCTGAATTTGTTAAAAAAAAATTTTCAAGATTGTTCAACATGGATTCAAATTTAGATTATAGACATGTTAGGTTGATTCATCAATATTGCACCATAACACCATGCTCAGTAAAAATTTCAGTATAATTTAAAATATCTGGAATTTAATTAAACACAAATAAAACTAAGATTATAAAGATATATATGTAATTTAATGATTTTGTCATTCAGATCATATGATATTTAACTCCTTGTAATGACAGATTTGAGATTAGATTTTTGGATTTTGTACTCTTGAATTCATTATAGTAGCACTAATCCAAAGAGTTTGAAGTGAAAGCTATTGATTTAAATATTTTACATATTTAGAAAGTTAGTTAAGTGATGTAGGAATTTAGCTACATAAATAATTTCACTGCTTTTAATTCCAACATTTATGATATACAGTATAACACAATGAAAAATTATTTTGGAGCTTATCATATTAAATATGAATATTGATGACATCGACTCAACTGAATTTTTTTAAAAGGATAATCTGATATAATTTATCCACAAAGTTTTAAGGAATTTGTTAATTCGGAGAATAATTTTTAAAAACTCTATGTAATAATACTATATTAGAATATCTAATAAAGATAAAAACAATTAATTAATTCTATTTTCTTTTTTAAACTACTAAATAAAATAGACTTACATAGTTTCTTCTGTTGACACACGTCATTGGCTCTACTAAATAAATATTTTGTCTTATTACAGTTAAGTAGTTTAATTATATATTTGTTTATAAAGCAATACTCTCTATTAATATAATATAACTTGCATATATGAATTTGCTGATAAAATATTATAGATTATTTTATATTTTAAGCTATTGATTCGTCAGCAAAACCATGTTATCTGATAATAAGATTTTATATCATAATTTAAAATTAAAAATAGAAATGATGTCATTGTGACATTTATTAATGTTGATAGTTTTTATAAACAAACTTTTAAATATTTAATAATATAGTTGATCTAATAAAAAAAAAAAAAGGTTGAAATTATGGTTTTAACTCTTTAAGTTACATTCAGGTCAGCTGGGTATTAGTAAATGAATTTATATATTTATATTTCTGGATAACTGATGTTCAGTAATTAAAATATTAATTTACATAAAAATAGTCCAATGTTTTATTGATTGGAAATTCATAAGAAGTCCAGGATGAGATCTATGGACTTAATTAAATTGCAGTTTCTTATCACTCAACCACTACAACACCACACCTCACAGTTACTATAAATCATAAATACTTGTGAATATTCTATTAAAAGTAAGAAAATACTTTTTCAATATATTTCAAAATATTTTAAAGTAATAAATTGGCATTTCTTTTAATGTTCTCAGATTGATACCAGGCTAAGATAACAAGCTAATGGGCTATTTTAGTTTAAGTAATAATAAAAGCTATTGCTTAATCATTATTAAATAATATATATATATATTAATATGCTTTTTTACAACTATAGAGTATTTTTATACTTTATGACTTTCCCCCATATTTCTTGTTTTCCCTTTTTTTAAGTATTCTAATATATTTTCTATAATTATCTATTTCTAGAATTTTCTGTCATTTCATCTTACTTTTTAAACTTATAGACAATGTAACAGAATAAAAATGAGAATAAGGAATGAGAATAGAAAGACTTTAGTATGCCTCATGAATAATAATATAAATCTGGCCTAAACATTGAGTGCCATTTGTAACAGAATAAACTGAGTCATGAATAAATAGGAAGAATGACCTTAGTATGCCCTATGAATGTGAGAACCACTTGTAACAGAATGAAAGTGATATGGATAGGAAATGACTTTTGTATAATCTGCAAACTTTAGATTCCAATTGTAATAAAGTAATGTATAACCCAATAGTTGATCGCTAATGATAAGCGACTAAAATGATAATAATGTTAATGAAAATAAAAATAAAGACAATGCTAATGGAGCTATAATGTCTCATAAATAGTAATATGTTGAGTAAACCAAATGTAATGGGATAAAATACTTAATAGCAGTAAAAAGCTTTATCTTAAAGATTTGTGTGCATTAATTTATCCTTAATAAAATATATAAAATTTTCTCATTTAAAATCATAAACTTATGTTAAATTATAATGGAATAAAATGTTTACAATACAAAACTATAATAAAATGCAATACATAAGATCAATACATCTTACGCCAACTTATAATAATATAAAATGAAAGTCAATATCTGAAATAACACATCTTACAATATCCAATCTGCCAATGTGAAATAAATGAAAGATTCTTATTTAATACTTATACAAATACGATTAACAAATCACAATGACTTATCCTTCAAACTAATAAAGCCAAATTATTAAATTCTGAACTATAATTATCCTAATATGTATAGTATTATTAGTATTCTATTATAATCAAATGATAATATTAAAAGCTTAGTATTTAAATTAAGTATACAATCTGCATTGACTAGCTTTAAATCGAAACAAATTAAATCATTTTATTTAATGAAATTCAAATACCAATTTCTATGTATGCGATTCCTAATTTTATAACATCATAAGATTTCATCTTTTTAACTAAATTACTATAATATACATACAATAAGTAATGTTTAAAAAAATATGCAGGTATCCAATTAGAATCGCCTTTGTTTACCCTAAATAATTAATATACTTATACACAGAGGCAAAACTCTCCATACAGTATCACTACTCAGTGCAAGCCAGAGTAATTAATGGATGCAGGAATGTTTGTGCATAAAATCCCTATCTAGTGCCTTCTCATTCAATATTCCCAGACTAGTTTCTAGCTTATGGCTTTCATCAGTGAGGAATCTTGGATTTGAGAGCATTGTATCTATATCTTAGGATCTAATGCAACCCTCCAGCAGCCATCTTTTACTTTTTAGCTAACTATAAAGTTTTGAGTCCAAAATGAAAACATAATAATGTTTTGAAGCTACACTCATTAGCTTCTATAGTTGTATAGATCTGAACTTAGTTCAGCATCCATTCTTTTTGGTGTCTTTGGTTCTTCAATAACCACAGTCACTATAATTATATTGAGCAGGATTGGTATTAAACCATCAAACATCATATGATCGCCATTCTTTATGCTTACACAAGCTGTTTTTCACAGAGGCAAAACTCTTTATACAGTAGCACCACTCAGTGCAAAACAGAGTACTTATACTCTATAAACTGTCAAACTAGCTCAGGTATATATTTTTATCCAAAAATATCCATTGCATATGACTGTTAAAATAATTGTGGTGATCTTCTAATTAATTATTAAACATCTATCAATACTAAATTAATTAATCTATTATATAAATATGTATATCCGGTTTAAATGATCTTATATTGGATTTACTATAAAGAAAATAATACGTAATACTTCATATATTTATCTCCAATCATTTAACTTTGGACTATTTTATGATTCTTTATTATAAATAGGTTTGCATCATTAAGTGAAGGATAACTAACACAAGTTTATTTGTTTAAATAAATTTTAAATTTATCTTTCAAAATATAAATATATATAAGACAAATAGATAATAAACGTTTGCAACATACACTATAATTAAATATCATGAATGATATTTTCCTCATAAATTAATATTAATAAAATAGGTGTTTATAAATCAAAAATTCACTTATATAATGTTTAATATATGATATATAAAATGTATGTGAAACGATAATGTTGCTGCATGCATACACTATTTTAAATGCAAGAAAGTTAATGACACTTCTATAATCTTCCTAATAAAGCAATTAATTAAGCGAAAATGTAATAATCAAATATTGTTACAATGTAATTCTTTCAGATTTTCAATACTTATGACATAATTTGCAATCAAGGAATCAACGTATATTTCAAAATCAAGTTTTAACTAGTAAAATTCAGGATATAAATGTAAATTTAAACTAAATTTAATTTTTATTTCACAAATATAAAACAAACAATCAACTAACTTAAGATATAGTAATCAATTATATTTATAATATTATATACATAAATAAAACATATGTTAACATGCGATCTGATCACTGTCCTCCTATATGGCACTACAAAATAACACGGTAGTTTCAATGAGTATTCCGTGAGCTACAATTTAACGATATTTATTAATCCAAGCAAATACATTGTACAGGCTTAACACCTGCATTTATATATGTAATATATGCGGAATTCGAACTCAGACTTTCACATGACCCATAATTCTCAGTGCCATCTTATATTGCTAACCCACTTGATCACACACATGTTGAAAAGATAAATAATCACCAATAAACATATTTCGTGCTAAAACAGCACTGATCAAGTAAAAGTATCATAAACAGTTATGGAAACAATGCATATTTATTAAATTCCAATATTCTCAAAGTATTGAATTTTTATCCTTCGTTTAGCAAATATTTAATATTGTAATGGCATCATGAAGAAACAGATGCTGGACTCCATTTATGACAATACAATGTAAAAATAAACTGTTTTAAATCCTATGACAAAGTACTCCATCAGTATTATAAAATTATACCTACAGATGACAGCAATTCTTATATGTAGCAGTATGTTATTAGTTTCTATATTTCATTATTAAAACACTTTGTTCACATGCATAATCATTTTCAGTAGGGAAATATCAAGCTGAATTTGAATACTATAAATTAGTTTCTCCTTTTAACAAATTTTTGACAATCCTGTCCAGTTTCCTGGACAAATATACAATCCTTTCTACTCCATCATTTTTGTGGTTATCAAGTAAATATTTTTAAAATAAATAATAAAAAATTATTTATAAAAAAAACTTAGATTTGCTTCTGTGAAAGGCAGGATATCAGAGCATGAATTCGAATTGTTGTCTTATTTATAACCTCTAACAATTGACATCATTTTCATCATCAAAAATTAAGGTTACACTCTTTATTTACTCTAATACCAAAATCGCCTTGCATTCCACGTTTAAAATCTCTTTGCAATAATAATACTAATTTAAAAAATAATATTTTATAGTCATTACATATAAAAAATAATATTTACATTTCAAAACACAAATTATTACTTTTTCAACTGAACACAAACTACAATAATTTACAGTATCTTCTCACAATATAGCATTGGAAATATATAGTTTATATATATCATTCCAATAAAATATTACACACATCATATAAACATAACATACATGTTTAAGACATTAAATATCCATATGTACTATTTATGATCTACTACTTATGAATGCAGTAAATAAAATATATAGAATAAAGAAACAATAATAATTTTATTAAAATTATAAACTTTATTATTTACATATGCATTTTAAATTAATAAATTTAATTTATAATTTTGTGTTAATGACTGAACTACAGGCTTATTATATTCCTATATCAACATGTGTAATGTATAGGGTATGTGATCACAGACTTTCACTAGACCCACAACTCTCCACTCTATCTCATACCACTGATACACTTGAACACATATATGCCAAAAATATAAATAATCACCAATATATGTATTTCATGCTAAACCAGCCCTCATCAGTTGGTCCATGTGATCATCTCCATATATATATGCAAAAAGTGCTCAGATATATATCAAGATAACCAATCTTCATACTTTAATCAACAGGCTTCACTCCTACTCTTCAACCATCCACCCAATTAAAAATCTGATGATGGAATGCTCAAAGGCCACCCTGAGGCTGATATTCTCATCACACCCATGTTGACTGTAAGTCACTCTGACACCTTATGTACAGGACATAATCCATTTAAATACATATTTGAGGGATGGGCAGACATACACTTACTATTAATGACTGAACTACAGGTTTATTATATACCTGTGTGCAATAATAATAATGCATTTATTGCTTTAATATCTTGTTGTCATTGCAACCTATTTCAATGCTCTTAGGCTAATACATTACTTATTAAAACTAACTAATAACAATAAAAACATTTTTTTGTATATACTTGACATTCTACCACATACTAAAATTACATTAAATTTCACTTTGCACAATAGGAAAAAAAAAATTTTTTTAAAACGACCTAGCAAAACTTTATCAATTTTTTAATTTAGCTTGTTTGTATTCCTTTCCATATTTACCACTTTTTTTACACAAAACTTCATTTCATTTTAGCATTCTTCCTTAAAACTTAGATTTTGTCTCTTCCCATAAATGTGATAAATCCATCTCACTCTTAGTGATCCCAATCACCAGTGCCAATCTCATATTTACTCCCTTTGTATATACTTATCCCCCCCCCCAATGAAGTATTCTTTATCTTAAAATTGTCACCTTATTATTATATGTTAATCCTGAAATAATTTCTTTAAACAAAATGTATTCTACTTCATATCTGTTATAAGCAACTCTGTTTTATGTTGATTCTAAATGAATACTCATTGTCATAATATAGATATAATAAAAAATATGTACATATCCTTTGCCTGAAGGTTTATGGTAATGGCATTTTAATAATAATTATATGTTGGACTATTTCCAAACTTTATTTAAACTTTTACAATACATTCAACTGTTAGTATTGCTGACTTGGCCAGTGACAACACTATCAATCTAGTAAGTTTGAGCTTTCTATGTAGTCCAATATATAATTAGTACTAAAATGTCATCATCAACCCTAAGTATTCAGGATGAACCCAATAATTTAATATATCAAGCACAGAGTTCTTTTCAAAATAGTTCATCAATATCCAAAATAGAAATAAAACAAACTAACTCATTCTTTTTAAAACTTGTTTTTATATGACTATAATCATAAAAAAAAAAAAATCCAACGTTTCAGCTATTTTATATAGTCTTTTTCAAGACACACTAAAATAAAAAATATATATAACAAATAACACATATTCCAAAAAAATAAAAAAATTACAAAATATATTCATAAACAAAAATTTACCATATCTCATTCCCCTTTCCTATTACCAACAAACACACTCAAAGAAAAACAATTTCTTTTTTTTTAAAAAAAAATATCTATATATATCCTTTAAAACATTTAATTAAAAAACTATTATTTTCTTTTCTGTTTATCTATTAACATCCTATTTAATTCTGTTTTTATTTCATTAATGTATACACTTTCTTTTATCATCCTTTCATTATATGACTTAATACATTCCAAAGGCTTTATATCAAAATCCCCATGTTTAAATTTAATCATGTGAATGTAAACAGCACAATTTTTATCACCTAAATGCTGTTTTAATCTAGTGTTTAATTTATTCTTACTAGTCCCAACATATGTCATTTTACTTTCTTTCTAAAACAATTCAAAGAAGAAAACAAAGAAACTGCTTATATGATAATGGCCAATAACCTCATAATCAACCTAGTATTACAATACATAATGCCTAAAAGTCACTAATTAATAAATAGAAGGACCATCATAAATAAATATATGAAATTTCTACTGACTGGCAGGATAACTCAGTTAGTTAGAGCATTACCTTAATATTAAATATTCTGGTTCAATTCCTATGCTAAAACTATCATTGATCCAGCCTCCAACACCTAAAGAAGAAAGGAGAATAATAACATTTGAAATGTTGTGTTATATACTAATTTGTGTGCTATCACTAACAGTTGAATGTATTTGGAAAGTTTAAATAAAGTTTAAATTTTTTTAAAGGCAAACAGTGTTAATATTAGATAACGTATACATATATGTATTGATGAAGTAAAATTAATCTTTAATTGTAGATATTATAACCTAATATATTTACAGTATGGGATTCCATGTTCTTTTAGTTTTTATAAATTAATCAGATTGCAGTGTATTTATTGGACTGTCTTATTAATATTCAAATTTAAATATTCCAATGAATTCTTAATGGGCTATTGTCCAATCTTTTGCTATTGACAAATATATATAAAACTTTAATCAGAGTTCTATCCATATCTTTCTTTCCCAGATTTTTTCTACAATTTCTTCTTTACCATACTACTATATGCTTTTATTATATTTAAAAAAAGTTATCAATAAACTTTTGAAAAATTTGTGATATTTTAATTAACTGAATTTATACTATACAATATTCAGCCCAATCAATTGTTAATCTATATTGGACTCAAATACTTCTATTATATTTCTTATTTTTAATATCCATTCCTTAAGAAAACTTTGTCCATTCTGTCTATTTTTTATAAATGCCTTAAACTATAATAATAATCCTTTTTCTGAATATAATAATATGTCTTTTTAAATACTCCATTTTATTATTCCATTCACTCACTGTTATATCCAAACTTCTCATTTTTATTGAACTAGCAATACTACACATGTTCAAAACATTTTATCCAATTGTCAATAAAACTCTTCATTTCATTTCTATTCATTTATTTTTCTACTAATTTATTTTTTCCTCATATTTATTCCTTCCCATATATATATATATATTTATTCCTTCCCATATATATATAACTTAAATGATTTTTTACCACTCTCACTATCTATTTGTTCTCATTCTGCATTATATGCTAATATATTGCAATTGAATCAACCATTTTCCTCCTTACATATTTTGTCAACTCCTAGTAATATTATATTTGCTTCTCTGTGTTTTATATAACCTTTCTTTTCATATTCATCCCCGTCCCCATTGTTTCAGTTTGAATTCACCCAATTTTTATTCCAATACACACTCATAAATTTTATTTGCTAATATTTTATCATCTCTGCCATTCAGTTTTAATTCATCTGTCCTAAAAAAATATTTTTTCTCACAAAATATTCTCTTATATCAATAAATTTAATATCCCAATCATTGCATTTTTTAAATCCTTATATGTCTCCTGAATTTAAATTTACAGTGGCTATCTTTTATTCTGTTCACTTAGCATTGCATATAAGTTATTTTATATTTGTTCTTATCCTTTTTCAAATTGCTTATGCTAAATAGTGTGATTTTTTTTTTAAAATTAATGATGATTGTTGGGAAAAACCTCAGTTGTTTTGTATACTACACAAGACATAGACAAAAGAGGAAAACTTCCAAGAATATGAAATAATAATATAAAGTTTATCAGCACATTATTCTTGCAAGTAATAGATAAAACTATAAAAAATTGCATATACCTACAGGCATTAAATCCACGATTTTTGACAATAATGATAATATTATTTACTTTCTCAATAAATATTTCCATATCATCAATAACAACTTCAAGCAAAAACATTTTTACAATTTTTTTCTAATCTTCCTACAATATATATTCTCAATCTTTTTTATTATTAATAGATGTTTCATCTAATTCCACTTGATCCAACTTTTTTTCTCAGTTTAACAGTTCCAATTTTTCATTTCATTCAATTGTTTTTTTTTTCACATTGTGCCTAGAAGAATCTCTTCCAAAACTTTCTCAAAAAAAAAAAAAAAAAAAAGATTGTAAATGCAATGGTTCACCAACATAGGCACTAGCTCATTTTCTATCTTCTTTTCTACATACACATTTAACAGAAATATCATCTTATGTTAAGGATGCAAATCATTTTCTTTAGTTTATCCAAGATATTGAATTAATTAAAAATGATATTTTGATAAATTTTGATATTGTTTCACTTTTTACTAGTAAAGGAAGCTATTGAAGTTTTGAGAAATATTCAATTGCCTGATTTTTGTTGTGAGTTTGATTAAAGACTGCTTATTAAATATATATTTTTTGTTTTTGATGGTCAGATGTATAAACAAACATCAGGTTTAGCTATAGGTTCACCAATTTTTCCAGTAGTGACTTCTATTTTTATAGAAAACTTATTTTGATATCAGCAGTTAAAAAAACCATCTGTATGACTGAGATATGTTGATAATACCTTTGTTGTTTGAACTCATGGTAAGCATGCTCTTGATGACTTTTTAATTTTCTTAAATTCTTTTTACAACATCAAATTTACTATGGAAATAAAAAATAATAACCAACTTCCAATCTTAGATGTTTTAACTGAAAAAAAAGATGGTTCTTTATCCAATGGTATATATAGAAAACAAACACGCTAAGAGATATCAATATTTTTCTTCTTATCACCATCTAGCACAATAATTTTCAATGGCAAAGATATTGTTAGATAGAACTAAGAGACTTTCTGATGACAGCCACTTTCACCAAGATATCTGTGCTAGAGTTTTTTTTATATATAATAAGAAAAAAGATTTTGATATACTTCAAAAATTAAGACTGTTCTGCCATATATAAAGGGAATAACTGATAAAATTGGTAATGTTTTAAAGAAAAATAATATTCACACCATTTATACTATATTTAAAAAAAATAATGAAATATTTCCATGCCCTAAAGATAAAATTCCTTTGAAGTCTTATGGTTTATATGAAATTCCATATGCAGTTTGTTTACATTCATACATTGGACAGACCAATCATAGAATAAACATAAGAAAAAAGAACACATTTTGGCAAAATCTAATTTATCAGCCATTTATTCACACATTCAATTAACTAACCAAGACATCAATTTTAATAAAAAAAACATATTCTGGCAAAAATTGAATAATTGATCAAAGACTGCTAAGAAAAGCTGTAGAGATTTTTAAGAGGCCTAAAGGTATAAATAAAAAATGTGAATTAAAGAATATTAACAATATTTGGAAAAAAACGATTGGAAGATAAGATATTTTTTAAAACTTCTCAACCAATAGAATTTAAGAATGAGAAGAAAATAACAAAAGAAAAAAAATAACGATTTTAAATCTCGCCTTTCATGATTTGATAAAGAAGAAGCTCTGGGTAAAGTACTTGTATTTGTACTGAAATGTCAGCTATTTAGCTATTGAATTTTTATTACATGGAAGCTCCTGGAAATAAATCTATGAATATAAATGTATACTGTATATTAATAGTTATAAATGAAAATCAGTTAGCAATAATAATTGAATTTTAGATGTGTTATCATTCTGATATGAAGAATTTTGATTTAGATTGCTGATCTCTGCAAATTTATATCATAAAATTAGATTAAGCAAATCTTGATGTGACTTAGTAATAATTTACATTAATAAGATAAAAATAGAAATATTTGATTTTTTTAAAAAAATAAACTATATAGCGCAGTAAAGTTTACCATAGTAGTAATTTATCAGATTAAAGAACTACCAATCCCTGGATGAAGCTCAAGCTATCACTTCTATTTGAATATCATTCACTAATACTAATGATCGTAAGTTGAACTACATGATTATAGATTAATTTTAACGTAGGATTGCAATTCCAAAATTATCTTCTTTAAGATTGCACGTACTTTAGAAAATTATATGTTCAAATTTATAATTTAAATTTACCTGACTTTTAGGCAGAGAACTTATTAAAATACATTCTTTTATACTATTTTGCTTTAGTTTATATTAACTGGCCTAAATAAACCTAGTTACGGTAGTTAACTTGTTCAATTTTATTTTTTCTACATCAATATTTTTAATGATAATTCCGCGCTTAAAAGAAATTTGAAAAATCAATATATCAATTAAGTTTAAATAATTGATCAGTTTTAATTCCTAAAAAAAATTTAAAGTTTATTATTACTCTGATTAAATATATAAATTCTAACAAAAATTCTTACGTGCCTTTATTATTTGAGATAATTTTTAATGTTTTATTTGTTTAAAATTAATTCACATAATAAAAATTGATGACCTGAAATTATTATCTTTTTTTTTTTTTTACACTAAAGAAGTTGTAAAATAGATTGTTGTTCGTTTTACCTCGTTAATTTTTTTTTTTTTTTTAAAAAGATAGTAAAATTCCATTAATCTACCGAAACTTACACAGATAAGAAAACTGACTGCATTCTATGAAAAATAAAATTACAGTATGTATATTATCTTTTCTACAAGTCTTTAATTGTTCGTTGCTTCAATAATTCTATTTTAGTAATAATCTTCATAAATTATCTACAATGCCCAAAAAAGTCAAGCTTCTTATATAATCTACATTTCTTTCAGAAATTTATTTAAATAATGTGTACAAACTATGACTATAATTGTTAGAAGCTCAGGTGAGCAAGAAGACATTAATATCGACATTTAAAATTGGGGCTTTTGTTGTTTTTCTACCCAAGATGTGAACTAAAGTATCCTGCTAACACATGTAATGTATTAGATGTGATAATGTGTTGACTATTTCCATCATCTATCATTTAATATTGAATGTCTAGAGACTTTTAAACTTTATTTAATTTTTTTTAATGCAAACAAGTTGTTAGTAGTAAAACACAAATAGATAATTCATGTTACTGTGTTATTACTAATAAATTGTTTGTATTTGAAACGTTTAGATAAATTTAAAATTTTCTAGGCATTCAGCATTCAATGATAGATTATGGAAATAGTCAACATATTATCACATCTAATATACCATCATCACAAACCTTCAGGCAAAATATGTGTAATGTATTCCCTTTAATCCAGAAGTTTATGAATACAATACCTTGAGTCATTTAGTACAGTGACAATGTGATGTATTCAAGAGATAAAGATTATTGGACAAAATTCAAGATTAACTTATCACTTCTGAGGTTCAAATGTCACATGACCCAAACAACTAACCATTTATTTCTTTTTAGGACCATAAAAAAAAATTAAAGCAATAAAATTATATGTATGTTTTAGATTGTGATGTTTGACATTTTTTATAGAAAGTTTGATAGCAAGTGAATAAATATTAGCATTTTCTGCTCTACCTGATCTCAAATGAGAATACAGTGTCTCTCACCTATTTCACTAACTTCTTTTTGACTCTATTTGTTCAAGGAGTAAAACAAAATCCACGTCAAGCAGAATGCATCTTCAGTAAAAAATAGCTAAATAAAATATGTATGTTAAATTCTTGGTCTGAATGTAGTTGCCACTACAAATTGACATTCTGACCATAAAATTTCTAAAATTACAGTGACCGGCATGAGGGTGCTACTAGGCATATAGCCTAGCACTAGATTGAGAAGATTCTTCAATGATCGTAGTGTTAATTTGTTTATGTATGTGGTCACATAATAAATTTTAAGGCATAATCTTACACAGATTCTATTAATTATACTTGATGTTTGAACAAGAGGACACAATAATTGTTAACATTATAATTGAATCAAAGATAAAGGCACTTAAATATGGCTTTAAATATTTATTATATTTAGTTCTCAGTACTAACTGCATTCCCAATTCCTTTTCAATGCCTTCAAAACTGACTCAATCTGAAATTTAATGCAAAAACAAACAAAAATTTTAATTCCATTCATTTTCCTTTTTAATATGATTCATTATTAAATGTTTTATATCTTTTTCCTGAGGGAACATGCCCTATACAAATCCTACAAATAACAGTGACCCAGGTTTATTCTGGAGACCTGTCCAAATAGGTGTCAACTTTTAGGCAACTTACTAGTAAGAGTGGACAGTACTATGCATCACTCAAACCTCTACATTTCATGTTAAATAATTATATTCAATCTTTAATGGACTGCACAAGTATCTAGTGTTTGCTTACAGTCATCAAGCATCCCTTTTCATATACCAGATTCTGGCATAAGGTTCCTGTGTTTGCTTATGGTCAGAACTCTTAACTGATCTTTACCCCCTCCCCCATTTGTCTTTACAGATCAAAAAGTTAACATTTTTGACACTCTAAACTATACAAACATTGAACAAAATAAAATGAATTAAAATTATACACAATTTTAATGCATAAAAGTTAGTAAAATAACACAATACCCCATTTTTCTTGGTGAATGATACTGAGATTTTTAACCTATGTAAGACTTGTTCACAGAAAATGAATAATATGTAAATTAGGTGATTAGAAAGCCAGGAAAATTTTTAAAATTTCATGTTTTTTAAAATAATATTTGTCTTCATGAGCTGTATTAAATTTCTAGCATTATCATCCTAGATGATACTGTATTGTCTAAAAATAACAATTGGATTATGAAATTAAACTTGCCCCCAAAATTTTCAAATTATCTGCAACTGTAATATGTTTATGCATAGTAATCTATTAGATCAAAATAATACCATATGCCCACTTATTTTATAGAATTTTTGTCACAAATCATGCCATGATGAAAAAAAAAAAAGAAATCAAAAAGAGATTGAAAAACAGTTTTAAAGTTCTTTAGTAAAATATAAATGACTATTTTGACCAGATGACATGCTTCTAGTCATTTCCTGACAAATCCTTATGCGATGCCCTCACCTTTTCCATATAATAGCAGTCAAATCAAAAGCCAATGTCATTGACAATGCAATTCTGTTACAAATGTCCTGCTTGTGAAAATCACAACAGATTGTTTTGGTAGACACAAAAATTTGTCCCATACATTATTTTTTGTTCTGTTTTGGCTACAGTTCTTTGTATTAACATTCAATCTTTCTCAGTAACTACTGATTTTTAATTACAGTTGGTTTTAGCAGGTTTTGTTCTCTCACTTTTATCCCCCAGAATGCTAATCTTACATTAAACAGGTCAGAATATTTGATCACTAAACCTCCAACTAATAGACACCAAAAGTTTAACCTCTTTGAAACTCTGATAAAATCCCAGATTTTTTACCACAGATATATACAATCTGATATTAATTTCCTTCTTTTTTGATTTTTGTTTTTAAAATAAATATTTTTCATTATTACAGGATTTTTATTTCTATGCTGTATGATATCAAGAATAAAGGACTAATAAAAAAGGTTCTTAAAATAGGCAAAACTCTTTATATGTATTGCCACTCAGTGTAAGCCAAAGTAATCAATGGTAATACGTATAGAGTTTTGCCTGTTTTAATAACTGTTACGAGCAAGCATAAGAAGTAGTGATCATGTGATGTTTATTGGCTTAAAAAAGGTTCTTCTGTTAATATGCAAATTAAGATTTGCATATGAAGATTCTATGCAAATTAAGATTTGTGGGCAATCAATGCCTGTAGAAGAATATCTTCTCCATCAATAACGAAATCCACATAATATTACAATCATTTTTTTTTTTCGTTTATTGTCAATATATTCATATCTAGTCTAGATTATCCTTAAAATTGTATTTATCTAAGAATAATTATGTCTATCGACATATGTTATAGTATGTGGGGATTCATTCGTATATATGATCGCTTATTATTAGTATTATAGTTCTGACACTTTAGCTAGGATATTGTCTGGGCTGAGTTCCTGTATTACGATAGGTGAAATCCAACAATGACCATCATCATCATTAGAAGTTACTCTAAGCGATTATAATTACCTATAATTCGGGATTACATACTGAAGCCAAACATATTTTTCCCCATGAAAATCTTCCTTTAATATATATTGTAAATATTTGAAACCAGGCACTCTTCACAAACCTGGAAGCTTAATTGTAAGTATAGAGGATTTGAACTCAGATTTTCAAGCACCCTTCAACTATCCACACTATCTCATACAACCAATACACATGACCACACACATGTAGAAAAGATTAATAATCATCAATATACGTATTTCATGCTAAACCTGCACTCATCAGTTGGTCCAGACTATTATCTCTCACACACATATATATAATCAATGCTCAGTTTATATTAAGATAGCAAATCTTCATACTTTAATGGACAGGCTTCAAACCACTACAACCTCCAACTTTTCAGCCATCCATATCATTGAAAATCTGATGATGAAAACTCAAATCCCATGCTGATGCTAATATTATTGCCATGCCCATGTTGACCTGAAGTCACTCTGACCCCTCATGTATAGGACAGTATCCATTAAATACATATAAGAGGGATGGACAGGATACAAGCTTAATATGTAAATATTTGAAACCAGGCACTCTTCACAAACCTGGGAGCTTAATTGTAATATTATTGGCAATAATATTAGCATCAGCATGGGATTTGAGTTTTCATCATCAGATTTTCAATGATATGGATGGCTGTAAAGTTGGAGGTTGTAGTGGTTTGAAGCCTGTCCATTAAAGTATGAAGATTTGATATCTTAATATAAACTGAGCATTGATTATATATATGTGTGAGAGATGATAGTCTGGACCAACTGATGAGTGCTGGTTTAGCACGAAATACGTATATTGGTGATTATTAATCTTTTCTACATGTGTGTGGTCATGTGTATTGGTTGTATGAGATAGTGTGGATAGTTGAAGGGTGCTTGAAAATCTGAGTTCAAATCCTCTATACTTTAATATATATTGATTTTTTTATTTTTTTATTTCTTTATTTAAAAAATCAATTCTGAGAAAAATGTTGCATTTTTTTTTTAAATGTCATAGCATCGGCCGGGACGCGAACCCGCTGACCTCTCGACCACCAATGCACGACGATTGCATTCTAACGCAATTCTAATAATGTCTCTAGGGGATATTATTTAATATCTGTCAATCTACAACTCTATTAAGCTTAACGATATAATCTAATTAATTGAGTGAATCCTATTATGTCTGAATGAATTCAGTAAGTGCACTAATGACTTTTTTTTTTTATATAGACTCCGTAATATGAGCTACTATAACTTTTTTAGTGATAATTGTTTGCTATAATTAACTTTTAGTTTAATGAAATGCCATGGAATAAGGATTGAGGGTAAGTTATAAAACGCTTAGCTACTAGAATTTTTTTGTTTAGTAAAACTAAGCATTATTAACGTGGGATTCTTAAAATCCAAAATTAATTTATTATTAAAATAATAATAATGTTGACAAAATTTATAATATTTTATGTAAATGAGAACATAAAATATTGTGTATTTATTTACAATTCCGTAAAATAATTAGAGGCAACTTGGAATTTTTCAGTCTATATTCGTCCTCCACTCCATCTCAAACAACCGATACACATGACTACTTACATGTGAAAAAGTGGCTGATTGGCAATATATGTATTTCGCGCAGAACCAGTACACTCAACGAATAAACTAATTGTGTAAACCCTGACAATTCCTATTCAAGCGGAAATGCATTCCTGTTTTTGTACTGCATTATCTGTTATATTCACATGTATATATGTAAATTATGCATATTACGGTTTAGAACAATGATATAAATCACATTGTATTAATTATTGACTTATTATTTGAAGACATTGCAGGAGATCTCCAAAAATGGAAATTAAGTTAATACAGAATGGAAATTCTGGATCAAAGTTCAGACTGTCACTTCCAATGAATGACCTTCTAAGTGACTAATCATTTGACTATTACTATTAGTATAAACTATGAATCCAGTTTACACCAACTTTCTCACTAGTCCTGAGGTTCTCATCATAGAAAAGGTGGGAGTAATCCTCTTCTAATCAATCACTTATTTTGAGGCATTTTCCCTCAAGTAAAGTACAATTAGAAACACAGTAACTAAAATTGAAATATTTATAAATGCAGAATAGATATACTAATCAAGTTTTGAGTCTTTGCATGAAATAAAAAATTAAAGTATTTAAAAAAGAAAGGGGAAATTTTGCATTGATATTAATTGATATTCTAATTAATAAAATAAACCATAATTTCCCCCAAATTTTATTAAATAAAACAAAAAAAAAAATCTATTTTGATTTTTTGAAACAATATCCAAAATAAAATAAAACAATACCATCATAGTTATGAGCTTTGATCATAATTAATAATTGACTAAAAAAGTTTTGGGCTTTCTTGTAAATTTCTTAGCAACCTAAAGAATTTCCAAATTCCAGCTGCATTTAAAGCTTAGGTCTTAGACAGACAGATAAATGTGCTGATCATTATTTCATGACTTATTACATACTCAATTCAAATAAAACACTTCTTCAGCAACTGTGTAAACTGTTTTGCATTGCAGGCCTCGGGTTTTGGTTAAATAAGATTGCCACAAATCATTTAAACTACTGTTGATCAAATAACTAGAAATTAAACACATAACTGCATTGGGGAAAACTAGGGGAAATCTTGTTAATTGAGCTAACTGTTGTGTACAGAATAAAATAAGCAAATTAATACTTCCATTAAACAAACTGGGAAATGAATGTTGTGTTAGGCACCAGCCAAAGTTTCAAAGTTTTATCCTGCCCAGCTGTCATGATGATTAAAGATTGTTTAGTAATATTGCAGCAAAATATAATGAAACTGAAAAGGATTGAAATAATCTGTAAAATCAAACTAAACACTGAATGAATACGGTTTAAGTTTAAACTTTTAAAATTAAACTCAGCTGCATTTTTCTAAAAAAATATTGCCTCTATTTTTGCTCTAGCCAAAAATATGCTAAAAGAATTGTGTGATGCCAGGTTTTGCTTTTTTTCATAAACATTCAGGAAGCTTTTTTTTTATCTTCTAAAGTTGTTTTTTTTTTCCATATGTCAAAGCAGTGGCCATGAAGCGAACCTGCGAAAACTGTCTGCAAACAACTGCTTGCTTGTAAGGCAGCTGCACTGACCACAGCTACCAATGCTTGACTAAAGTTGTCTATTGGAATGCATTTATTAGCTTAATCTTTCTTCTTATAGTACACATATGATATACAGTATTTTACTTTCATTCTAACATCATATATGGAATCCTATTCTTCTGCTTTCATATCTTTCTCTTGTTTTTACTATTACTAACATTTTTTTTTCTTATTTAAACTACTTGCAAATTGAGTAAAATATATTGATTAAAGCTTTTAAAAAATAAATATAAACACATGCTGGCTAACAATATTCTGACCATAAATATTTGAATCCAAAATGGGAAATTTTTGAATCCAAAATGGCACATTTTTAAAATGCATTTTTTATAACATGAAAATGGGTACAACAGTTGTTTATTAAAAATATATTTTACATAAAATAAACTGAAAATGCTAATGATAATGATATAATATTAAAAACAGAAAAAAACTCTTATAATAAGTACCTAACAAATAAAAAATTCCGTCAATGAGACAATCCATTTCAATGCTAATTTTTGTTGCTACCATTAATCTTAGTGTTGCTACCAATAATTTTTATTTTTTTGGAACCTATATTCTATTAATTAGTGAAAATACTCTTTCCACCAATGCATTTGTTTCCAGCAAACATAATATATATTCGACAATCTTTATCATTTTTTGATGTTCCAAATTATTATTTTTGAAATGTTTGAAAATTTCTACTCAACATTAGTTCAGTTGCAATTTTTTTCCATTCCACTCACTATGATAAATTTGGAAAATAACTTTCCATCATCATTTATAGTGAAAAAATGATTTTTTGCTATGGATTTCATAGTTTCTTCAATTTATTTTAGATTTTAATGAACTCATTCTATCAGTTTTAATTCTTCATAATGACTAGGTGACTTTATACTTTGTATGTTAGTTCATAGATAGCATTATGTCATATCGTTTGCTACAAAATATTAGGCATCCGTTAATTAAATGTAAATGCCTGTAAGCAGAAAGGGTACAAATAATAAAGTTTTTTTTTTTTTCATGTCATAGCATTGGCCGGGAGGCGAACCCACAGCTGTCTGCAATCAACTACTTGCTTGCAATGCAGCTATGATGACCTCTCGGCTAACAACGCTTGGCAAGCAAATAATAAAGTTGTGGGAGAATAAATATAAATGAAGTGATTATTCAAAAAGTAGATTCTTGGTTTTTATGCTGGGTTTGAGGAAAGATAAGGGGGATTTAGATATAAAGGCCATAGAGTTGACAAAGATTAAGTTGTGGAAAATAGGTTGGAGCAGGATAGGAAAAACTATGGGAAAAAGAGTGGGGAATGGAAGGGGAAGGTAAGGTGGCTAACAGGTTTTTCTGGGTATTGTGGTTGAGAAATTCCTGACTCCAATAAAGGGGAAGCCACAGTGCATCACATCACACAAACATTTTGAAAGTTTTGGAAAACATGGAAAAGTTATGCAAATTTTTATTGCTTGTTAAAAAATGAAACAAACATCCATCCCAATGTAAAATTGACACATTCAAAATGGAACATTTATTCACCATAGATGTTTAGATAATACAAGGGATATTAATTATATTTCAATTCATCAAGCTTTTCTTCATTATTGATGCATAGGCAAAATGTAACAATTTATTTGACTAAAATATATTTTTAAATATATTATATATTAATTTTATTTATTCATTGTATAATTGTCCATTGCAAATTAATCGAATTTAAATGTAATTATATGCTTAGGTATCTAGAATTATCCAAGTATCAATATTTCATTGGGATAAATTTCTGAAATTATCATAACTGTTGGAGTATAAATTGATGGATTATGTAATGAACTTTATTATAATTGCTTCTTTCTTAGTTAGCTAATATTTTTAATGTTAATGTAATAAAGAGTAGAACAGTTCTTCAGACATTACTAAATGAATGTACAGGTAATATTTTTATTTAATATTATTATTAGTGGTATTGAATAGGATTAAATGTGATTTACCTTAAGTTTAAGTTCTATAATGCAAGTAACTTTTAAACTTGTATAAGATTATGCTATATTGTAATTATTAAATGTTTTATGGGTTCTTAAGTTCAACTTCAATGTTAAAATGGAATTACTCATCTTTATTTAGATGAGTAAATATGTAAGGAATATTTTATGTATTGCTCTTATATATTAGTATGAATTTTTACAAATGATAAATAGCATGTAATAAGGCATCCTACTGCTCTAGTTATATTTTTTTTAGTAAAGGATCATTCCTAACGTTTAAGCCTCCAAATGAATTCACTAAAGGGTCTTAAGGAAAAATAAATAAGCCTTATGTCATAAATATTATTTAGGTATGTTAAGCAATAATTGCATTTTATTCTTTAAAAAGAATAAAAACTTCTCCAGCATTATTAAGCAAGGTTGATTAATAATTGATTATTTGTGGAAACAAACTAATTAAGAATAACATAAAGCATTTATCATTTATTTTTATGATTATTATTATTATTATCCTCCAGTATTCAAATTAAGAATTATTTTAAAATAATAAGCAACCTATTCTTATTTAATGTTAGCTTCTCAGCACAACACTGTACGATAATACACTTTTCATATTCCAAGCTTAAATTAGATTTTAAAAAACAAATATTAACATTTATTAGATATTTTATATAATTTTCTTTATTGTTATTATTCATTTTTATCATTTATTTTATATTGTGTAATAAAACAATTGTTAATTTTTTAATACTTCTCTTTTTATCGTTATTAAAGATGCATCGCCACTTGCATATTTACAAAGGTCATATTTAAGATATTAACTTACAAATAAATCTATTTGGATTAAATACATCATTATTGTTATTGATGCTATCTGACATAAAAAAGTATTGGGTAAGATTATGTACATAAAATCCCTTTTACATTGTCATATCCTAAGATGAATATACACATTTTACATCCATGTATTTATTTTCTCAGTTTATATAATCCTGAAATTAATCATTAGTCAACTTTATATTTAAAATTTCTAGTCTTAGTTTAAAACACAGATTAAATTACTCTTAATTAGTTCTTATAGTAAGAAACTATATTTGCAAAGATTTTCATTAAAATGTATTTTATTTATTATTTTATTAAATTTAAATCTGTTATTAAAGTATAGAATATTTCTAGCTTATACTAAATTATAAATCTGTATGTATTACAGTTGGGTTACGTTAGTGATAGTCGCACTTTCACATTATTAACATCGTTTCAAACGACTTTTTGAAAATTGAGATAGCTTTTGGTCACAATATATGTATATATATTCTAAAGAGCACATAGGTGTTTTCATTAGAACTCAATACGAAATTTAAGTTCTTTGAGCATAGAGAAAATATTTCAGTAATTACAGTTCTGGGTTCCTTGGACTAAGTTATTTGCATTTCAGAAATTAGCTTATATACAGTATTTAAAGTAAATTAATTTAACATTTAGCTATCACATGTAAAAAATAAAAAAAAAGTGATATAAAACAGCCATTAAATAACTCATTGCTATTCAAAAATCTCTCTAACAGTTCCTCATGGAAGAACAGAAAAAGAGGAGATAGTACTCATCAAGATATTTAATTCCTAGATTATGGTAACACTTGTGGTAACAGTTCCTCATGGAAGAACAGAAAAAGAGGAGATAGTACTCATCAAGATATTTAATTCCTAGATTATGGTAACACTTGAGGTGCTTTTCCATATTTGTTTTACTTATTAGCTAACAATAGTTAAGTAACTTTTTATTGACTATTATTGTATAGTTGTCTGGTTGACTACAATGTTTGGAAAAAAATAATCAATTTTTTTTGTTCACCTGGCCTGGGTTTAGTCCCGATCATAGGCTTAATTGGTGAATACATGCACTGCTCTTCAGAATTCTTATATTTATTTATATACTTTTTTTTTTTGGATGAATAATATAAAATTTTTAAAAAGATTTTTTCTTCCCTTCTCTTATACATCTATATTATTTATTTATTTATTTATTTATTTTTTTATTTCTCCATTTGCTGAAACCATATTTTTGTTTTTTCCCCATTCCAGATTATTAACTACTATTGTTATATAATAAAATCTTTTGTCATGTACACTTTTTTTATTGCTTCTGTATTGTTTTTATTCGCTGAAAATTTTAATTATATATAATTTCAATATTTAAAATATTTACATTTAGGTCATTCTCAGTATGTTTTTTGGACACACAGTATACATGTAAGCAAATATTTATTACAATATGTATATAAGATATCCAAAATTACTGACACATTTAAGTATCCACGGTTGTTATTTTTGCATCTATATTTATAGTATCTATATTCACACGTTTTTCACAATATATGCTTTTTTCCACCCTAAGCTTAATGAAAGTTGAGAGTTGATTTTGTAAAGAAAATACTGTTTTTACATAGGATCAATACACGTAGGAGCAATAACACAAAATATATATCATTTACTATCACTTACATACGCAAGAGATCCTCTAACTATTGAGTCAATGTACTCTTACACTAATACAAATATGCACACATATCATATATACGAATAAAAAAATAATTTCTTTGAAATAACCAATTATTTATAAGAAAGAATAAAAAGTTGTCGACTGATTCAGACTATTGAAGGTGACTGGGAGTAAAGAACTTTTGAAACTAAATAGATATATCCGAATAATTATTTTAAAAAAATACATTGTTACTTATGAAGTAGTCTTTCAAAAAGTGTTTTTTCGTCTAATTCTCTAATTACTAGACTATTTTGTTGTTCCTTTTACCTAGTTTATTATACTTAAATAAAAATAATTCACAAATAATTTTTTTAATTAAGCATTACATAATACATAACAGGGTTATTTGTAATGCTCCAGTAAAAATAATAAAATCATCAATGTTTATATAATAGATAGTTATTATCTTTTCTATAATTAACTATTCTATTATGTGAAGAAAATAATCGTCTATAAAGTGAAGATTTAAATATCATTCTACTATAATTTATTAAGAAGAAATTCGAGTGTCAGAATTATCAGAATGGGAATCGATCCAGAGGCCTTTGCTCCAGAAGCTGTCATTTTACCCTTTAACTAAGACATGTAGGACTTTTACAAAGCGAGTATTTAAAACAAAAGATAAAATTACCATAGGTTTAGTACTTGTAGGAGTTTGAGGGTGAGCGAGGGTTATTATATTATCTGTACCTATAATGAAACGGTATCATATTACAAACATTTTTTTATTTTTATAACCACAACATCAACAATCACTTATCCAACCAGATTAGCCTGGAATTTTACTTTTTCTAGCTAAGAAAACGGAGACAAAGATCTACTAACTATTACTGTATTGGCTCTCTGCCTGAAAAAAAAAATCCTAAAAAAATTTCACAGTTAATTTGACAAGGATTCAAACCCCAGATTGTGCGAATGATAGTCATATATATAATTAGAAGAGACTTGAACTCAGACTTTTAAACTTCTTACAACTATCTATTCCATTTCATACAATTGATACACATGACCACATACATGTAATAAGATAAATGATCTCCAATATATTCATTTATGCTAAACCAGCACTCATCAGTTGGTTCAGATCACCATCTCCCACACATATATACAATCAGTGCTCAGTTTATATTAATCATAGCAAATTTTCAATCTTTAATGAGCAAGCTTTGATCTTTTCCACACTCCAACTTTTCAGCCATCCATATCATTGAAAATCCAAGGACAGAATGCTCAAAGCTCTTGTTGATGGCAATATTATTGTCATACCTATGTCGACTTTAAGCCACATTGACCCCTCACATATAGAACCTTAATATTGTACCGGCCAAAATCGCGTATTCATTCAACAAGACCAATAATCCAAGCAAAAGTACCTTGAATCCAACCATGCACAAGATACATATGTCAGGACAGGGATGAATCCTAACCTATTTGCCTAAACTATTGCCTCTCTGACTAATGGATAACGTTTGTGACGATACTAGCAGTGCTTGGTTTTATTCCGTCCCAGCTGGAGGTCATGGTTCACATAGAGACTCAAAATAATAAAGGGTTTATATGAAAAACCAATGATTTAATGGATTCTGACGATTGATCGATTACTAATGGTTTGAACCGTAATAATGATAATTCTTTCCGGCAGCATTATAAAGAAGTGAATTTAAATCAAAGAAATATTTAAATAAATAGAGTAATTAACTTGAGAGATTGGGAGTGATGACAAACTAAGCTTATTTAAAATAACAATATTATAGGAATTTATTAAGGAATTTAGTACAAAATAAGTTGTCTTTATTTATACAACTTGGTTATCTTCTTTAATTCGTTTTAATGCGGCTTTGACAAACAATGTCATCATCATCATCAACCATTATCAATCCACTGCAGGATGAAGGTCTCTCCAAGTTTAATCCATCTTCTCCGATCTTTAGCTTCTCTTTTCCATAACACCCCTGCACATTTTCTTATTTCATCCATCCATCTCACATGTGGTCTCTTTCTGGGTCTTTTACAATCTCTTGGAATCCAGTTTAAAATTTCAATTGTCCATCTATTATCATTTCTTCTAGCAATATGTCCAGCCCAACTCCATTTCAATCTTTTAATTTTTTCAATAAGGTCAGTAACACCTGTTTGTTGTCTTACCCATACATTGCGTTTTCGATCTCTTCTTGTTACTCCCAACATACATCTCTCCATACTCCTTTGAGTGGTCTGAAGTCTCTGTATTGCTCTTCTATTAAGTGTCCAAGTTTCAGATCCATAAGTAAGAACTGGTAAAACACATTTGTTAAAAACCATTCTTTTCAAACACATAGGCATATTTCCTTTTAGTATCTAGTTATTTCTACCAAAAGCACTCCAACCAAGTTTAATTCTATGATTAATTTCCTCCATTATGTTTCCATCTGTATTAATAATCTGACCTAGGTATTTGTAACTGTTAACTTCTTCTAATTCTTCATAATCAATCTTTATTTTCATATTTTGAGCAAATCGATTAAACTTTACTTTAGTCTTTTTAACATTTATCTTTAGTCCTACTTTTCTACTTTCATCTGCTAACTCCTGCAACATTTCCTGCAGCTCTGAAGCATTATTTGCAAAAACAACTACATCATCTGCAAAATCTAAATGACTTAAATACTCTCCATTTACTTTCATTCCTTTAGTTTCCCATTTTAATCCACAAAATACTTCTTGCAGCACTGCTGTAAAAAGTTTTGGAGATATGGAGTCACCTTGCCTTACACCTTTCTCAATGTTGATTTTTCCAGTATCATTATGTAATCTAATTGTTGCTGTTGCATTTTTATAAATATTCTTTAAAATATGACAATATCCTGGATCTATACCTTGATGATCCAATGCTTTAATCATTGAAGAAATGTGTATAGAATCGAATGTCTTTTCGTAATCTACAAATCCAAAACATAATGACAACTCATATTCATTTGTCCTTTCTATGACTTCTCTCTATACCTGGATATGATCTATTGTACTAAAACCACTTTTAAATCCAGCTTGTTCTCTTGGTTGGTGGAAATCCAAAGTTCTCTGTAGACGAGTTGTAATTATCTTGGTAAAAATTTTATATAAAACTGATAAAAGGCTGACAGTTCTGTAATTTCTAATATCTTCTTTATCACCTTTTTTAAATATTAATATTATTACTGCATTCTTCCAATCTTCCGGTACATCTTTATCATTTAGACATTTGGTATATAACTTTGCTAAAATTGTTTCTATTTCTTCACCTGCTTCTTTTAGTATATCAATTATAATTCCATCATTTCCTGGAGCCTTTCCTTTCTTCATACATTTAATTGCATGTCTCACTTCTTCATTTAAAATTCTGGGCAATTCAGAAGATGTAATAGATATAGGAGGTATTTGTTCTTTATTACTATATAATTCTTGATAAAAATCTTCTACCAATTTCATGATGTCATCTCTCTTTTTTTAGTAATAATTCCATCTTTTTTTCTTATTGCAGATATAAATTTCATACCAATACAAAAATGTTGTTTAACATTCTTGAGACTTTTATTTTCTTCTACAGCTTTCCTTGCTATTTCACAGTTATACTTTCTTATATCATTTTCAACTTTTTTCCGTACCATTTTACAAAATTCGAGATATTCAATTCTTTTTAATACATCATTTTTGTACATCTTCATATTCCTTCTTTTCTTCATAAATTCTCTAGTCTCAATAGAAATTTTATTAGTCAATTGCTGCTTTTTTCTACCAGCTATGTTTGTTGCAGTTTTTAAAAGTGTATCAGTTATTTTCACATTAATTTCATTCAAATCTGTATCATGTTCAAAATCTCCTAACACTTGAAACCTATTTGTAAGTTCTAATTTAAATTCATTAGAATGTTTCTGAAGATTAGGAATATCAACTGTAAATATTGTTTTTCTTAATAATTTTTGTCTCTCTAGTTTTACATTAACATGTAACTTACACCTTACTAATCGATGATCACTTCCTGTGTTAAATTTATTAAGAACATTACAATCTTGAAATATGTATTTCCTATTAGTCAAAATATAATCCAATTCTGCTGTACCTTCATTTGGATGCTTCCATGTCCATTTCCTTTTAACATTTTTCTCAAAAAATGAATTCATAATATAAAGTTTTTCTTTTTATGCAAACTCCATAAGTCTATGTCCTCTCTCATTTCTATTACCATAACCAAAATTACCTACAGCAATTTCATCTTTCATTTGTCTACCAATTCTAGCATTAAAGTCTCCCATAACAATTTTAAAATGTTGTTTACTCTGATCAAAAGCCTTTTGTACATCCATATAAAAATCTTCTACTACTTCATCACTATGAGAACTTGTTGGGGCATAAACCTGAATTATCTGCATTTGGTATCTGCTATTAAGTTGTATAACTAATCTTGCAACTCTGTCCGATACACCATCAATCTCCACAATATTGTTTTTCCACTTTTTATTTATAATGAATCCTACTCCACTTGTATTTCCAATATGTGTGCCTTTATAATAGAGTATATGTCCACTTTTTAAATCAATTGTTTCTTCACCTTTTCTTCTAACTTCACAAAGTCCAATAATGTCCCATTTAATATAAGACAATTCTTCTTCTAATTCTTGCAATCTTCCTTCACTTGAAAGTGATCTGCAGTTGTAAGTACCTAAATAAAAAGTCGTCATCAAATGGCAGCCTGGGTCCACAATCAGGGGATTCTTAGCACCCTCCGCCTTCGGCCACCAACCGCTGCCTTGGTTGGTGACTTTATAGCCTCCTGGGAATAAGGGCCATGCTTTATTTTTGTCTGTCATAATTGTATATATGTATTGGAAAAATATTTATCATTTACACAAACATTCATTCTGCCTTATCAGGAACTGAGAAGAAAGACCATGGTGTTTCTCGATCATAAACTCAGAGGTAAAAAGCCAATAAACTCACCACGCTGGCTAATGCGTGTTGGTGAGCAGCCCATCCATGTTCGTATACTATAAGAATAATCACATAGTAATAACAGCTGCAATGACAAGAACATATGGAGTGGACATTAGGAATTTGCCCTGCTCGGTTCCTTTAAGGCCTCCAAGAGGAATCAAAGGGTCTCCTTTCAGTTAATAGCAAACTTCTTTCTGCAGCCCAAACAATGTAAAAGTTTGTTAATTGGTCGGCCAAAAACCAATCAGCAATAAAATATTATTAGCCCTCTTCAAAATATTACAAGTAAATTTGTTTATATATATAAGACATGAAAGATGGGCATTTAATATCAAACTAATAAATTGTAAATCATAATTTAAATATTTTTCTGACAAATGAAATATATGTATGAAATATATACTGAGAAAATTCTATGATAAATTTTACTTAATTGATTAACTAAAATTATTTATTCTTCAGAAATAATTACAGGGCTATTTTAAATTGGAGGTAATAGTAAGATACTTTTAAAATAAATCATTCAAAATAAATTTATAATGATATACAAAACTAAACAAGCTTTCTATTAATTAATTTATGGGAAGTAAATCTCCCGTAATGACTTTGACTGGAAAAATAAGAGGGAGAGAATTTAAAGTTAATAGCTCATTGAATTTTGTACTTGGAAATTTCAGTAAATCAAATATTCTAAATAAACCAACAAAATTTAATTTAAGTTTGCAGCATCAAAATAATGTAAGATTTTATAAGAATTGATATTTTAAATTTAATAAATTTAAACTATGCATTTTAAAACTAAGTTGTATAAACAATTATAGATAATATAAATTAACATTGATTTGGAAAAAAAGTAAAATGGAATCAATGGCTTGCGGCGAATTGGACGTTACCTCAGAATCAATCAGTAGGCATTCCATGGCTTGAAACATGCATTTACAGTCGGATCATTAACAGGCTTCCTTGACACAGTAAAGTTTCAGGCTAGATGTTGAAAGCACTGGGAGGCATTGATGAGCTGGTGGGACAGAGCTCCGGAAAGCAATGGTCGATCTTTTAGCCAGTCATTCTTTAATCATGATGTACTAAAACTAAACTACTCTCTTCAGTGAACTCTTCAAATAAAACTCAACAATAATTAATCCTTATCAAATTTTCCACTATTTATGTGTTCTGATCTTTATCTATAGGATTGAATCTCCAGTAACAACTGCCAATTGTAATTGCTCTAAGCAGTTCTGTGAGGTTGGTGCCTGCTTTGGAGGGGAAATCTATAACTCTGCATGAACATGCCCCAAGGGTTGATTTGCTAATTAAAAAAAAAACAACAACAAGCATATTAAGTTTATCAGTCATTGTACTAACAAAATCTATTTAATTAAGGTTTAGAATTTAGATTAACAAAACTGTAGATTTTATTCAGAAAAATTTTAGAAATTTGGTACAATGACTTTCAAACATATTTGACATAAACTTAATCAGAAATTTACAAAATATTTCTTAAAAATATTACATTGTTTAAATAATTGATTCTCAAGTGTACATTGATTAAAAGATAAATATAGAATGTTACCCACTAATTAATTGAAGAAAATGAACTTTAATAAAGAATTTGAAATATTTGTAACATTTTATAGATATCTAGGATTCAATTCAATTTAATAAAATAAACACAATATACATTTTTACAAATATAAAATAAATAAACTAATATAAAAGGTTAGTTTTAATTATAAAATAAGATTAATGAAATATAAAAAATTATAATATTGATTAAAATATATTACCACCTAATATGAGATGGGTGTCAGTTAATAAAGATTAGGTTCAAACCCAGACTAGTGCTGATGACATTGGCACTAGGTGATGCAGAAATGGTACTTGTGTATAATTTCCAGCTTCAATATGTAATATTTAAATATATGTATATTGTCTATACTAAACTTAATGTAATTAGAAAGGACTTAACTTATCTTTTTCACATATATGTGGTCATGTGTATCAGTGGTATGAGATGGAGTGGACAGTTGTAGAAAGCTTGAAAATCTGAGGTCAAGTCACTTCTAATACATGACTGAGTTGTGAATTTGGGGTAATTTCAATTATATATATATATATTTATAATATTTAAATACATATATATTGTCTGTATTACACTCAATGTAATTAGAAGGGACTTGAACTTATTTTTTCACATGTATGTGGTCATGTGTATTGGTTATATGAGATGGAGTGGACAGTTGTAGAGAGGTTGAAAGTCTGAGTTCAAGTCACCTCTACATTAAGTGTAATATAGACAATATACATGTATTTAAATATTATAAACATATATATATAATCAAAATTATCCCAAATTCACAACTCAGTCATACTAGCCCAAAAAATAAACTCTAAAACATTTATATATATATATGTTTGGTTTGTAATCTTTGTTAATATTTATCAATTTGTTAATAGATTAAGCAGTAATTGATGTTTTTATGTCTGTGTCAGATTAAACATCGATCTTTGTCAAAGAATAAGATTAAAGTTATTAAAGATTTGTTTTTATTATTGGAGGATTCTATGTATTTTATTTATAATGGTAATTTTTATAAGATTAAGAAAGGGTGGATAATAGCTTATATTATTTCACCTTTAATTTGTTCAGTCTATATTAATTGTTTGGAAGCAGAAATTATTATTAAGAAGGATTGTTTATATTTAAAGTTATTTGATAGATATATTGATAATTGTTTGTTTGTAATTGAGAATGATCAATTGAAAGAGTTGGTAAATGAGTTTAATTGTTTTGATCCTTCTATAAAGTATGTAGTAGAAGAAGGGGGGTTAGATTTTGTTAAATTAAAATTTTTAGATCTATTGGTGATTAAAAATGTAAGGAATAATTGTTTGGGATGTAGTTATTATGTTAAAAATAAAGTGTTACATGGTCAATAATTAAACTTGATAGCTAACAATCTGTAACTCATAAAGTAGCTGCTTTAAGAAATTATTGTTATAGAAATAAGAGATTAAATAATTCTAATGGCATAGCTTTGTTTCAAAAATGTTAATTTTATAAAGATTATTTGAGTGTTGGCTACTCTGATAAATTTGTCAAAAGTATTTTATTTAATAGTAATAATATTTGCAGTCAAGCATTAATGGCCTAATGGTTGGCATAGCTGCCTTCCAAGCAGCTGGACCAGGTTCACTTCCCAGTCAATGCATTTGACACATGGAAAAAAAAAATTGTAATGTAAAAGATATAAAAAAATATGATTTTATTTCTTTGCCATTTAAATTATCTTATAGAATTGTATGTAAAAATAGTAATTTGCTTAGACTGTTTTAAAAAACTAAATTCGTAAATAGTATAAAGAAAAATTTTGATAGAATGACTATTCCTGGAGTAGTGTAAATTATCCCTTGTTTTTGTACAAAGGCATATATAGGTCAGAGTAGTTTGAGCTTAAATGAAAGAATAAAGGTACATAAAAACAGGATTCGAAATAAATATCTTAGTTCTGCTTTATATATCCATGAAAAAGATACAGACCACACTATTAATTTTAATGAAGCTAAGATTGTCTTCTTTGAGAAAAATGAAATAAAAAGAAAAAATAAAGAATCTTTAATATTAAAAATTTATGATACTAAAGCAATACATTGTACAGACTTAACACCTGCATTTATATATGTAATATATGCAGAATTTGAACTCAGACTTTCACATGACCCACAACTCTCAGTACCATCTTATATTTCTAACCCATCTGATCACACACATGTTGTAAAGATAAATAATCACCAATATCCATATTTCATGCTAAAACAGCACTCATCATTTGATCCAGATTACCATCTCCACACATATATACAATCAGTACTCAGCGTTATATTAAGATATCAAATATTCATACTTAATGGACAGGCTTCAAACTACTCCAACCCACAACTCTTCAGCCTTCCATTTCATTGAAAATTTGATTATGGAATGTTCAAAGCCCACATTAGTGCCAAAGTTGTCATCCTATCCATGTTGATGTTTAGTCATTTTGACCCCTCATGTACAGGAGAATAATCCATTTATACAAACATAAGCAAGGGATGGGCAGACCTATTATGCACTATTTATATAAATTAATACATTGTACAGGCTTAACATAAAGCTGAGTACTGATTGTATATATGTGTGAAGATGGTAATCTGAACCAACTGATGAGTGCTAGTTTAGCATGATATATGTACATTGGTGATTATTTATCTTTTCAACATGTGTGTGATCAGGTGAGAGTTGTGGGTTGTGTAAAAGTCTGAGTTCGAATCCCAGATACTAAAGCAATTAACTTAATTAAAAGTTTTTTTAATATTAAGGGTGTATGGAAGGTAAGTGGAACTGTGGGTAATGTTTAGTATAAATATATTGTTATTTTGTAGTTCTTTACATTTGAGAAGTCTGCTTGTAGCAGTGAAACCATTTGTTGTGTTATAGAGCTTATTTTTTTGGCTAGTTTGTTTGAGTTGTGAATTTGGAGTAATTTTGATTATTTATTGACTAGTTTAGCTTTAGGCTTTTAATGTTTATATATATATATATATATATATATATATATATATATATATAAAGATATACTATATATATATATATCTATATATATATATATATATAGTAACCTTTTGATTGGATATCCATAGTGGGAATAAAATATAAAATTTATATTATGGCTCCAAAATTTAAAATTTAAAATTGAAATAATAGTAATGCTATAAATTTTGGTATAACATGAATAAATGACTTAGTGCATAAAGATTAAAGATAGAATTCCATAGAGATTTAATAACCATCTTTATTTATAATCATTTATATTACAATCCACTATATAATTTCAATACAATAGTTGTCAATCCAAATAATCATCATTACTTATAAAGTTGGCTTTAATTTATTTTTGTGATGCTCCTTTAAAAGCTAAATATATAGAATTGTAGTAAATAAAAGAAGGAACAATTAGAAATTACAAGATAATAATTTATTTTAAAATTATTGTAATAATAATATATTTTAAGTATAAATATTTCTTACTAAACTTTATATTTAAATTCAATTAATTATATCATATATTAAAAACATAATTATATACTTCATACTTTAGTTTTTAAAAACATTTAAATTAGTTTCATTTGTAAAATATTTATTGATTTTAATTATTTTAAATAGAGACAGAAAAACATTTATTTAAAAGTTGTAATAGTTGATTTGGGTTATTGACCAATAAGATTTAAGTAAGTAGTTTTTGACATCACTTTATCCCAGAGTTTTTAAGAGAAAGAGATGAGCATATGATCAAGGTACAGATTCATGAAAAAAAATAAAGCAGGGAACTGTTTCAACTTCATTTCTTGATAAAAAATTATAAAAGTTTTAAAAATATTTAAAGTTTTAAATGGTAAAATAATATTTGAAAGCTGTTTAAGGCTATAAAATATATTAATTGTTAATATCACAGAGTGAATTTAAACCAGTTTCTTTATTGCAACCTCATTGCAGTCCTGATGATCTACTTATAACTAAAACGATATCTAAAAAGAAGTAAAAAAGAAAAGCTAAAGTTATTATTCTTATTTGGGATAATCATGAAAAAGAAAAGACAACTACATTTCTTCAAAGAAAGATATATCTGTGTTCATGTAAGAAAGCATTCATTTATTTATGTCAAATTAAATAATTTTATTAGTCATAGATTAAAAACAAGAAACAAGTTTAAAATCTCTAGAAATAAATTTCCAAAACCTGTAAAGTATTTTATCAGACTTTAAAAATAATAACTTAGTTGAGAGTGATAAGTCTAATAAAAATTAATATTGTTTGAATTGAATGATTGATGTATGATAAATAACTTGAAAAATGTTGAAGAAAAAAATGTTTATCATATATTTAATAATGAATAAAAAAAGGACAGATAAAAGATGAATGAATATTTCTCATGTTTTCATAGAAAGTGAAATCTTATTATATTATTATAGGAAAGGAACAGGAAAAAGAGGAAGGATAATCGAAAAAGTCTGTTTAACTTTTTATTAGTAGATGACAGTCACGAAGATTATACACTACAATATAGAAAGTTAAATGAATTTCTTCATATGTATTTAAATTTTATGAAATTACTAAGTAAGAAGAAAGTGAAGAAATAAGTTGGAAGTAGATTTATTGATGAATTAGTTAAACATATTTTAAAGTTTTGCAACATGGGAAAAATAATGTGAAGAAATATTGAGATTTGTTAAACTCTCTTGTTAATATATTTTTCAAGAGTATAATTATGCACATGTAACTTTAAACTAGTCAAAAAGGAAGACTGCATCCAATTCAGAACTTTTGTCAAGTTAGTGTTGGCTTGTTCATCAAATGTTTTGTTTAAACATACATGTGTTTCTAGCAGAAAAAAAATATGAGAAGCACCCAAATTTGCAAGGAATGGTAAACATCTATTAGGTTAAGAGGGTAGTATTAAACTAGGAATTAATATGGGTAAAAAAAGAGAAAAGGATTTTAATTTTAAATTTATTATTAATATTTTTTTGGTTGATATGAAATATAAATGCTGTAGTGTTTTGTAAAAATGTCAGACATGTTTGTGCACTCCGGAAAAACTAGAATTTATTCGAGAGGTTGTTTTTAGATCATGCTCTGATAACTGTGGAATTTAATTAAGGCATTGACATAATGGCAATTGACAATTCCAAGAAATATTTGCTGATTGCAAATATTTCTAGATAAGAGACTTTACCTTATTGGATGGTGTATTGATTGATTGTTGCAATTATCAGAAAGCGATAAGAAGACTGGGTAACAACTATGCAGTGTAATATAGTGAGTATTAGAGGCAGTATTCAAGTAGAGATATCTCACATCAGTGCTTGCGGTTAATGACCAGTGCCCAGTGGAAATGTAATCTACAGATGTAGCTGAAAGAGCCCACAGAGATAGGGAGACCGCAGTGGAGATATTGAGAGCATTCATTGCAGACCATTCATTGGAGAGCATATGTTGCAGAGAATACAGAGTGTATTCAGAGCATTCGTTGCAGACCATTCATTGGAGAGCATCCATGGCAGAGTATTCGTTGCAGACCATTCATTGGAGAGCATCCATTGCAGAGAATACAGAGTGTATTCAGAGCATTCGTTGCAGACCATTCATTGGAGAGCATCCATGGCAGAGCATTCGTTGCAGACCATTTGTTGGAGAGCATCCATTGCAGAGAATACAGAGTGTATTCAGAGCATTCGTTGCAGACCATTCATTGGAGAGCATCCATGGCAGAGTATTCATTGCAGACCATTCATTGGAGAGCATCTATTGCAGAGAATACAGAGTGTATTCAGAGCATATGTTGCAGACCATTCGTTAGAGAGCATCTGCAGCAGAGCATTCATTGCAAGAGAACATCGTGGGAATTGAACATAGTTATTAGCTGATCGCACAGTCATACTTGCGGATATAACATTGGCACAGTCAGACTGGTGGATATAACAAATGCTAATATTATAGTTAGCAATAATTGAAAACAATTTTTATATGCAATCTGTATATAAGGTTAAAAGGTATTAACCTTTTTATTATTCATTCTTGTTTTAAAAAAAAGTATGCTTAAAGATATGAAGAGAGTATACATGAATTATAACATGAAAGTGTGTGTGAGTATAATATTTTAACTTTATATTTTAGCTGGTATATATATATTAAAAATTGAGTGTGTTAAATGTATTGTAGAAGTATTTCAAATTTATTATTATAAAGTATATTTGACAAAGGGGAATGAACCAGTGGTGATAAATAAAAATTTATAGGATTCAATGAAAATAATAATAAATATAAACTGTAATGTTATTTATGAGAATAAGAAAACAGTGAATGTTAATGCAAAAAAATTATAATAATAATGATCTCATTATATATATATATTATAATGGTCAGAGTTTATTGTAAGCATGAGTCTTACTGTATCTTCCATACAGGGTGCCATCAGGCTATTTGAACCTGGAAATTTTATATAGTAGGCAGATATGCGCTGTTAAAGATCCAATTTTTTATTTTATTGACTGTCAGCCCTTGCCACTAGCTCATGGAGTAGCAGAGATTTAAGCATGTTTATTAAAATATATTTTTAATAAAGATTAAAAAAATAAGCCACTGCCAGAATTAACATACACAAAAAGATTTATTGATGCATATATATATATATTTAAAATTGAGGGATGAATTTAGATATTATTAATTTTAAATTATTATTTAGAAAATCTGTACAGATGGACATTTTATAAAAGTTTGTTTTATAATGTTGAGTATAGATAGGCTACATAGATTACTCAGTTAAAAAGATTTCAAAACAATCGTTCAATCTCAGACTAAAAGTTCGTAGCCAAACCAACGCCTGCTTCCAGATATATAGTCGCAACCAATGCAACATGAAGATGCTAGCATAAAACCATGCTGACAGGAATGTGCATCTGACAGCATGATATTATTTGAAGAACATGATCCTCATCCAGTACAGGAATGTGCATTTGTCTGGTGAAGGAATCATGTATATAGAATAATTAAAGAGAAATGCTATATATGAGGGAGAGCAGTCTATCTGCTGACTTATAGTCTCTATCCATAGAGCTAAAAAAGGGGTTAATTGTGCAGGAAATATGTCTGCATTCATTGCAATGCAATAACTACAACTTTGGGTCATGCATTCAGTTGGGCACATTGCCCTGTATGCTAAACACGCTTCACATTACATTGATATAAACACCCATACATCCCTCCACCAGCATCGACCTAACTACGAAACAAATATCCTGAAATAAAAACCCTTTAAAATAAACATAAAGGATTAAAATTTACAAGAAACCCAATGGCATTCATCATAAGATGCCGCATTGACACCAATAACTTAAAAAATATTAGAATAAATACATTTTTAGATACTCAACGTGAGGTATCATATTACCAAATATCTATATATTTTAATCAATATGAAAATAAGAAAATAATTAAATGTTAAAGAATCTATGCAGTCATTTATACCCAACTTAAATTTAATGCATTTAAATAATTTAGTCAATAAATATATAAAAAAAATGGAAATGATTAAATCATCAAACTCAAAATATTTAAAATTAAACATCAATAATTGATTTTGAAATCTTAAGTCAGATTACAGTTCATTTTAAAAATTAGGTTTAGCTTGTCAAATCTTAACGAAAGTTCTTAATTACTTTTTTTTTAAATTTTTCAGTTCATATCTTACAGTAGAAGAGCTCCCGGTTCCTGCTGCCAATTCCCATGAAGAATTTATTAGTTATAATTTTATGGAAGGCTGTTGTTCATACCATAGTTCTCAATCCAGAGGCTGCCTTAGCTGGTTCAATCCTGGTCCTATTTAATTTCAGTACCCATATGATTCAGGGTCTGCAACAGTACCATTTATAATTCAACTGTCATTTCATTTGAAATAAGTGAGAAAGAGTGACAAGTGCATCTTATCACCCCTCTCAAAAAAATCAAACTGGAAGTGTTTTAATTTGAATATTTTTTCCTTTTATACCAATCATCCGGATTCACTGAACATAGTTTTCTGTTCCAAATTTTCGTTAAGGTCAGAGCGTTCATTGCTGCTTCTATTGGACATCTAATTTTTTTTGTGCTCTTATTTATATCTTTCATCTGACTTTTTTATATAAGAGTCCCAAGGGCTAGTTTGCTTTTCATTTAATTTATAAAACAATCATTTCCATTTATTAAGATTACATAGGAATCTTTTAACAAAAATATTTTATCTTTAGATCTTGTACTTTTTTTATTAAAAAAAAAATTTCTTGTGTATTTTCCAACCGATGACATATTGCCCTGAAGCCATATCAGTCTGACCTTGCGATCTTTAAGATAATGTCTCCAAGTGATTTACAGACAAATGCAATAGCTAAACTTTATCCGCAGATCACGTGGACCCGGCACGTTAAGATTGCAACATCAGACTGATATGGCTTCAGGGCAATACATCATCGGTTGGCAAATACTAAAAAATAAAATTAAAAAAATGTACATGCATGTGGCAAAATAATTTAGAAATTAAAAGTAATTAATATAATAATAATTGTATAATTACTATAGTAATTCTATAATTGCAGAAATATGTACATATTCTTTTTAAATTTAAAATAAATATACAAATAAAAAACACTTTTCCCAATTTAATGCGAATCTGGCATTATTAATGGTGAACTGGACAATTAATTACAACGGTCTAACAAAAAAAAAATTTTTTAAAATGTACTTGTATGAAAAAATTATATTATTTTTACAAATTTTGCGATGTGATTTAACTCAATTATTCATATTAAAAATATATAAAACAGGTTCTAGTCTAAAAAAAAACTATATTATAATTTATAAAACCACCCTATATTATGCTCAATTATAAAATACAGCGCATAGCACTGGAATTGGCGGGAGGGCCTCCGATGTTTTTGATGAGCCAAAGGCTCGGCATACACCTATATCAGACGTATTACTCTCATAGCTGTAATTTTTATAATTGCCGATGAATTTACAAAAAAAAAATTTCTGTATGATATAATTCAGAAATTAAAAATAAAATTAATTAATTGTAATTTTCATAATTTGCAGAATAATTTACAAAATAATATACATCAAAATGGCATTATTTATTAAAAACAAAAATGAAAATTACTTACAAATAGCGTCCATTGCTGTGGACTAGTAGCAAAAGACAGACAAATGACAAAATTTCCCAAAGCTCTCTCCGATTTTTAAATCTTGCAGGTCAAAAAAAATCCAAAAATTGGATTAATCATGTCAGTGTCTTGGTTGACCTGACAACATTGTTATGCAAAAATTGATGATGTCTACCGGAAGGGAAATCGGTAAGTGTAATACGTCATCGGTTGAATTATCCGTAACTACCAAAAAAAAAAAAGTACGTTCAAATACTTTTTTTTTTTTAAAAGAAAATAATACTTTTAAAGTTTTCATTCCATCTGTGTGATATATTATATATGTTAAATAACTTTTAATTTTCAATTTTTAAGTTAAGTTTTTTTTTTTTTTTTTTAATAAATCAATTTTTATTTATAATCTTTTTATTTTAATTTAAAATAATGTAATGGCATATTATATAACATTACATTATATATATTCTAACCTCCTCCACCGTACTCGTCCTCTCCAAAATTTATATAGGATTAAATATTTACGGGTTCTAGCTCAGATTAACAAATAAATAAATGAAATATCCAGCATTAATTAAAAATGATTACTAGCTCTAACTTTTAAAATACAAGTACAGTTATATTTGTAAATGAATTAACAAATATTTATTATTTTCATGAGACATGGAGTGACGACACGGGGAACGAGATAGACTACATTGAGATATTATCCACATGATACTATCTCAATGGCATAAGAACACTATTCCCCCTTTTACTATACTAAATAACTAACTTATAGTATTCTTACGACTTTCTAAGCTCTTTTCACTACGACTAAAATAATAATCATGTCTTAATATTCTTTGTAATGAGAATCTAGCTCAATTAAATAAATTAAGTAAATAAATAGAATAAATAAAATCTCAGGTTCATAAATTGTATTCTAACTGATTTAAAATTACGGTAGTAAACTATGAAAAGGGAATTTTATGTCATAATTCACTACACAGTAACTAACAATAATAAATAATAATAATAATAATAACAATAGTATAATATAATTTTATTTCTTCCTAAATGAAATAAATAAATACGTATGTAGTAATATTTTAATAATCTGACAACAGAATACGTGTAACATTAGCATATATTTTAATGTAATATTGTGGCACCGACTTATGACCAATAAATGATATGATTATGATCTTTTAATTTTATCATACAAATAAATTTTCAAAATTATTATAACACTTTTATGTTTACCTTTTTGTGCAAAAACTATATGTCTGTTTCAATTATAAGTGTATTGTGATATCATGCATCCATGTGGAGAAATAATAACGAAGACACAAGACTTTAAAATAAATTTACAACAAAGTTTATTAATAACATAAACAAATAACAATATTTTACATTATGTACATGGATATCCTTACTCTCCTATCACAAAATTATTTTATTAGTTTATAAAAAAAAAATGAAATCAAACTTCTACTTATTTTTCTAGTTAACTCTTATCTTTTAAATACTTAAGAAAATACAGTATTATTATTATTGGATTTCTTATTTTAGTTTAGCTTGTTACAAAATGTATTTATTTATAATTATCATTAATACTTTGTATCCCTACTATTTTTAAACTTATATTTTTATAAAATTACATTCGTAGTAAACATTCTACAAAAACAATAAGATTCTATTTTTTATATTGGTTGAATGGAATCCTACTAATTCAAACATTCTTCTACATTCGGTATTAGGTTTGATTGTTCATTATCCGATGTTTATTAAGTCTAATATTATCATTTAAGCCTTACTTCGGATGGTAATTACAATCATTAACACACCATGCACAAATATATGTCTATTACACACTATTGAATTATTTTCTTAATAAATATGCAATATTTATTTTCTAAATATTATTTAAAACATTCAAATTTTATTACCACTTTAAAATAAACTTTGTTTTAGATTTCTCTTTTAAAAATCTTATATTCATTTCCAAATTGATTTTAAACTGTATTATATGATTCTTTCTCTCTTTATGATATTATGTACTTTCACTTTTAAAATTACACAATTCTAACACATTCCAGTAAATAAACTATTCTTACTTAACGATAACATATCCTCAGTTCTGTTTTATTCATTATTTCTTTGAAAATATCTTTCTGACGATGCAGATTCACGAAACAAGGATAGCGAAAATAGATGCACAGGATCAAAAATAACTAGAATATTATCCGTCATAAACCTTGACAATAATGGCACAGTGAATTTAAAGACACCATAGAGGAGTGACCTTTGTCTGTCTACCCACCTCTATTATAGGAGTGATGCTAAAGCTATTTCTTCAGCTTTATATAACATCAAAAGTTTAAAAGATACGCAAAAACACTGTCCAAAATATATGTGTTCAGTGATAGGGCTTAGTTAGCTATACTGAAATCACACAAACTAACTATGATCCAAATACTTTATTTTTCTTATTTCTTAACAAAAACATCATCTTGGTTTCCTCTACACTAGTACTACCAAGTCACTATCCGATCTTATTTCTCAAGATTTTTCTATACAGTACATCGACAAATTCTTATCTGCATTTCTAACAATAATAAAATTCATTTTATTTCAAAACTATACCGCTGTTCTTTAAGAAAATCTTTTACTACTTTTCTCGTATATTTATCATATACAAACTATTTTAAAATATCTGAATACTTTACAACATGAAAGTTCAAAAGAATCACACAATTGTTCTGATACTTATATTATTAATTATACTTTAAATAATTAATTGCATGCATATTTAAAATTATTCCTATCTCATAATATGTTTTAATGTTGTATAAAATGTGTACTTATAATTTTAAAACTTTCACACATCATTCTTAATCAATAGATGATCTAAAAAAAATACATTATGCATTATGAATAAATATCAAAATTACCAAACGATCTTTATCTTCTCGATCGTGTTCTGTAGGCTTCACCATTCCATTAATTCTTGTAGATATTAAAACTTCCATACATACTTTTTATTTTAAAACAATATTTCTATCATTCTATTAAGCTATTATATTTAAATCTCATTATTATTAAATTTATGTTTATATGTTTTCCCTAATCTAATATAGCATTTTATATTTTAAATATAATCAGTAAAACATTTAAATTATATTTACGATACTTCTTCATCAGACTTTCTTGAACCGTTCATATTTAAGCTAAAAAAAAAATATTTTTATTTCTTCTTCAGTCACTTAATGTTCTAATTTAGAGTAAAACAATTACTACTCTGTTTAATAAATATTCATAGATGACAATCCTTGGTTTTCGCAATATTGTATATAATTATTAATTCATGACATTCTCTTCTACTATTGTCTGCTAGTATTTTCCCGCGCGACTTTTCCGATGCATCTTGTACGTACTTTTATTTAAATATTCAGTAAAATTTCTGTTTCCCTGGATCCATTTTCATTAAGTAATTTAATTTTTATCTTTTCTAAATCAAGCAGTTCTTCCATTGAATACTTTATAATATTTTTTATTAGATAAAGTTTTCGGCTCCTTTCCATAAAATCTATAATAACACTTTCATATTGTTCTATTACTTTTTCTTTATTTTAAAATTCTTGTACTATATTTTTAATAATGTTTTCCTTTAAAAGATAAACATTCTTTCTTCATCATAATTTTCTTTATAATAAAACGCATATTAAATTTTTCCATAGAGAAGAATAAAATAACTTTAAAGTAGCCTTATAAATTTGGCGTCATAATTTTTTCCTGACGGCAAGTAACTTCTCTTTTTAAAATTTCACATAGCGTCCCATTTATATTTCTCTGAGTTATAATACTAAGTTTCTGGTCGAGCATAAATAAAGCTGTATTAAGACAATTTCCACATATTTTTTCTTCAGCAATATTTTTAGGTATTTTCCCTTGTACTTCCATCTCTACTGTAGGTTTTTGGTTAAATTCGAATAAAATATCCTGGTAAGATAACTTTTAAAATTAGCACTCCATGTCGATACAGTCAAAATATATTATATGTTACAGAAGAACTTTTAAAATAAATACTAAATTTTAAATTTATATTACTTTCCCAGCTACGGTGTTATCAGCTACAAAATGTGTTACTTTCTCTTTCACTTACACATTACTTCTCCCCTCGTATAATTCTTATATTTTGTCTGCTAATTTACCTCCGTTGATTGGTTAATAACTTTATTTTAGCGCGAACAAATTTATCCATTTTATTTTTATAACAGAATAGACGTTTAAAATAAAGAATTGATGACGTCATGTCTCAAATATTATTTAGACTAGTATTTTTAAATTCAATTTTAATTTTATAAAATTATTTTAAACTTTTAAAACAATTATTAAAACAATATTTAATATTTTAACTTTTACTTTAATGATCGATGGCAACTATATTTAGTTTCAAATTCACAAACTTTATTATTATTTTAACAAGCGTGTGTGTGAAGGTATATAATATACAGTCACGTGTTTACTAACTTTATCAAATGATTTTTTATTTACGTCTCGGTCTAAATTACCAAAACTGATATATTTTTATAAAAAATTTGGAAAATAATTTAAAATTGTAGAACTAAATATAATTCTCACCATCCCCAAAGCTCACTTTAAAACATACTCTATTAGTTTTGACTATTAAATATAATTATAACACTACATATAGCGTTTATTTAATTTATTAGTTTTAAAATATTATACTCAAATTATTAATATACTTTTACACTATCTATAGCTGTATTATTTTATATGGCCAGCTTTTACAACCATAAGCAAGGATATTATTAAGCTTTATTTAATTGTTTTCTCTTAAAATAATCTATTACATTTTTATATACCAGGTATTTTCAGCTTTAAATTGTACTATAAAATTTAATTATCCTACTATTATTTATATATTAGACAAATATAACTTAAAATTTAAATTTTTTTAGTAATTGACCTTTTCTACCTTATTATGACCTACAGACAAGGGCACAATATATATATATATATTGTGATGACCACATAAAGTTGTAGTCACATGTATACCTTTTAACAAGGGTAAATTATTTAGTTACCAGAAATTTGAAGAAAAAGAAAAAAAAGGAGTTGAGATTTAGTTAAATGTTTGAAAATTACTTCTGATTTTATTGTAAGAGAAGGAGAGGGGTACATAAAGAAATGTGTCTCTTTCTTTAAACTACCTATTATAATAATTAACATGATTGAAATAATGATTCAAAAAAATAATAATAATAAAAAAAGGAAAGAACATTTGAAATATATTATCATTAGAAGTTATCAAAGAAGGAAAAGTCAAAATGAATTGTAAACTTGAAATAAAAATATAATGTAAAATAATAGATTTATATGAAATGAAGGTGTTAAAATATGTTTAACTAATTACATTTCACAAACAATAGAGGAACAAATCTAAAAAAAAAGATTCCATTTATAATTATACATTTTTTCCACTGATAATAATTTGTTGGAAATTGTAGAATGTTTAATTAATTAAATTCCAATAAACAATAGATAAAGAAAACAGAAAGGAAGAAGATTAACAGTACCATTACTACTTTGGAATTAGAGAGATCAGCAGCAAAGAAATAAATAAAAGAAATGGGTGAAATGCATGGCTAGTGGCTTTAAAGGGACATGGGTCCATGCTCGACCCACCTCCACTGACTCACGATGAAATAACATCGGTACCTCACCTGCTAGATAGACTATAGCTTCTGTATGCTGAGAGATATAAAAGAAACTAAAATACTAAGAAGAATCAATATGGAACTGAGAATAAAACTAATAACATAAAGTAATAAAAACAGAGAAAGAGACCCATCCATCCAAAGAGTTTGCTCAGGATCTACTGTCTCTGCAAAAGAAATGAGTGAACCCCACAAGACGGTATAGAGCACTCAGAAGAACTGCAAATGAGAATATCTGCAAATCCTAGGTAAAAGTTTAGCTATAGCAAACAAATACGCATGCATGCATTTTCTGTTACTTAAATGTCACTAAATATATATAAAAAAGAAAAAAGTAAAAACTATTTTGAAAAGAATAATCTCCAAGATAGAATTGTTAATATCACTTTAATATTCAATGTATTCGTTAGTGTTTATTTTTTTATTGTTATATAATACCAGTGTGTGTTATTAAATATTATTATTATTCTTAAAGGTTGTCTAGACTTGCTTTATTCTCCTGTCACCAAGCTATGGGGGGAGAGGGAAATCTGCCCAATTTGTGGGTTAAAGATTAATGATTTATTTGAAAAGAATAAATAAATAAAAGGACATATATATTTATTGTGCTTCTTGTATTGTGGTAATCTAAAAATTTAAAAATATATTTCAAGCACTGGATATTTGTTAACTTATTCTCAGGAATAGTTTTTTTCTTTGTTTAGCAGTTGAGAGTTCTTGATTGGAAAAGATAACATCAAGGTAATATGTTCATATTGCTTCAGGGTTCGATCAAGGGTACTAATATAAAGTTAAATTCATATTGTATTTGCTCTCTGCTTGAATTGTAACATCATATATTGCCAAGATATAATTATAAGGCAGATTGTATATTTAAAACCGACCATATCCATTACAATATATATAAAATATCATATTGATGATCAAGATAGACTATTTGTTTTGTAACATGATCTCAAATATGGATAGAAAAATATTTGATAGAAAGATTGGATTAAGACACAGTAGAGAAATATGAGTTGAAATTGCAGGATAGGATATAAAAATATCATCTTGAAGAATTGATTGAATAGTTGAATGGGATTAATGTTTGCAATACCCATATAGTTTATTAGAAAGAGATGGGAGGATTTTTTGAAAAGACATGTGTGTAGCACATACCATAAGAAGTTGCTGTATAAGCCAGGGTAAAATTGGGGTAAGATCATTAGGAAAATGATTACCTGCCAAAATATTACACCTCATAAATAAAGGACACCTCTATCCCTCTATTATGATATAGTATTTTTGATAAAACCAGTTTCTTATCTATGAAGTTTTAGGATAAATAAGAACATAGTAGGCATTGAAAGTGGATTAAATATTTTAAGAATTTATAGTTTTTGTTCCTAAGTTTTGATAGATTAGCTTAAAAGTTGTAAGGCCATATACAGAATAAATACTGGTACTTATAACCTAATCGGGCTTGGCCACTTGATGGCGTTCTGGCTCACCAAAACACCTAACAAATGCCATTTACAAGGCTTGACTTACGGCTATAGAAAACATCTAATGTTTGTCTTAGCCATTAGAAGGCCATTGATGATGACATAATGTAGAAATAATATGGCCTATTTCTGCTTTGTGATAGTTACTGTGAATCCACACACTTATCTTTCATGTACAGTTTGATATATATGTGTGTGTAATTTGATTAGTCAAATTTTTACAATATACGTTACACAATCTTTGTATTTGTAATGAATTTAGAAACCTGACTTTATAGTAATAATTTTCCAAATGGCCACACCCTTATTTAGAGAAGGTGTAATGTGTAAAAGCTTGCTGAGGGTACATCAACAGAATTCAGCTGAGTCGCATGCAAAATCTTGTTTTCACATGAAATACCACGTAGTTCATAAAATGGCTAGTGATTGCATAACTTTTTCCGCAGTTGCCAAAAACAGAAGCCGAGTATTTCTGTTGTCCAATAAAAATATACACGATTTTTTGTAAATTTCATAGAAAGCACATATTATAAACATGTTTAATAAGTAAATAAGACATTTATATGTGTTTGTTGTTGTTTAAAAAAGTTTGAGTTTCTTTCTTTTGTCCGACTATGTTTACGGTTTTGATACCTTTTATTTTAGCATTACAAACAACAGAACACTAACCCTAAAACTAACCCTAAAACTAACCCTAAACTAACCCTAAAACTAACCCTAAACCTAACCCTAAACTAACCCTAAAACTAACCCTAACTAACCCTAAAACTAACCCTAAACCTAACCCTAATCCTACACAGTTGTTTTGTTATGTAGAAAGCAATAATTAAGCGAAAGACATCGCTAAATAGACATTGCAGAGTAGCAGCTTTGTCCAAAAACAGTGATTTAAAAATAAAAAAAAGGTTGTCATTTACCAATAATTCAGTGACAGACATCGCTAAATAGACACCGCAGAGTAGCAGCTTTGTCCAAAAACAGCGATTTAAAAATAAAAAAAAAGGTTGTTGTTTACTAAATACAAAATTAAAATTAAACAACTTTTTTAATAAAAAGGCATGAAAAAAAAAGTTATAGCAATCAATAAATTAATAACCAAAAAAAAAAAAAACAGTGATTCGATTTAAAAATATAATGCGGCCCCGAACATTGTATTGTATTGTTTTTGACTTCCAACAACGCCATCAAGTGGCCAAGCCCGATTACATTATAATTACCCAAATGCTTTATATTTGAATAAAGTCTGAATAAAATATTATAGGAATAATGATATGTGAGATTAAAGACAAACAGAAAATATAAGTGAGAGATAGAGAATGAATGTATAAAATGAATTACATTATATGAAAAAGAATCATTAATTTCACTATTCATTTTAAATACATTATAAATATTGTTTTATTTTTTTTTTGTAACATTACACAGCAATATTTTTATACAAATTTTGAATATGAAGTATAATTTAAATATTATAATTTTATTAAAATATCTGGAGTTACAAAATGTAAGGTAAACAGGGAAAGATGATTAAGAAGATAATCACAAGATAACTCATGAATTGTAAAAGTGTATAATAATAGTATGAAAGCATACAGGATGGTAAAATGAATGACCATATTATTTTATAGAACTAGATAATGAATATGGGGTGAAGGTCAAAATGTATAGAATAATTATTATGTCTATCTGTGATGAATGTAAGTAATTTTATTGTAAATTTAAAAACAATCAAATGATTATTTTGTTAGTGAATTATTTAACATAAGATGTATAACTGTTTGTTGTTTATTATTATTGTTATAAATAAATGAATATTTTAATTTAAATTTTGTATTAGTAATTTCATTGTATTTGAGAGTCATTTCTATCACAAGGTCATATCAATAAAGCACATTATCCACACAGAATTATACATAGCATGTATTGATTATATGCTTTATCTGAAGAGTAATATTTAAGAATTTATAATTGATACATTGATTATCAATTGCTTTTACATTATAATTATATTAAAGGAAGTTTGTAGTACTTCATATTTTTATTAGATATAGAGGAATCTTGAAGATTTATTGGAAAAATACTATTAAGTATTACAAAATGGAGAGCATATAATAGAAATTAATAGTATGTTTTAAGAATGGCATTCTGATTTTGTAATCTAATTTTGAAATGTATTTTATATCATAAATTTAAAAGTATTATATTATTTCAGAGTACAAACCAAATTTCTTTTAAAGTTTATAATTCTGAAGGATTGAATTACAATGGATGGATGCTAAGTAATTAAGAAATGTATTTAATTGAGTTAGACTGTAGATAATAATTGTATAATAAAGCTTTTGATTATAATAAAAATGAATATTCTATAGTGAGTGTTATTAGTATAAATATGAGAATATATCTTAGGAAAGTAAATTAAATTAATTAAGGGAAGGTAATGAGTAGATAGTGATTGTTAATTTTCATGTCTTATTATTATAGTTAGATTATTTTTCAAATAGGAGGTTAATCAAGGGTTGTAACAGTAAGTGCGATTTTTTTTTAAAGTGGTTAAATCCCAATAAAATCCCTCTTGTGATTCAATTATTTAATTATCAATCTAATTGTTATATTATATTTTAGAATAGAGTAATTATGATCCCTGTGATAGCCATAGGATAGCATTAATTCTTTTAATTTAATGTAATTTTGTTTTAATATTATTATTTTGAGATTCATAAATTATAGAAGAGTAGCTAAACCAGCAAGGATCACGTGATCACATCTCCAATACTAGCACATAATTGTTTATAAATAAAGCAAAGCACTACTATATGGAGTTTTGCTTTGCTTTGCTTAAGAGTAGCTAAAGCATTATTTAAATGAAATATTATGTTAATCATTGTTTGTTGTGGTGATTTTCCTAATGATTATAATAGGATAGTAGCAGGAGAATTTTCACAATAGCAATGCCATTGTGGAGTGAATTTTATATACTTCTCAATGTTAAAAACTCTGTTGTAATCATCCCTAAAGTCTATCTTATATTTTGATGTATTGCAAGTTTCAAGTCTCATAGAGAGTCTTATACTTTATTTTTGTTATATTTGATTGTTTATTATTGAGCTAGTACCATAGAAAGTAAAGAAGGTATGGTAGAGGTGTTGAAGAACCAGGAGGAAAGATTACAATATATACAATTGCCATTTGCAAATGAATATGGTCATTCCAAATCTGAGAAGAAGAAAAAATGTTATTTAAAAAGCTGCTCTAGAGATGAGTTTTATCATGACTATACAAAACATTCTGTGAAACACAAATACATTCATATATTTTGTTTATTTATATAATCCTATCCTTTAATTTCTTCAGCAAAAAACTTTTATTCCTGAAATACTTCAACATGATATCTAATTGCAAGTCTCCAATAATATTCTATTCTCTGTCATATCTTCCAAAAGAACAATCAACATTGCATTTCTTTAGAATGTCATTGGGTTAATCTTTATGACCTAAACTGCATTTACTTCCATGAAAATCATGATCAAGTTCACTATAAAACATTTCTTAGAAAGTCTTACATTCTTCATTCATTTTACATATCTAATCCAACAAAGCTTTTGGTTTTAGAACAATGGACTCTATAGTATCATATTCGAAAGTAGAATAATGTATTGTTTGGTTTTATGAACTTACAGTTGTATTTTAAAATAGGCTGATGTGGTAATTATTACAACATGAGACATTATCTACATTTTCATTAGAAAATGTTTGATTTTAAAAGCTATCAGAATCATATATATATATGTTTAATTAAGCTAAAAGACTTCAGTTATATATATATTGTAACACTACAGAAAATAAGGGGGTCATACCTGAGGTGACAGGTCACCAGTATATGATCATCAATAACCCTCCTTGGGTAGCCATTTCTAACTCTATGGAAAATTGAGGTTTAAACTATCAGGGATCTGAGAAATTGTTTGTTTATTCTCAAGAAAAAATAAATAAATTTAATAATCAAAGGGATGAGTATGAAAGATCACTCTGAGAGATCAGCAGCTGACTATCTTAAGCATAAGCATATTTAACTAAGTTCACCAGCATTAAAATAAGTAATAATCATTCACCAATTGTGAATGACTAGAAATCAAAAATAAATCAACATTCACTCTGATGACTAGGTTAGAAATGGGTCTACTATAGACCAAGCTAACTATTGAGCCCTTGCAGCTTGGGGCAATTATTTAAACCTTAACTTGGATGCACAAATTTAAGTGCTAACTCACCTGAATATATAACCATAAAAACAATAATGCTGGGATATTAAAACATTCTGATCATCATCAATGCTCTTGTCACTTAGTACCCTTGATGTACTGTCCATTATAAACTTAATATCTAATAGAGAGACTAAACTAAAATAAAATGTAGTGCATGGATTTTGAAGAATATACTCTTCACATGAATCCAGAATCATCATCATTTTGATGCTCATACACTAAATATATATGCCCCTCTGTCTCATATAGTTGTTATGCACAAATCTATCTCAGAAAGCAAGAACTCTGTAATTTATTATTGTGAGCAAGAAGAAAATAAATAAATAAATAAGCTTATTATAAATAACCTTAAGCAAATATTAGGATTCCCTCCTTATACATAACTAGTTTTATTGTGATCATCAAAAGAAACTAAATCCTAGAATATGAACTGTCATGATATAAGGTCACACACACACTGCAATTCATGAAACAGGAATTGAATAGAATAAAGAAATTAAGACTAAAAAAATATTTTTAAAACAATTATTTAATATGTAATTAACAATAAAAAAACAAAAAATGCCATGATAATATGACATTCCACATATCCATTATCTTTGATTCAATTTCTTTAAAATGTTTAAGAATTAATTAAATAACATGTTCAGAATCAAAGATAATAGTCTTTGATTCAGCTTAGCAAAAAAAATTAACAACAGATTTTTTTTCTTTAAAAACTATTCACTACTTGTAAGAGAAATTTGACTGGATTTTATACAAAAAAGAAATGTCCAACAATTTGAAATAATTTAACTTAGTGAAGTATTTACTATTATCAATTATTATACAACACAAAAACCAAAGTATTACTTTTATGAAACAAAATTTTTTTTTATTAACACAAAATATAGAATGTGCACACATAAACTATAATACCTCTATCCGTGGATTTCTTGTATATGGAGGCCTTTCCAGTTGCAGTTTCAATTTTTCTCAATGGAGTTTCTCCTTGAAGGCTTCTAAATGTGGGCATGGTTAAATTTGTCCTTTCCTGGGTCTGTAACAATTTCAGATATATGAAAACATCATTTTTGTTCATTTGTTTTTCCTATTGAATTTCCAAGTGAGATAAATGTAGACAGAGACTTATGCTCTTGGTTGAAGGAAAGATTGCAGACTACTTTAGGGGAATACCATCTTCTCTACATTTTTATTCCAATGAAGGCAGGTTACATGGAAGATGATGCCCAGCTTTTAGCTGAATTTAGTACATGGTTTTCATTGTATAAACCATTTTAGGATTAAACTCATAGTATACTAAAAGCTTGATTAAAACATCTGTTATTCTATTCAATAGCTTGGTTTCAGCTAAATTAAGCTTGGGATGCTCTCTCTTCAACAGCTAAGTTAGGAATAATTTCTATATTTTTCAGCAGCTGGATTTAGATTTGACTGCTCTCTTTTCAACAGTTAAGAATATTTCTTCTCCTACTATCTTTTTCAGCAGCAGGATCAAGATTTGACTGCTCTCTCTTCAACAGTTAAGTTAGGATTCCCTCTCTAGCACTTGGGTATAATTTTTTCTAGAACAATCTTGCCCACAAGCCAATTACAATTTGTCTCTTATATGATAATCTTCTTGACAACCAATTAGATAAAATTTTATAAATACAATTGTTCAGACAATTTCCTTCTTAATCATAGATATTGAAAACAAGTCAAGAACTTAAATTAATATTATAACATTCTTGATATTCCTTTATAATTAAAAACCAAATCTTCTTGCAAAAAACAACAACAAAGTAATCAGTTAATTGCACTGATTTGATTTTTTTCATTAAAGAGAGATAAAAAAAACAACAACTCTGATTAATTAAAAATAAAATTTACAAAGTTATTAAAATCTTATTTTGTTCTTCCACCTCTTTTATTTTTATTTTTAAAAAATATTCTTATTAATGTTTGAGAAGTTTCATGTTATCATATGGGAATTTTACAAATATTGAGTTAAATAATGACCCTTTAAAAAATAGGTCTAAGAAAATTTAAATATTATTTTCCCCCATTAATAAAATAATTGTTTACTTTTAAACTTGAGAAACATGCTGCCAACTATCTAATTATTTTTTTCTATATATATAATAATTTAAAATACAAGCATAATTCATATATTTGGAGTTTAAATGTAATTATAGAGGATTTGAACAGACTTTCAAGCTCCTTTTAGCTAACCACTCTATCTCATATAGCTGATACACATGACCACATACATGTGAAAATCATAAATCATCTTTAATATAATATTTTGTGCCAAACCAGCACTCATCAGTTAGTCCAGATTATATATATATTATGTGTATGGTGAATGATGATCTGGACCAATTGATGAGTGCTGTTTCAGCATGAAATAAGTATATTGGAAATCATTTATCATTTCCACATGTATGTTATCATGTGTATGAATTATATGAGATAGAGTATTTAGTTAAAGAGAATATATATGTAAAAAGTATAAATACTTGTTATAAATATACTGCATGTAAGTTATAAATAATTTTACTGGTAAAATTAATAAATATATATCTTAATTAATCAGTAGAGCTTTCAATTACATAGTTTTTACTCTGTATCAATTGTAATCTAATATGGAAGTTTAATATCACATGATTTTCTATGAGCAGTGTATGTTGGTATTTGCGGATTGTCTATTTATTATATTATCTTTGAATCCATTTATTAATATTGCTTCCTTAATTTTTCTCTTGTTATGGTTTTTTTCCCATTATTATTGTTATATCATTTATATGAAAAGTAAATTTAAAATTACAAGTTTTAATGTCAATGATACAAAAATATTAATGGAAAAAAGAAATCGTAGAAAGAAAAAAAAAATAAGAAAGCAATATTCATAAAAAGATTTAAAGATAATATAATAAATAATCAAGCAGCAAATATTGACATACACAGTTCATGGAAAATCATGTGATATTAACTTTCCATGTTACTTCACCATGGATAAGGATTACCACATAATCGAAAGCACTACTCATTAATTAATTTTATTGTTTTTACTGTGAAAATTATTTGAAACTTATATATATACACACATACATGGTAAATGCTTACTAAAAAAATGAATATACTAATTTTTAACTAAATTTAAAGTTTATAGCTTAGATATGATTTAATAATCTCTAGTGTAATAAATGATTAATGATTAGTAATAATCATCAATGTATTTATGTAAAATGAATGATATCAAAGATATAAGTACAAGAAGTAAAATTATACTGCTAACATTCTTATATAAGATTGAAAAAATTTCCAGTAAAATTTAATTAAAACAGGCAAAACTCACTATATGTATTGCCATACACAGCAAGCTAGAGTAATCAATGGATGCCAGAAGGCTTGTGCATAAAATCCCCATCTAGTGTCTACTCATCCAATATCTCCAGACTAGTTTCTGGCTTGTGGCCTTCATCAGTGAGGAGCCTTGGATCTGAGAGCACTGCACCTAGATCTTAAGATCTAATGCAACCCTCTAGCAACCACCTTTTATCTCCACTTAACTGCAAAACTATGAGTCTTAAACTAAAAACACCTTAATATTTTCAATCCAAGCTGATCAGCTTATATAATCATATAGTTCTAAACTCAGTTCAGTACCTATACATTTTGGTGTCTTTGGTTTTTTAATAGCCATAGCCACCACTCTGCTATTAGGCAGGATTGGTTTTAAGCCAATAAACATCACATGATCACCATTTCTTATGCTTGCTTATAACTGTTATTAAAACAGGCAAAGCAAGCTAGAGTAATCAATGGATGCCAGAAGAATGTTTTAATAACAGTTATAAGCAAGCATAAAAAATGGTGATCATGTGATGTTTATTGGCTTAAAATTTAATTAACTTATATCATGTTGTAACTTATCTTTAGCTAAGTAGCATAATCTATTTTACTTAGCATAAGAATTTTTTATTACATATAAGAGTAAAACAATTATATATATTATATATCCTTTAAAACATGAGTTGCCAACTTCTGCATATATATGATCAATTTTTTTTTTTTTAATGTGTGGCGGTCTACCTACTAATATCTTGACATTTAACACATTCAAACTTATGTCTTGGGTACTAATAAGTGACAATGGGGGAAATATTAAACCAACATGATATTTTATTAATAATATTTATTAATTGTAAAGTAGCCACAGAAAAAAATACATATTAAATTTTATTTTATTATTTGTCATAATGGGAAGTCTGCATTTTCATGTCTCCAACCAAGCATTCATAATTTGGAGTATATCTAGACAAAGATAACGAATCTTCAGTATTGAATCAGTAAGTAGGGAATGATGTTAAGTCTTTGTGAACTTTAAATATTAAAAAGCCAATTCACATAAGTATGTAGATCCAAAACAAGAGTAGATATGTTCACTACATGTGATGATAGGGGATACTTTTCTCGATTGACATATTTCCAAAAATCTTCCTCAAGTTTTCTGGCTTGTAAGATTAGATCAGTTTGCAGAGTTATAATTTTATTTTCTAACATGTTTTTTTTTTCCAATATTAAATGTGTCAGAAAGTTTTGTTACAATATGTTTTACATTTAAATCCTTTTTTAAAAGAAAAAGACAGATACTACACAATAACTCTAACTTTTTCAAAATCATGAAATCTGACCTGACTGTTCAATCATCTTTTTAATTTCTGCAATGTATTTTTTAAAATTATAATTATAATTCTGATGTTTTTGTAGGTGATCGGACATATTTGGAAAGTGATTCAAATTGTTTTGCTGAAGATCTTCTATTGGGCATCATAAATTTTGTTTTGTAAGCATTAATGCTACTGATCGTTTCAATTATTGTCTTGTTTTTTCCTTCCAATTTTAAATTTAAACCACTTAATTTCAATGTAAAAATCTGTAAGAAACACTAAATCACTGAGCCAAGTTTCATTATTTAAATTTCCACATTCTTGCTCTTTGAGAAATTTTTTTATCACAGTTAATAAATTATGAAATCATTTCAGAAATTTACTTCTACTTAGCCACATTATATTGGTATGTAATAATAATTCTTGTTGTCCTTCATCAAGTTGCAAATGGAAGAGACACCATTTGAGGGAATGTTCTCAAATAGAATTAACAATTTTGAACACTATGTCCATTATCTTTTGTATTTAATCTTTTTCTGACTAATACTTGTTGGTGAATTATGCAGTGATAGCTAAAAAAACTTGGGAATTCATCATCATTTTAGGCACAGAGTTATAAATCTATTTATGTGGTCATCATTGCTTCTGCTCCATCTGTTATCAAAACTAATTTAAAAAATGGTAGTCTCAAATTAGTGAGGAATTTTTTAAAAAGAGTTGAATATATCTATACCTTTAGTTCTTTCTTTTAAAAAAATCATACCCAGAAATTCTTATTTAGATGTGTAATTTTTAAAAACCATACCAATAAAAATAAGAAATTGTGTTGTCACATATATTTAACAATTCATCAAATTGAAGGGGAAAACAAGAATATTTATTAATGTTGCTATATAACTGTTCTCTTATATTTTGGTTCATGTTCTCAATTCACTGCTTCACAGTATTTCAAGATAATTGTAGATCTTTAATTTAAATTTATCATTAAAGAATGAATCTATGTCAAGCATTGGTGACCTAGTGGTTAGCATAGCTGCCTTCCAAGCAGCCCTGCTTCCCGGTCAATGCATTTGACATATGAAAAAAAAAAAAGAACGAATCTGACATTTCCAAGAATGTTTCTTCTATATATTCTCTGTCAGAAAATAGTTTACATTTTTTTGCTAAAATATGGCTTACTTTGAACATGATTTCAACCTGGGCTTTTTAAAAACATTTTGTTAAGCTTTTAATTGAGCCTTAAGATCTCTAATTTTATTTTTTCTCAAATCACTATTTTGTGGGTAATCTCTTTGATATTTGTGTATTAAATTTAAAAATAAATGGAAGAGATTATAAGAAAAAATGTTTGTTAGTAAAAATAGATATTGTGGGGGAAAATAAAGGGGGGGTTGAACAAAAACTAGAAAAGGTAATATAAAATAATATAGACTTACTTTGACTTGGTGTGTTAGTTGTCTCAATAAAAAGTAGTTGTTAAAAATCACTTAACATTATTGAAGTTGGATATGAATCATGATGGGAAGTCAAGTGTTGTTCTGAATTTAAATCTTTCGTCGTGATCTAATGTTTCCGTCAGTCTTCAAATTCAACATTAAATTAACCATGTTCTAAGAAATTCAAAATGGCGCTTCTTCATACATATCCCGAAGAAGAAAAGGGAGAAGAAAGAATGGTAACTTTTGTTCATGAACTTTTTCTTTCTCTCAGTAATAAGTTTATTTTAATCTGTTACTAATTAATTGATTAAATTTCTTGTTTTCCATTTGAAAATGTTACCTAAACTGAGTAATTCTTCTCTAATATTTCTGTGTCTAGTCTTTAGATGATAATTATTAATATTTGTGTACTAATAATCCATTTGTGAATACTTTATATTTTTACTATTATTTTTTACAAACAAAACGATAATAATAATATTTCAACTTAATTAAAGTCAGTAAATTTTCTCATAATATTTATTATATTCATTTTAAAAGTAGTTTCTTTTTCGAACTAAAAATTGTTTCATATGTTGAGTTGAGAAATATTCAATTTTTATTGTTTCTTTATGTCATGATATTTTATCTTTAAATCTCAAATATAAAATAGTCTAAATTTTATTTATTTTTTATATATTATGGAGTAAGAATAATAAGTGAATATTTTTTATTATTCGAACAATCTGGGGAGTTATGGGTTCAGAGTGAAATTAATTATTGTTACTTTTGATCGTTGATTTCGATGTTTATTGAAAGTTTTTCGGATGTTGGTAGAAATGTTCGGGAGAAAAGGTTTTATAATTTCTTTAAAATCCCTTCGATCACTCTTCCTCGATGTTACTGTGGTTCTTCTAAGTGGTGTCTCATTTCTACCATATGGAGAGAAAGAAATTCTTCTCAGGTAATCTCTTGATCCGGGGTTGAAAATGTCCGGCTGGTGTATTCAGATCTACTTGGGGGATTAAGACTTGTCAAAGTACAACCTATTCCTCAATGCCGAAGTATTATTGTAGTATACCTTAATCCTGCAACCATCAGTACATCAGTATTATATATTTATTTTATATAAAACGTCCCATTTATCCGTATATGAATGGTTTGAATCTATAAAAATAAACACTTAATAAACTAGTGGTTAAATATTTAAGTGTCCAATTATCTGATCTCATATCACTGTACAAATTTAACACATAAATATTGGATGAGTTTGTTATCAGTAAAACATTATTGATGTAGAGCAATCTATTATAAAATACATCTGAGAGTTTTACTGTAAATGATATTATTCAATGTTTCAATAATTTATTAAAATTTATCTAACTAATTTGTCTTCTTGTTATTATCTTGAAATCTAGTCAATCACCTGTGTCTGTATCGAACTTTAATATATACAGTAAATTATTAGTAATATCGATATAAGATATTTATGAATAGTGATTGTAGGTAATTTAGTCTGTGTTGATGAGTAGTAAAGGGAAAAATTGTAATGTGTCATCGGTGGGTATGAGGGTTTGGGTGAATTAGTTTGATTTTGGAATTTATTTAAAATGAATGATTTGAATTAAAATATTTTTTTTTTAAAAATGGGGATTTTTAATTATATAAAATTTAAAAATGCCTTTTCAGATTACCCTTTTTAGTAACAACTATGGAGACATTGCATATTAAGCAACAACATTTATCAGTCATCATTATAAAAAAGTAATCAAGTTCTCATTTGTCATAAAAATGATGTCTTCGATTTTTTTGGTTTACTACTCATTTTAATGAGTACTAGAATGCAAAAGAAGTATACAAGTAAACAATCTTAATTCAAAACATAAAAAGAAGGTATTTACATTTTTAGACAGCAGTAGTGTTAAAAAAAATTGACACTTTTTCTAGAAACAGTAATACAATGTTACCACTTTGGTGAATATTAAATATTAAACAAGGAACACAAGAATGCCAGCTTATGTATTGTTAGGCCAAGGATCAGTTAGCATGTTGGACAGTGAGTGGATGACAGATAACATTCTTATGCTGCTCTCCTATTCTCTCAATGGCTGGCATGGAAGGAAAATTATCAATATCGACTATGATTCTAAAGTATCCATGACCATTTGTTTCTATGAGTAATGACTAAATCGCATTTGCATGCTGAAATTATCTCCTGTCTGCTGTGATTGACCAAAAATCACTTTGCGATCAACATGTTGACCATTTCTGTTTTAAAGTGAGTTGGCAACCTGTGAGCCACGCACAACCCTTTATGTTTTTCTGCAGAACTTATTTAATTTGTGATTATTAAAATTTTATATATTTATTCTTATTCTTTGACTCACACTTTCTTTAAAATTCTAGCAATTTTTTCTAATTTTTGTAAAATAAATCTCATATGTTTTTTTTTAATAATTTTATTTTTGTATTTTTTGTAATAATAAAAATATGTTTACAAAAAAAAAATGGCGTCACTTAATCCATCCCTCAAAAAAGATTTTTCATGTCTAGTTTAAATCTTTATATGAAGTGTAATGATGCAATGATTTTCTTTTCTCAATGCTATTCAATTTTTTGCCACCTTTTAAATCTCATTATATTCTGTTCCGAGATGATGTACTTAATTAATTACTTTTTTACTTCAATTCATTCTAAATATGTTTCTGCATCATCAATTAGAGCAGCCTTTTTGAAATAGTGTCTGTGGACCTCTGACGTTCAACCAATAACAGTAAGGGATAATGATACGGTTTGTTAAAAAAGAAAATTGCTATATTAATATTATAAACGAATGCTATGGATGTATAAAAAATGTTTTAATTATTGTTTTTTTTTTTTTAAGGGTCATAGCATCGGCCGGGATGCGAACCCGCAACCTGGGCAAAGTCGCGCTGACCTCTCGACCACCAATGCAAGACATGTAAAAAGTGTTTATTATTATAGAAATTTATTAATAACTGAGTTGTTTTTCACAGTTTAACTCCTCCACTGTCACTTTCAGCATCTCCAATTAAATAAAATTTAAAAGCTTTATTGCCACAATCCATCAAATGATAATTTCATTTTATATTCTATAGATTTTATTTTGTCTGCATCAAATTGATGAACACACTTCTAATATAGGCACAAAGCACATTTGCATTGATAGTAGCTTCCAAACTGCAGCAAAATTATTAGTTCTATATTTAAAAACTAAGAATTGCATATTAGAATTTCTTAATATATTTTTTCTAATATCTCTAATTGTTTTGTTTGAAGCATCAAACTAATAATTAGTGTTTTAAAATATAATTATGGACATTAAATATAAATAGATGAATAGTTAGAAGGAAAAGTATAATGCCTGTCTGTAAAGATTAATCAGCATACTTGATCTTAATAAGATTTAAAATCATTATTTAGAGTTGTAAAAAAAATGCAATAATTTATTTAAAAATAAATTTTGTTAACATTGTTATGAATAAATCTGAATTGAATTATTTAGAAAATAGATAGCTGGCTAACTGATGAGCAAAAAGCAAAATGAAAATATTCAGTAGATTGCTGTTTATGGATAATAAAAGAATAGCCAAAATAGCATGTAATTGGGTTATGAATAAAGGGCAGGCAACAAGATGGGTGAGAAAGGTAATGTGGTATGCAGAATATTTGGATAAGAATTTGTGTCAGTATGCTTGTATAAAAAGTGGCATGATTGTGTTAGGAGAATTGTTGAGTGTTATAGTGGTAAGGAATGGGATAGAAGAATAGATGCATTAATAAAGAATGGGGAGTTGGAGAGATGAAGAACTAATATGAAAAATAAAAAGAATTTAAATATATATAGAAGTAAATGGAATATTGGGTGTGAGCTACTGTTTAAGGCTCAGATGGGATCTTTAGCAACAAGGGAATACACACATAAATGGAAAAATGTAGGTGATTTAGTCTGCAGGTTGTGTAAGGAAGGCATAGAAAATATTGGGCATCTGCTAATTGAATGTAAATGCCTGAAAGCAGAAAGGGTACAAATAATGAAGTTATGAAAGAATAAATATAAACAAAGTGATTATATAGAAAGTGGATTATTGATTTTTATGCTGGGTTTGGGAAAAGATAAGGGGGATTTAAATATAAAAACTATGGAGTTGACAAAGTTTATGTTGTGGAAATGGGATGGAGCAGGATATGGGAAAACTTAGGACAGGAAATGGAAAGGGAAGATAAAGTGGCTAAGAGGTTTCTCTGGGCATAGTTACTGAGAGATTTCTGATTCCATATAAAGAGAAGTCATAGTGCATCACATCACATCAAAATGCATATCAGAAGACATTAATATATTTTCCTAATATGTAGAATTTTGAATTGTGATTGGTGTTAAATATTTATAATAGAATCTGTTATTAGATTTGCATATGTGTGTGTGTATAATTAACTAATGTAATTAATAACTGTGAATAAATCTAACATATATTAGCAAAATATATTGAACGTAAAATTTGGCGGGGGGGGGGGAGTCATTACTACATTCTCAGTATTTCATTTTAAAAAATCATTCTGAATTAATTCATTGTATATTTTGTGTTTTGAAATTTTTTTGTATGTAGATTTAAACAGAATTGATAAATATCAATCAAAGATATTAAGATCAAATCTTAATAAACAAAATGTTAGAGGTTTTCAAGAGGTAGCATTAAAGCAATAACATTGGGAAAATGGAAAAAAAATATCTCATGCTAAAAAAAAGAAGCTAAATTACTGATATTAATATTTTTATCTCATTCTAATACTTTAACAAAATAATATTTTAATTAAAAATATTGTTATTAATATAAAATTATATTTTTCAAAAAACAAAAGCTCAACACATATAACAGTAAGATGTCTTCACCGTTAGAGGTGAAGATTACATTATATCAGAATTCTAATTTTATTTTTGAATCTGCCTGTCAACAATGGATGACTAGTACAGATTAAACAGTGATATTTAGCCTGTATCTATACACCTATTTGCAGTGCTGCTGTGTGCAGGTTGTGTGGGGCTCAAAGGCACTTTTCTATTGGGTCACCAAGACACCAAGATAATTAATAAAATTTATATGTAAATAAACAGTGTGTAAATATTTTTTATTTAAATATAAGAATACTTCTGTATTTAAACTTATTTGTGGCAGTTACCTGGGCTTCAAAATTCTAGGCACGAGCTCAAAATATACTACTTATATATTCTTATTATTACACTAAACTGAACAGATTACTGCCATTTTGTCATGATAATTAAAAAAAAATTATACATAAATGTTTAGATTTCCAAACCACTTTATTCCTAGAAAGACATTCTGATTGTAAATATTTATTATTTAAATAAAAAGAAAAATATTTCTTTATTTAAACTTATTGTGGCAGTTGCTCTAGCCTTGAAATATCTTTCATATATACTCTACCATTACACAAAAATGAACAATTATTTTTATTTAAATATCCTAATTTATATAAAAAGTAACATATTATTATTAATAATTTACTTAAAAATAAAACATTTTAAAAACATTGCCTCATAATTACAGTAATTCTGCATATGATGAAATTATCTTTATCAATAATATTTTACAATTTTTAAACATGTTGTTTACTTGAGAGTACTGGTAGAGTGTCCATTTCTGGAATGTCAGGTCTGGTTTGATGTTGTGTTTGTGCTAACATTTTTTAAGGGTGTTGTCTTTCTCTCTTTTTGTTATTATTATTCTGTATTACTTTTTTACACATTTTAGTAAATAGCCTTTTCTATTTTTAATAACTATTTTTAGAAGGTGTATTATCTTTTTACATATTTTACTAAAGAGCTTTTTCTTGGACGCATTCTTTAACTAAAAACTTCCAGTTGATCTATAATCCACATTATAATTAAAATCTAAGAAAAAAGAATGAGTAAAAAACATAACTTTTAAAAAAATTTGTTGCATGCTTAATTATTTAATTCTTAATAAACTTCATGGGAATTTTTTATTATTGAATGAAAATAAGTAAAAGTATTTTTATTGTAATAAGTAAACTATTTATAGATTTATAAACTAGAGGTTTATTCCCTTCTTAATAGAAAATGTAAACAAGTTTTGTGTCAGGGAGATTCTGATTTAAAAATGAATGGATTTGGAAAATGAAGACTTTCGGTCTTTTTAACAAGAAGGTGTTAATGGGATGTAAGAGTTATATCAGCTGTGTTATTTAAATTGACTTTGTTTGGTGGTCCTAATAAAATATAAATAATGTAAGTAAGAAAATTTAAAATATCAGACTATATATATAATAAATTATAGTTTTTGATAGATAAAAAATCAAATAGTAGTATTAGTGTAAATATATTATTTTTGAAGGAATATAATTTTGTTAATAGCAAACATGAATAAGTTTATGCATGTGAGATTTTCAATGGGTTTTCAAACAGACAACTACTGACCTACTGGTTAAAGCTGATCTAAATATTGATTAAGAAAGAATAATGGAGATAAGCCAGATGCCAAGCTCTCTTTTCTCCTTGCTATGAAGGATGGAGCTTCCAAAGAATCATATTGTGGGTGTACATATTTTTAACAACCATATAAGTAACTTACATATTATATAATGACATATAATATCAGAGCCAGTCCAAGCAGTGCAATGTTGTCATTACTATTATTTTAATTTTACATGTAAACTAATTTATTTAAAATGGTTTTAATGGAAAGATTTTTAATCCAGCATGACATTGCAAGTCTAATTAATATGTTTTTATTTTAGCATGTGTTTTATTCTCCACGTTTATTTTATAAAAATGAGTAAAATACACATTAAATGAGTAAAATATTTTCAAGTTTTTCTTGCAAAGTGCTGTCAAAAGTGCCTTTTAATTTACAAATTTCATTTCATAGAATGGAGGGCACCAAAATTTACCTTGCACAAAGATTCTTCTTTGTCACGCAGCAGCCTTGCCTATTTGGCAATAATTACTAAATTACTAATGGGACTGTCTGAATATCAGCTACCTGAAAATAAAATCTAAGTCTATTTGCTGATGTAAAAAATTTCTAAGATTCAGATGACCAAAGTTTGAGTCCACATTATGAGTATGGAAAAGAGATGCAGCAATTAGTAAGCCATTAATTAAAAAAGGAAAAAGATTTTTTAAAAATCTAAATAATAAAAAAATGCAGTCTATTTTTTCAAGATGTGAAAAAAAAAGAAAGAATCAAATGCAAATAAAATAGCATTTAAAATTCCTGTACACAGTTTTTTGGGGTATTTGTGAATTTTTCAGATTTCAAGAATAGATTCTTGTTAAGCGTTGGTGGCCGAATTGTTAACACAGTTACCTTACAAGCATTTGTCCCGGGTTCGCTTCCCGGCCAATGCTTTGACACATAAGGGGGGGGTAGATTTTTGCTTCCTCGTTGTATTTACTGAATTTTCGGTTTAATTTTATTTTAAGTGTGTGTGATATAATCTAATTCATTTATTGTAAGAGATTAAAAAAGCATCTTTAACATTTTGTTTCGATAATAGAAATTTTTTGAATAATAGATATTCAAGTTAACGTATACTTGCTGTTTTATTTTTCCACTAAAATAAATATTTATATGAAAAAAACACATAAAAAGAAACAAGATATAATTTACTTATTTAATATAAACTGAACAAACAAATATATGTCTAATTGCTTAGAAAATTACGAGACATTCAAAAACCCAGGAAACTGAGTAGGACAATTCCCAAACAGCTAAGAACTGACCCAGGTATTTTTAGTTTTGATTCTGCCTCTCTACCATTGCATTAAACTATGCAGGTAAAGAAATTCTCTTATTTAAATGAAAACATGGGGAGGGGGCATGCAATGTGAATAAAAGCGTGGTTAAATTTTTATTGGAAAGCAATTCCCAAAAAAAAAAGAATCTAGTTAATATTATTAAAAACATTTTTTAAAAACCATCAATTTTTTTTTAATGGGAAAAGACAGTGGAAATTTTAGCTTCATTAAGAATGTACATTTTAAAGGTCTTGTCATTCTCACTTTTTTTTATTTGTGTGTGGGGAAGTAAAGACTGTTAATAATCGTCTCAATATTTTATGTTTAGATAATCCCTGATAAATTTCTGTGTCTGTTTTGACAAAAGTTCCAATCTTTTTTATGAAAAACGTATTTTCTGTTAATTTCATTTTAATGAGATTTTATTTTATAACTTAAAGATAATAGAACTGAAAATTGTCTGTGACATGAAAAACTTTATAAGCTTTTTAATTGTATCAAGAATACCCTTGAATTTATGACCTTTAAATATTGAAATAATAAAATAAATTATGTAAAGAGATTAGAAACATTTAAAAATTTCCTCCAATAATGATTCGTGCTATCATTTGTTCATAGCCCTATGTAGTTTACTCACTGATACCCTGACAGATTCAAGAGTTAACGTTTCAGGGATCGAGTTAAAAAAAAAAAAGGTTAGAAACCCAATGTGCACATATTTTTAAATGGAATATTTTTTTGCTAATCTTAATCTTATAAAAACTTATTAAGAACAAAAAACTATGGCAATCCATTTAAACCAGGGGGGGGGGTGATTTTAAAAAATATTCATAAAACACACATAAATAATATTTCATTTTCTTAAGTTTTTCTCCTGCTCAAATATAAATATCATTAGTTTTCATCTTCATTGTTTATTTAGAGCTATTCGAAATATGTATTTCTATCTGAAAAAATAAAGATAGAACAATAAGTGTGGATTCAGAATTTGAGGAAAAAACATCAAGAGAGATATTATCATGATGCCACATTTATGGCTTAAAATAGAATCAAACTCAAGATTATCATTAGAAAAAAGAAAAAAAAAACAGAGTCAAAAGATTGAACTATAATTAAAGAAGACAAATATTATGCCAATAGATCAGCAGTTGTCTTTTAAAATTTATAATGAAAATAAAAATTATAAGAGCAACGATTTACAAACAAACAAAAAAAATGCTAATCAAGAAAAGATTGATAGTGCTGATGATAAGTAGTCAATGAGGTTGATAATGATAATTTGATAAAGGAAAACAATTCTGTCTCATAATGTAAAGTTACTTTATTGATTAAATTTGCCTCATCTTTATGAATATCTTCCAGTGGTAACAATCTAAAAAAGTCTCTCCTTATCAGAACATTTGTGTGGAAGTCCAGCTAAAGAAGAAAAAGTAATTCAAGACATTGAAAATAAATAAATTTCTTTTAGCATGAAAAATAGCGTTTTTGTGTATTGTCCTAAATGATATTGATTCCCCCAAAGTAATGGCGATGAATATGACCAGTAGAGTCTTCCAGAATGTAGAAACAGCATGTATAACATTAATAGTACTTAGTATCACATCCGACTTCCTGATCACATGGTCAGCAGCATTAATATGGTAATAAGCATTTATTTCACTTCAGATAAAATATTTCCATCAAATATGTTTGTCAGAATGCAAAGTAATATTTACAACACACTAGATAAAATGTCTCCACCAAAAATTTTTGCTATGAACTAGCTTAATAAGCAAATTCAAGTTGGCAGAGTTTACAACACAAAATCTGGGAAAGTATTAGATATTTAAAAAAAAAAATCGGAATTGCTCATGCTATAGTGCTTATAAGATTATCTATATAATTGAAAGTTGAACGTAAAAAAACAGGATAGTACAAGTGATAATATTTTTGACTCGTGTGCTGTTGAAAATTTTTGATATTTAGATCAGACTTGAACTCTTATTTAAACCATAAATGATAAATCGAAACTACCCTATTTGAGTCATACCATATTGTAATTTAATTTGAAACTATCCTATTTGAGTCATACCATATCGTAATTTATTTTATTATTAAATATATAAGGCTTGGAAAGGTTGGCTGTGAAAAAAAAGAAGAGACCAGCCATCAAAAAAAAAAAAAAGATGGATGCGTTTCATCATTATAAGTGCCCTTGAGTAAACTAAAAAACCAACAGATTATAATTTAGTTTAGAAAAATACTGTTCATACGATCAGTTATGTGTCATTTTGACAGCATCTTATAATAATAATGATAATGATAATAATAATAAAAAATAGGGATGCCTTGATTTAAGCAAGAACACATTAAATTAAATAAAATATATTAATATATAAAAAACTTAATATTAATGTTCAAAATTAACTTTTATTTTTATAATCCCTCATATCCATGAATAGCGAATTGTATTATAATATGCGTTTTTAACACAGACATAATTGTATGTGCACATGTATATATATATGTTGAAAATGTGTATATATTATATTTAGGTATTTGTACATGCTGAGTCCATATTTTAAAATTATCATGGGAAATTTTAATGCTATAATTAGTAAGTGATTGAAAAACGAAACTGTTGTCCATAAATTTGATTATGGTAATAGAAATGAGAGAAGACAAGGTTGTGGAGTTAAAATTTTTTCTTTGCAAAAATGCTAAAGATAAATGGATATGGAAGCATTCAAATGAAACTACAGTAGAATTAGATTTATATTTTGAGTAGCAAGAAATACTTATTTTAAGATCAATGTAGTGATTAACATAGGAAATGATTATCCATTAGTATGATGTACGATATGTATTAATGCAAATCTAAAGAGACAAAAACTATTAAGAAAACAGTATTAACAATAGATATTCCTAATTTTCAGAAATACTCCAACGAATTTAAATCAGAACTTGCAAATCATTTTAAAATACAATGGCGATCATTATTAATTTGTACTTATTATTTCGATTTACAATCGATTATTCACTATGATCAATCTTTTAAAAAAAAGATTTTTTTTAAATTTTGGCAGTTATTTTGTAACAACGATGATGTCATAGAATAATTCTTAAATTCATCTCATTCAAAAGCACTTTCATGCTGAAATTGTACTGCACATATTTAATTGATAAAACACATTATACTGCTAGATTCAATATTTTGATTATAAGTTTAAAATAGGATTAATGAGTGCACATTTGTGGATTAAAATGGGAAGCTAATTGAATAAAAGTAAATGTAGATTATTTAAATTATTAAAATTTTGCAGATGATGTGGTCGTTTTTGCAAATAATGCTTCAGAGCTTCAAGAAATGTTTTAAAGAGTTATCAACTAAAAGTAAGAAAAAATAAGAAACATAAATGTTATAAAGTCTAAAGAAAGAGTTCCCAAAGTGGTCAATATCAGCCCCCTGAGATCGATTTGAACTTTCTAGGGGTCGATAATTTCAATAAAAAAATTTGGAGCTTGATGACAGCAAAAATGGATCCCCTTACTACTGCTATTGGTTTGTTAGTTCAAAATATCTATGATTCCAATAGGTACCTAATTAAGATGTATACTTTTTTGATAAAAACACATTACATATCACATTTGTGAATAAAAAGATAAAATGTGACATTAAAAGAATCACATGTAAAAATGCATAAAAATACATGTAGCACAAACATGTCTGTGCATTGTCTCATTGAACATATCAAAGCGAGTGCGGACATGAAAAACTGTTGCATGTCTGCACTTGCTTGAAGTGGGACAAGACGATATTTGATATTAGCAAAATCTATCAGACTTGTTCAATCATGCATTCATAAAATACTATAAATTGTTTCATTTGATGTGATATGTCCTTATTTGTGATTTGAACTTTGAATCTAATTATTTATTGAGGAGAAGTATTATACCTAAAAAAAATCAGAGGACACAGTTTATTTATTTGAGTTTCAACAAAAAATTTCTGCTTCAAATAAGTACACACTTTATTGTTTTTTTAATCACAGGGTTTATTGAAATTGTTTGTTACTAAAAGTTTATATTTCTTATGATAATAATATAACTGAATCTTGGATTATTTGAAACTAGGATTTGTCCCATCATTATCAAACAAACATTTACCAATGTGCCTTATATGTGGAAAAGTCTTTAGCAATAATGCTATGAAACCACCAAAACTAGCAGATCACTTGAACAGAATTTACCTTGACAAAAAAGAAAAAGATCTGTCATACTTTTAATCACTTAAAGATAAAATTCTAAAGAGAACTACAATAGATGGTATGTTTGTTTTATCATTGAAGCAAAATGATGGTGGATTAAAGCATCATGCAACATATCCCTATTCATCATGAAGTCTGGTGAGCTGCACTTCATAGGGGAAAAACGGATTCCATTGACTGTCATGGAGGTATTGAACACTGTACTCTACAAACCTGCACAAGATGTTATAAAAATGATTCTTTTGAGCAATAATACAGTTCAAAGATGTATTGACAAAATGAGTCATGATATTGAAAACTGTTTGTATAATCATTTGCAAAAAAATGTTTTTTCTCTCTAATTGGATGAGTCAACATTACCAGTAATGAAAAATTACCTGTAATGAAACTTTGTTTCTGGTATACATTCACTTTATTCAAGATCAGGAAGTTTATGATGAGCTGCTTTTTGCTAGAACTTCAGAAACTGACACCAGAGGTAAATCGATTTTTAATTCAATGGAACTATTTTTCAGGGAAAAAGTGATTCCATTGACAAATATAATATCTAATACCTGAAACCACATAAATGAAGTTTTTTCAATTCACTGGTAATCTATAGACAACATTTAGTAGCTAAGAACTTTAGTGACAAATTGGATCAATCGCTTCAGTTTGTTATAACAGCTGTGAACAAAATTCGAAGTAATGCTTTGAACACTATATGAGGAAAGTGACAAAAATTTCTGTTGATTGGTTGTCAATACAAATATCCACTGACATTCAAAAGGTTTATGTTTGGGGAGATTTTTTGCACTTTTTCAATTTATTTTAGAGTTTTTGGAAGACAAGGAGTCAGCTTGAAAGAAAATTTATTTAAGAGTAAGATATTGCTTATTTAATTGACTTATTTGACAAACTTAATGATGTTAATTGCAAGAAGACAATTTGAATTTTATCAAAGCAAAATTGTCATATCTGCTTTTGTTTCCAGATTGTTTTTTAAGCAAAATATTGCAAGATCTGAGCTTTCCCAGTTTCCCAACTTATTTAAGATACGCACAATCCAAGAAGAAAACATCTTGCTGTATGTCAACCACGTGGAAGCTCTTCACTTAGATTTTAAAACTAGGTTTGAAGATATTCTATCATTGGAAATACCAGACTGGATAATAAACCCACACACTATTAGTGCAGAACAAAATAAAATTTTGCAAAATGAGCTGTTAATCATCAACACAAATGAGGATCTCAAGATACAATTCAAACAAGATTATCAAAAGTTTTGACTGCAACAAGATATTCCACTTTCAATCCTGACTCTATGAACTATTGTACAAAAGTATTTTCTGGCATTTCCATAGTTGTATCTGGTAGAGAGAGGCTTTAGTGTATTTTTAAACCTGCTTCGGAACAGAGATCGATTGCATATCACTGAACGTGGAGATTTGAGGATGCAATTCATTAATTTAAAACCGGACATGGATAAATTGGTGACAGATCACTAAGTGCACCACCCATCTCATTAAATTCAGTTTTCCAAGCTAATTTATTTGGTATTCTTATTTTTTAATTATGATTAAAATCTTTCTTTATTGTAATTTTGTTGATGTTTAATTCGGTCTGAATATGTTGATTTTTTCACTTTATTTTTATGTTTAATAAAGTGATTTCAATATTTGTACTTATTTTGTATTTATATATTTATTTCATAAATGTCAAAAATAAAAATGCTCGTATTTTTTTGCTTTAATTTTCGTTAGTACAGGCTTCGATAGTAAATGTTACACAAGATAATGTCATTTTCTGTAGTCCTTTTATCTTTTTCAAGCATTAATTACAAGTGACTAAAATCAAAAGTTTGATAACTAGTGAAATATTTAATATCGAGTACTGTACAAGTTTATTAATTTGAGTAAGTAAAGTAAATGATTAGGGGGTCGACGGTTTTAAAAGTTTTTGGTAAAGGGGTCTGCGATTGAAAAAAAGTTTGGGAACTCTTGGATTAAAATAATATTCGATGGCTTTTAAAGAAGAAAATAAAAAGTGATAATCATGAATTACAATAAATTAATTATTACAAATAAGTTAGTCATATTATTAATACAAATGAAAACACAATGGATGAAATTAGCCATAGAATTAAACTTTGATGGAATGCTTTTGTTAGAAATAACAATATTAAAAAAAAAAAAACATACCTATGTGTTTAAATAGAAGGTTTTTAACGGATATATTTACCAGTTTTTATTTAGGGATATCATACTTGGACCTTAATGCAAGACAATTCAGAGACATCAGACTATCAATGAAATATGGAGTGATGTACAAGGAGAAATTAAAAATGAAACATATGGGTGAGAGAACAAATAGCTATCATTGAAATTATTGAAAGAATTGAGAAACTGAAATAGAACTAGGGAAAGGGGCATATTACTAAAAGAAATTATAAAAGTTAGACAATTAAAGTCTTAAACTGGATGCAAAAAAAATGTAAAAGATCTAGAAAAAGGCCACAAGTGACATGGATGGATAAAATAAGGAATTTGTCTGGTGTGTTGTGGAGAAGAGGTCAGAAGCACTTGGAGAGATCTTCATCCTGCACGATTAATAATGGTTGAAAATGGTGGTGACATACTGTGTATCACTATGAACTAAAAAATTGAAATATAAGAAATTATTATTTTATTTTGTAATTGAGGGTTTTTTAAACACGAAAGACTGAAATCATAAGTATAAATATCACTGGTAGGGGAAGAATCGTATACATTAATAAAATAAAAATATAGTGTAGAACACGCTTTATAAGTAAATATATATACAAAATTTGTGCAAAATAAATAAATAATTGTAATAAAAAAGAAAAAATATTTTGTTTGTAAATAGGAGTGAGCATTTAATTAAAATTTGGTTCTGAATTCCACGCAGTCTTTTCAATAATTTATGAAATAATACTCGAAACAAATTTCTTTTTCTTATATTTATTATATTATTAAATTATTAAAATGTTGCAACTATTTAGAATTGTTGAAACATTTTGAGAATTTAATAATTAAATAATAAATAAAATGAATTATTTTTTTTATAACCAGACAATTATTGATAGAATTTTTCAAAATTAAAATTTAAAAAAAAAAAGCTCATACGAAGTCTATAGTATACTTATAAAAGATTGCGTCAATAAACAACACAAGGAATTGGATGGGTTTTGTTAAAAGAGCTTGATTTGAAAAAATCAATTATAAAATCTGGCTGTATAAAAGCTCTAACTTTTAGTTTTAAATTAATTGTTCAAAACAACATATATCTCTCTCACCTTTCATCCGCGGTGGTCCTCCAGTTTTCCTCTTCTCGTCTTTCTCTTCTCCACAACACCCCTGCATTTTTCTTTTTCTCCTCCTCTCCATGGGTCTCTTTCTGGGTCTTTTCAACTCTTGGAATCCAGTTTAAAATTTCAATTGTCCATCTTTTCTCTCTTCTAGCAATATGTCCAGCCCAACTCCTTTCAATCTTTTAATTTTTTCAATAAGGTCAGTAACACCTGTTGTTGTCTTCCCATACTTGCTTTCGTCTCTTCTTGTTACTCCCAACATACTCTCTCCTACCCTTTGAGTGGTCTAAAGTCTCTATATTGCCTTCTATTAAGTGTCCAAGTCTCAGATCCATAAGTAAAAACTGGTAAAACACATTTGTTAAAAACCTTCTTTTCAAACACATAGGCATATTTCCTTTTAGTATCAAGTTTTTCTCCAAAAGCCTCCAACCAAGTTTAATTCTATGATTAATTTCCTCCATTATGTTTCCTCTGTATTAATAATCTGCCAAAGTTTTGTAACTGTTCTTCTTCTAATTCTTCATAATCAATCTTTATTTTCATATTTTGAGCAAATCGATTAAACATTACTTTAGTCTTTTTAACATTTATCTTTAGTCCTACTTTTCTACTTTCATCTGCTAACTCCTGCAACATTTCGCGCTCTGGCTTTTTGCAAAAACAACACATCTCTGCGAAATCTAAATGCTTAATCTCTCCTTTCTTTCCTCCTTTGTTTCCCACTTTAATCCACAAAATACTTCTTGCAGCCGCGTAAAGAGTTTTGGAGTATGGAGTCACCTTGTCTTGCACCTTTCTCAATGTTGATTTTTCCAGTATCATTATGTAATCTAATTGTTGCTGTTGCATTTTTATAAATATTCTTTAAAATATGACAATATCCTGGATCTATACCTTGATGATCCAATGCTTTAGTCACTGAAGAAATGTGTATAGAATCGAATGCCTTTTCATAATCTACAAATCCAAAACATAATGACAACTCATATTCGTTTGTCCTTTCTATGACTTCTCTCAATACCTGGATATGATCTATTGTACTAAAACCACTTTTAAATCCAGCTTGTTCTCTTGGTTGGTGGAAATCCAAAGTTCTCTGTAGACAAGTTGTAATTATCTTGCTAAAAATTTTATATAAAACTGATAAAAGGCTGATAGGTCTGTAATTTCTAATATCTTCTTTATCACCTTTTTTAAATATTAATATTATTACTGCATTCTTCCAATCTTCGGTACATCTTTATCATTTAGACATTTGGTATATAACTTTGCTAAAATTGTTTCTATTTCTTCACCTGCTTCTTTTAATATATCAATTATAATTCCATTACTTCCTGGAGGCTTTCCTTTCTTCATACACTTAATTGCATGTCTCACTTCTTCATTTAAAATTCTGGGCAATTCGGAAGATGTAATAGATATAGGAGGTACTTGTTCTTTATTACTATATAATTCTTGATAAAAATCTTCTACCAATTTCATGATGTCATCTCTCTTTTTAGTAATAATTCCATCTTTTTTTCTTATTGCAGATATAAATTTCCTACCAATACCAAAATGTTGTTTAACATTTTTGAGACTTTTATTTTCTTCTACAGCTTTCCTTGCTATTTCACAGTTATACTTTCTATATCATTTTCAACTCTTTTCCGTACCATTTTACAAAATTCGAGATATTCAATTCTTTTTAATACATCATTTTTGTATATCTTCATATTCCTTCTTTTCTTCATAAATTCTCTAGTCTCAGTAGAAATTTTATTAGTCAATTGCTGCTTTTTTCTACCAGCTATATTTGTTGCAGTTTTCAAAAGTGTATCAGTTATTTTCACATTAATTTCATTCAAATCTGTATCCTGTTCAAAATCTCCTAACACTTGAAACCTATTTGTAAGTTCTAATTTAAATTCATTAGAATGTTTCTGAAGATTAGGAATATCAACTGTAAATATTGTTTTTCTTAATAATTTTTGTCTTTCTAGTTTTACATTAACACGTAACTTACACCTTACTAATCGATGATCACTTCCTGTGTTAAATTTATTAAGAACATTACAATCTTGAAATATGTATTTTCTGTTAGTCAAAATATAATCCAATTCTGCTGTGCCTTCATTTGGATGCTTCCATGTCCATTTTTTTTTAACATTTTTCTCAAAAAATGAATTCATAATATAAAGTTTTTCTTTTTCTGCAAACTCCACAAGTCTATGTCCTCTCTCATTTCTATTATCATAACCAAAATTACCTACAGCAATTTCATCTTTCATTTGTCTACCAATTCTAGCATTAAAGTCTCCCATAACAATTTTAAAATATTGTTTACTCTGATCAAAAACCTTTTGTACATCCATATAAAAATCTTCTACTACTTCATCACTATGAGAACTTGTTGGGGCATAAACCTGAATTATCTGCATTTGGTATCTGCTATTAAGTTGTATAACTAATCTTGCCACTCTGTCCGATACACCATCAATCTCCACAATATTGTTCTTCCACTTTTTATTTATAATGAATCCTACTCTACTTGTATTTCCAATATGTGTGCCTTTATAATTGTTTCTTCTCCTTTTCTTCTAACTTCACAAAGTCCAATAATGTCCCATTTAATATAAGACAGTTCTTCTTCTAATTCTTGCAATCTTCCTTCACTTGAAAGTGATCTGCAGTTGTAAGTACCTAAATAAAAAGTCGTCATCAAATGGCAGCCTGGGACCACAATCAGGGGATTCTTAGCACCCTCAGCCTTCGGCCACCAACTGCTGCCTTGGTTGGTGACTTTACAGCCTCCTGGGAATAAGGGCCATGCTTTATTTTTGTCTGTCATAATTGTATATATGTATTGGAAAAATATTTATCATTTACACAAACATTCATTCTGCCTTATCAGGCACTGAGAAGAAAGACCATGGTGTTTCTTGATCTTAAACTCAGAGATAAAAAGCCAATAAACTCACCACGCTGGCTAATGCGTGTTGGTGAGCAGCCCATCCATGCTCGTATACTATATGAATAATCACATAGTAATAACAGCTGCAACGACAAGAACGTATGGAGTGGACATTAGGAATTTGCCCTGCTCGGTTCCTTTAAGGCCTCCAAGAGGAATCAAAGGGGTCTCCTTTCAGTTAATAGCAAACTCCTTTCTGCATCCAAACAACATATATATAGGCAAAAAAAAAGATATATACGTTAAGAGAACGGCACTTAGATAGACAGCTAGATATGGAGACAGATAGATGAATGAGGGAATGCATGGATAAATAAACATAAAATGATGAATGGACTGATTGAAAAGCAGATGGAAAGGTTTAACATAAGTTGATAGAGTAGATAGTTAGTGTCAGTAAATAAGATATATAAGATATAATCTTGCGCTGTCAGCAATAAAAAAAAAACAATCACTTGGGCTAAATGAAAAGCCATGGCTCACGTTGAATACATGTTCAAAATCAGTTTTTAAAGTTGTAAGCATATTTTTGAAAAAATACCGTAAGTGTTTAATGGTGCTATATGAGAAATATTTACAACGTAACACCTGAGTCAAAAGGATATTGAAATGTATATTGAAAAGTAATCATATTTTAATAAATCATTATACATATTAATAGATTTAATCTTTAATATAATAGTACTATAATCTAAATTAAAAAACATCAAAAAATTTTAAACTTAAAGTGAATAATAAGTTCTTTTAAAACAGCAATTATCTTAAAATGCATATTAATAAAGTGATGTTTGTAAATTAAGCTAATTGGTGAGCTATTGTTCATATTGAAATGCATCAGCCATTTATGTTTTTCTGTTTCTATAACCATATATTTAAAGAAGTAATGTAAGTGTTTGTGGTGTTATTTGAGAAATATACAAAAATAATCTGACTTTATTGTAAAATCTAAAAAAAAAAACAATAAATATTTAACTTCTTATTAAACTGTTTGACATTATCAAATTTCTTTCTTAAATTATAAAGTAATAATTCAGTTTCTTTAAAAAAGAAAAATTCAGTATTTAACATGAATTTATCATACAAAGCATGCAATTTTTGTTTCATATACTCATAATTTGTTATTCTGGTAAGCAGATTTTGTAATTTTAAAACATCTTTTGACAAAAAATACTGCCAACGAGAAATGTTTTTCTCTAATATCTATGGCAGCATGCCATTGCTTTAAACCAATCAAAATTTATTATGACATCTATTTAAGATTTCTTTTATAAAATTCTACTGTTAGGTTATAATTGTTTTTAATACTTTTAAAGTTTTACAATATATATATTTTTACATAAAAAAAATAAATACATATCTTTTTAATATTTAAAATTTTTTGTAATTTGTTACAATTTATTCCCTCCCTTCCCTTTTTTTAAAATAAAATAAAATGGCAGAAAATTACAATAAAATATTTTAACGAAATAATATAAAAATAATTAAAATGCTGTTTAAAAAGTTTTGAAAACAAAATAAATTAAATGCATTCAGTTAATAAAAGTGTTATAGTTTTTAATGACTAAGACTAACTTTGCATTTATTTATGTTCATATTTATATAAGTCCACAAATATCTTTTATACTAGTTAATAATTTGCATGAAAATGGGGATAAAGCTATATTAATGTTTAGGGATTTTATATAGTATAGCAATAAGTATCACATGACTATCTCTATATTTCACATATGTTAAAATCAGTACTGTTATAAGCAATTCTATTAACTTTAGAGCTATCTAGTATAGTTTGAGTAGTTAATGACTACTAAATGATAATTTTATTATATTCATATCAAGTGTTATTGCATCTCATATCTCCTGGCTAGTTTCTAAATTATTATCTTTATCAATAAAAAAGTCAAATCTAATGCACTTAGAAAGCATTTAAATACCTCATTATAAGGTAAAAGCCTCTCTATCAGCCTCTTACAGAAAAATAATGAAGTATATGGTAAAGGCTTTTTCAATTGCTGTTTTGGACAGTTTGGGATGGGGGGTTCTTGCTTTAATCTCTAGCTAAAAATAGCTAGATACTCATTTGTCAACAAATATTATTAACTGAATTGGTTATTTAAAAGAAAACTCCCCTGTTAGTTGAAAAATGTTCAAATTTATTTGTTATGGATTCAGATATAGCTCATAAGCATAGCAGGAAAATGTGCTAACACTGTGCAATAAGTTTTCTTAAATGAAAGATTTTGTTACTTATAATTTCTTATTGCTTATACTATTATTAAAACTATTAATAGTAGTAGTAGTAGTAGTAGTAGTAGTAGTAAAAGTAGTAGAAGTAATATAATAACAGAAAAATTTTAATACAATCTTATATTTTTATGTTGGGTAATTTTTATTACTAAATGACTTATCATCTTGGGAGAAAGATTCAGTCAAAATATCAGCATTATTATTATTTAGTTTGATTTAAATCTTCCATATAGTTTGAAAATATACAAACTATTTATAGGAAGATAATTTACATATAATATAGAATACAAATGCTCTAAAATTAAAACTTTAGTATTATAATAGTATAGTATTTAATATTTCTTATACTATAAAAATGTTGTCAATAGATAAAATGTTTATTCCCAACTTGTTATTAACTTCCATAGAATTGTATGACTGCTAATTCTGTGCTAAGTAGAATGATCTAATAGAAAGTTTTAGTAGTTGTTATTTCTATTTTTTAGTGATTTCATTTTCTGTAAAATATTAGCAATATAGCAATGTTAGGTATTTTAATTATCTTTATTTTGCAAGTGAAAAATAATACTTACTGTAATCAACATTTAAATATTTAATAACTCATTACATTCTTTCTTAAACGTATCCATCATTGTCAAATTGCTTTGATTCTATATTGCTGATACAAAGCGCTCATAGTCACTTTAAACAAAAAAATTTGTGCCTATTGAGAAATTTTTACCATTTCTCAATATTTTATTTAAAGTTTTATAACTTTTTGCCTATATTTCTTCATAGTGTGTTTTATAAGAGTTGTTATTATCAAAATTTATTCCAAGGTTTTATGAGATTTTTTTAGTTAGAACTTTTTTGTTATCTATGTAATAACTTGTATCAAAAATTGTAAAATTTCTGGTACAATACAATACATTTCTCAACATTCATTTTTATATAATTTTGAATATTTCAGTGTTCTAGGCTATTAAAATTATTTTATAATTTAATCATATCAACAGATTATTTGTTTTATGAAATTTTTTTTAATTGCTTTACATTTGTGTCTATGTACCTATGTAGAAAAGCTGCCAAAATTCATTCTAGGAGTGTACCTTGATTGATGCATATTAATGTACTGTATATAAATAAATAAATAATACTTCTGTATATAATATAAAAATAATATAAATAACAATTTGTGTCAATTGCTAATACAGAGTTTAATATAAATAAATAAAAACAAATAATATTTCCAAGCGCTTTCAACTCTTATGAGTCCTTATCAAGGCAGTGTAAACAATTCTATTTTCTCCTAGGTGATGAATCTAACATTTCATTGTATTGGCCAGGAACAACTAATTGGAAAGCTGGTTAATTTTGAATTCATAGCACAAGATGAATTTTGTATAATATATGATTCTTTAATTTTGTGTTTTTTATCATGTGTTTCATTCATTAATATTGTAAAATCCTTTGGACTACATATATAGCCTGTATTATTTTGGTGAACATAAAAAGCTGAATAAACTGTATCATCTTCTCTTGCTCTATTATAAGTATATTTATGTTGTTGAAGGCGATATTTAATATTTGTTTTGGTTTCTCCAACATATATTGCACTACAATTTATTTGTGGGCATCTAATAGAGTATACAACACTGCTTTTATCCTCCTCATTTATTATTTCCTTAGAATTATTTATTAACCTATTAAGGTTAGGTGAAGTTCTCCATGCTAATTGAAAATCTTGACTTAAAACCTTAATTATATTTTTATTAATATTGGGAATAAAAGCTTTTTTAACACATAATCAACGATTGTGTTCAAATGAAATGTTTATGAAAGATAATATAAAATGTTATATGCAAGATTTAATACAAGTGGGTTATAATAAACAAATGCTATTATCTACTGTATTGAAGCATTATAAACGTCATAATAGTGACCATATAAATATGAATAATAAACTATGGATGTCATTAGCTTTTATTCCCAATATTAATAAAAATATAATTAAAGTTTTAAGTCAAGATTTTCGATTAGCATGGAGAACTCCACCTAACCTTAATAGGTTAATAAATAATTCTAAGGAAATAATAAATAAGGAGGATAAAAGCAGTGTTGTATACTCTATTAGATGCCCACAAATAAATTGTAGTGCAATATATGTTGGAGAAACCAAAACAAATATTAAATATCGCCTTCAACAACATAAATATTCTTATAATAGAGCAAGAGAAGATGTTACAGTTTATTCAGCTTTTTATGTTCACCAAAATAATACAGGCCACATATGTAGTCCAAAGGATTTTACAATATTAATGAATGAAACATATGATAAAAAACACAAGATTAAAGAATCATATATTATACAAAATTCATCTTGTGCTATGAATTCAAAATTAACCAGCTTTCCGATTAATTGTTCCTGGCCAATACAATGAAATGTTAGATTTATCACCTAAGAGAAAATAGAATTGTTTACACTGCCTTGATAAGGACTCGTAAGAGTTGAAAGCGCTTGGAAATATTATTTGTTTTTATTTATTTATATTAAACTCTGTATTAACAATTGACACGAATTGTTATTTATATTAATGTACTGTATATTAATTAATATAATGCTTACATAGCATCTGAAAGAAAAGACAGAGGCCATTCCTATCTAATCAAGGGAGACTTGGCTGCTGATGTGATTATTCTGTGTTAAGAGCTAAGTGAATTAATTTATTTATGCTATTTGTGCGATTAATCATCTGAGATCATTGATACAAAGACTGTTTATTTGTTGTATGAAAGTGAAGAGTAAATTGTGATCAAGAGAGATAAATTTAGTTGAATTTGGAAAGATTAGGAATTGTTAATGTTTAGAAAGTGCTATTCACCATTTTAAATATAGAAGTTTTAAAAAAAATTTTTTTGTTGAGTGTGTGTTAATATAAGGATATTTTATAACTAAATTGTATGTAAGGTTAGTTGGTTTTTTAGAAAGTTTTCTACTAAAGAATTTTTTAATTTAAGAAAGGGAGTGATTTATTTGAGAAAAAAGATAACATTTTGGAGGCCTACAGTCGGAAAACACATGATTATTGATCGATCATCTTTGAAAGAAAGTTTTTATCTTTCCATGCAAATGGGGTTTGAAAAGTAGGAGAGGAGTTATAAAGTCAAACATTGAGTAGATGACTTGGAAAATAAGGAATATGGATTGCATTTGTATTGCACAATGCATATATAATGGTCAGAAAGAAATTAGGCATGCTGTGGTGGAGTGTATCATATGTGATGAAATTTATCACTAGAAATGTTTAAACAAGACTAGAAAGGATGTAACAGGTTTATGGTTATGTAGATAGTGTGTAAATGTGATGAGAGGTTAAAAACTGGTTTTTAAGAGTAGATAATTTAAAGAGAAAGGCAGGAGAAATTGGAACAAAATGTAATTGAGGAAGATAGGATAGAGTATAATTTTAATAGAATGACAGGAGATATAGGTGGAAAAATTAATAGTGCAATGAAGATGATTAGCCAAAGAATAAATAAGATAGAAGGAGAGGTAAAGGATGTAGAAGCAAAATTAAAATCATTAGAAATGAAGTGTGAGAAGATAAAGGAATTATTGAGTAGGAGTGATGAAGAAGTAGATAAGAAAGTCCAGAAGATGGTAGAGAATGTTACAGATGAATCAGAAAAAGTTGACTATGAGATAGTATTGATAGGAGATTCACTAATTAGAGAATGTGGAGATATAATTGTAAGAGAAAATAGAAACAGGTATGTAATAATATGTTTACTTGGAGCTAGAATTAGGGATGTTACAGATAAAGTAAAGAAAAAAGGGAGTAGAGATGTATATGTTATGGTAGGGACTAATAATTTCTTCTGATCCATCAGAGAGAGTAATGGATGAGTATATAGAATTAATTAAAAGTTTGAGTAAGATTAAAGGAAGAATAGGAATAGTTGGATTATTACCAAGATTTGACAAGAGGTATATGTTAGATAGGGCATGTTCTATAAATAAGAGATTGAAAAAATTGTGTGAGAGAAATAATGTTATGTTTGTGGATGTGCAAGATTTTTTTATTGGAACGAGGGAGTTGTATAGTAAGGATGGACTGCACTTAGAAAAGCAAGGAAATGAAGTTTTAGAGAGTTTGATTTATAAAGAATATAGTTTGGGAAACTTATAAAGGGAGCTGGAGTTTTAAATTACAGTGTTATCAGAAAGAAGAAGAATGGATGGGTTGAAAGGGAATGGGTCTGAAAAATTAATGATAAGAAAGTTATTTATAAATGTAATGGAGAAGAAAGAGTCAAAATAATTTATAAAAGAGTAATTAGAAAAGAAGAAATTGTTAAAATTGGGTATTTGAATATGCAAGGTGGTAGGAGACCAGAAAAGTGGCTGGAATTAAACAAAGCAATTAAAAATGATGAGTTTGAGGTATTAGCAGTAATGGAAACACATCTAAGAGAAGAAGAAGAACATATTTTGGAAGACCTGGTATGGCAGGGTATAAATAGAAAAGAAAAAGAAAAAAGGGGTGGTGTTATAGGAGTTATGTCAAAAATATATTTAAATACTGTTCAATGTCAAGAACATTTGTGATTTGAGATAAGATTAGGAAGAGAAGAATGGATGGTGGCTATAGTGGATGTAGCTACTGGAGATAGTAGTGGAACAGTAGCATATATGAATGCTTAGTTAAGGATATACAGAGTTTCAAAGAAAAGAGGAAGAAAATAATGGTTATAGGAGATATGGATAGGTCATATTGAAGAAATTGATGATGTAGGGAATAAGAATGGACAACTTTTGAAGAATTTTTGTCAAAGAGTGAATTTTAGCATTGGAAATTTATTAAATATTTATGAGTGACAATACACATGGTCTAGAAATAATATATTCCATACAATAGATTATGTATTAGTTGAGAAAGAGGGAATGAATAAAGTATGAAAAATTAAGATGTTTGAAAATGAAGAGAAAGTATGTAATAGTGATCATAACTTCTTTATAATAGAAATGGTTAATAATGTGATGGAAAATAAAAATAAAAGTAGAAAGAATAGTGAAAGATGTAGATGGAGAGTGAATTATAAGAATAAGTTAGAAGAGTATAAAATACAAGTTGAAGAAACTATGGAAGATTTGGTTCAGGACGAGTATAAGGACTGGTGTGGTGAAATAGAAAAAGTGGTTAATAGGGTTTTAGATGTAAATATTCAGAAGAATAAAAGTAATAAAAAGTGAGAGTTAGTAAAAGTGTAAAAGAAAAAGGGGGAACCTGTAGAAAATATAAGTGTGCTATTAAGAACAAAGAAAGTGAAAAAGATATCAATGTTAAATGGGAAAAGTACTTAGAAAAAAAGAAGTTGGCTAAAATTGATAATTAAAGAGAGAGAATGAAATTGAATAGTAAATTGTTGGAGGATATTAATAAAAATGGAAGAGATGGGAATAAAAAATTTTGGAATTACACTAAAAGAAGGAATGTAGGGGAGAGAGATAGTATTAGTAGATGATGAGGGAATAGAGTGTAACTCTAGAGAAGAATTAGAGATAATCTTAAATAGGTATGTAATGAATATAGAAAGGATGTTAGATGTGAAGGACAGAGTGATAGCAAACATGAAAGCATATAGTAATGGGAATATTAGGTTTACAAAAAATGAACTGAATGAGGCAGGGAAGAAATTGAAAAGTGGAAAGGCAAGAGGTTTAGATGGATGGGCAGCAGAGATGGTAATGAATTTAGGGCATAGGGCAAAAGTAAAACTATTATCATGTTTTAATAAGATGGCACAGAAGAGAGATTTTCCAGTTATTTGGAGTAATACAAGAGTAAGGCTACTATTTAAAGGAAAATGTAAGGATCATAGAAAGTTAAACAGTTATAGACCCATAGTGGTAACATCAGTTTTATATAAAGTTTTCTCATATATGGTGGCTGGAAGGGTTGCAAAATGGATGGAAGAAAATAATATAGTGGGAGAAATGCAAGGAGGTTTTTGATCAGATAGGCATATAGGAGATAGTTTATTTGTAGTTACACAACTTATGGATATGAGTAGAATACAGGTAGACAGTTATATATGGTTTTTATAGATATAGAGAAGGCGTATGATAGAGTAAATAGAAATAGATTATGGGTAAGTTTAGTAAATTTGGGAATGGATGGAGCTTTAGTGGATATTATTAAGAAATTATATGAAAATAATTACTATACATATCAATTAGGGGATATAGAATCAGTTAAAGTTAAAAATGGGGTGGGACTAAGGCAAGGATGTCCTATGTCACCTATTTTGTTTTTGTTATATTTGAGAGAAATGGAGAGAGCAATAGAAAGACTAGGAAGAGGGATAGAGATACTATTAATAGGTGGCAATGGAGTATATACATTGTCAAGTCTTTTATTTGCAGACGATGTCTTTTTGTATGCAGAAAGAAGAGAAGATGTGGAAGTTATGCTAAGGACATGTGCAAGGGTAGGTAAAGGAATGGGGATTAAATTTAGTGAAGAAAAATCAAAAGTAATGATGATTAATACTGGAAAAAGAGAAGACAAAGAATTTTTATTGGGGGATATAAAGTTAAGTGTGGTGAATAGATATAACTATTTAGGAATTGTCTTAAGTAATCAGAGAAATTGCTTGGATGAATGGGAGAAAAAAATTGATAAATGAAGCAAAGAAAAGAAAGGGATTGATAAAGAAATTAACAGTGTTTTCATATAATAAATATGATGTAACTAGAATTGTATGGGAATGGCAGTAGAAGTGTTAACATATGATAATGATGTGTTATGTGTTAGTAAAGGGGTATTAGATTACTTAGAAAAAGTACAAAGAGAAGTAGGAAGACATGCATTAGATGCAGATGTGTGGACAATAAAGAAGGCAATTCAAGGAGAAATGGGATGGTCAAGTTTTTATATGAGAGATGCAAAAAGAAATGAAAATGTTTGTAGATTGCAGTTTATGGATAATAAAAGAATAGCCAAAATAGTATTTAATTGGATTATGAGTAAAGGACAGGCAACAAGATGGGTGAGAAAGATAATGCAGTATGCAGAAGATTTGGATAAAGAATTTATATAGTATACTTGTACAAAAAGTGGGATGAATATGTTAGGAACATTGTTGAGTGTTATAGTGGTGAGGAATGGGATAGAAGAATAGATGCAGTAATAAAGAATAGGGAGTTGGAGAGATGGAGAACTAATATGGAGAGTAAAAAGTATTTATATATATAAAAATATTGAATGTGAGTTAATTTATGATAATAGCAAGGAAAGTAGTTTACTGTTTAAGACTTGAATGGGATCTTTAGCAATAAGGGAATATACATATAAATGGGGAAATGTGGGTAATTTGTCTGCTAGTTGTGTAAGGAAGGCATAGAAAATATTAGGTATCTGTTAATTGAGTGTAAATACCTGAAAGCAGAAAGGGTACAAATAATGAAGTTATGGAAGAATAAATATGAACAAAGTGATTATACAAAAAGTGGGTTATTGGTTTTTATGTTGGGTTTGAAAAAAAATAAGGTGGATTTAGATATAAAGACCATGGAGTTGACAAAGATTATGTTGTGGAAATGGGATGGAGCAGGATATGGGAAAACTTAGGGTGGGAAATGGAAAGGAAGGTAAAGTGGCTAACAGGTTTCTCTCAGCATAGTTGCTGAGAGATTCCTGACTCCATATAAGGAGAAGTTGTGGTGCGTCACATCACATGGAAGTTGATATTATTTGAAACTGGCATTGATTTCACATATATCATCTCTCAATTTATATCATTTATAAAATACAGCCATTATTTTATCATGAATTTGATAAATTGATCTTTTGCAAAAAAATTTTTTTATCATTTTATGAGTTTTTCTTTTTCTTTTTTTCAATAGAACTATATATGATTTATTTAAATAATGGTTATATTTTTGGTGATTATACAAACTGTTACTTTTATTTTTACAATTTAAAAAAAAAATTACAATATGAATAAAACACAATTAATCTGAAATCTCTGCTTCTGGAGCTTTTCAAATTTATGAATTTTTTGGATTTCAAAAATTGATCTTCTACCCCTTGTTGTAAACCCAAACTTTTCTAAGAAAGAATAAATTTTAAAAAGCAGCTTGTTGCAATTAGACTTTTTAATTTGTAGATATTTTCTGAATCTTCTTTTTTAAATTTTATTTGCAATTACGTGTACAAACTAATTTATTTATTGTAAATGGTTAAAGATCACCTTTGAAAATGTGTTGGATAATATCTACAAATTAATAAGTCTAAATGCAGTGAGCTAATTGAGAATACTAGATCAGTCACTATATATATAATACTAATAAAATGTCAGTTAATTAAAAAACTATATATATATATGTGTGTGTGTGTTGCAATTAATATTTCCGTGCTTAAAAATGAATCAAGTAAGCTCTGGGTAAATACCTCTGCACTTAAAATTCCTATGATTAGTAATAAAAAAAACTTAGTCAAAAGTTTATCATAAGAATGCTGATATTTAAGGCTTTTAAAAAGGACTCAATTAAAAGACACAAATAAACTTTGTCAACACTTTGCTCATCTGAAGTACTTTTTTGTGTTATGATTGTGTATATTAAAGTCTTTTCATTATTTATTTTTATCAGGAAGCTCGCTAGTAATATCAAGCTATCCAACGATAATTGGAGAAATTTAACACAAGCTTAAATATTTTCTGTTTTTGTTTCTTGATGAGCTGGCTTTGTAAAATTTATGAGGCCTATTATTCTTTCTTTCCATGCTTTAGCAGTTGTATCATTGTTTTCTTTTCCACAGTTAAATTAGATAATTCATGCTTACTTTATCTGAAAAATAATAAAATATCATTTTTGTGTTAATATGATTAAAAATTGGCTTAAGTATTGAAATATAAATATCACTAACAGGAAATGATAGGAATATTATATATATACTTATGCAGAGTTGTTGATTATAAAAAGTGATGTTATTACTGAAAATTTACACAAACATGATTGGCAATTACTAGAGAGTAATTGACAGCTTAATATGGATTTGTATGAAATGTTTACTTATTTCTTATTTGGCACTTTTACAAAAAAACTAATGTAATATTTATTAAGGCTAAAACCTTAAGAATATGCACCTGAAAAAACGAGAGTAGGGACCTCTGCAAATCTTTAACCCAAGATTTATTTAAAAAACTAATGGTACATTTTTAATTATTCAAGATATATGAAAAGAAAACAAACATCCTGTAAATAGATCTTTATAATAATGAAATGTTTGTTTTGCCTGATAAAATGCCTAAACTTAAATGTCTATGTTTAAACATGGTTTTTGATAGCAAATATATTTTTGTAATATAGTGGTTATATTATCTAGCTATTCTTATGACTTGAAAAGCCAAAATTATTTCAGTTATCTGAAAAATTACTAAATAAAATACCATCAACTGAGATACTTTTGATATGATATTCTACAGTGAATAACCTTCACTACTGAAAGTTGAGGTCAGATTAGTAGCCTTAAGATCATTACTAAGAGATAAAACCATTAAAATGGATGGCAATGTGCCAAAAATTTGCAGAAACCAAATAATATTTAATAAAAGTAATGACCAAATTATCCTAAATAATTTTAAAAACTACTCACTGACTTACAAATTAGAAGAAAAGAATTATATTTCTGTAATAAAGAAAAGTTTTGACAAAGTGTAAAAACTATTATTTTATTCAGCAAATACATTATAGGAGAAGATTTGGAAGTGGAAAAACATTTTTGTATTGCTTGTTAATTCAAAACTCTATTTAATTAATAAAAAAAAACTGGAATATAGATAACTGATTGGAAGTAGATATTTACCTACTGTGAATGCCAGGAGAGTACTCAATTTAAGATTCATGAAAATATTTTTATATAGAAGTTTTCAGCTATTAATTTATTTATTTTTTAAAATTGAAGTAAAAAATAGAGAAAACTTACCAATAAAGAAACTATCTCAGACAACAACATATATCATGAATTTTTTTTTAGCAATTCCACATTGTTACATTTTTATAATTTAAATTATTTTTCCCTAATAAACAAAACACAATGCAGGGGGGGGGGGACCCTAGAAAATAAGAATTTGATGCTAACATTATTCACTGCAAAAAGTTTTATAAATTCACAATGTTACATTTTAAATTACATTTAAACATTTTATTTTAAATAATTAATTTTTTAAAACAGAATAAAAAAACTCATCTATTTGTAAGCCTATAATAATAAAAATATTGCACAGAGACCCCTAATTTTTGTTATATTAGTTGAATAATTAAAGTCAGAAATTAATGGGGGGGGGGAGGTGAATGTGCGCTTTTTAACAAATTACAACAAAGTTTTTTGATTAAGTTGAGTGTGCTAAATTATGGAATGTTCTTAGAGAAAAAGATATATACCAGAACATTTCATTGTTCTTATAAGAAATCTATTTAAGACTAAGCTTAGAACCTCATATTAGCAAAAGAATTAGATAAGGTTGCATACTGAATACAGTATATAATATTGTCAGATTGGGAAAATATAAAAGCAGATAAAATATTAATTAAATAAGCATTAATAATTTTAGATAAGCTAATGATACCACATTTAGAGTTGAAAATAAGAAAAGATTTGAAGACAATCATTAGAAATATAAAAAAGTAGAATGAAAAGATAGTATTATAGGTAAATATGAAAAACACAAAAATTATGATGACAATCATGCTTAGCAGTTATCTTTCAAATTTGATCATGAAGAAGATATTGACAGTTTTAAAAAAGACTCAGTGTGACTAACACAGAGTGGAGTAGCAGCTACAAAAAAGGTTTTTAGATATAAGAACATACCTTTAAAATCACAGATTAGAATTATTCAACAACATTAGTATTTCCTGTGACTCTTTATGGATGTGGAAGTTGGCCATTAAAGCAAAATGATACAAAATATGTTTTTATTTTGAACAGTGATTCTGGCAAGACTTTTGAAAATAACAATAACAATGAGGAAGCAAAGAATAATAAATTCCAGTTTTAAATCTTTGTCTTCAAGGATGAAGGCAAAAGTCAGAAACTGGCCAGAAGATGAAAATATTATAGAATGATACTATCTGTTAGATTCTAATTACTCAAATAAATGGTTCTAGTATATGGTAAAGAAAATTGTCCTTAATGTGTATATAGTGGTATATTGGTACAAATAATTAAAATACATTTAAACATATAGTTACATTATTTTTATTATGTGATGTCAAGTTGATTTTCAATTTCTAATAGTCACACCTGCACATTCATATAATTTTCAATATAGGTTTTACTGGTCATTTTATGATTATTGACTTTTATTCAGTTTAAAGTGATATGTGAACAATGATCAACTGTTGTTATTTCTGGCCAATTTAGATATTAGTAATAAACATTACTAAAAAAAAAAACAAATAGAAAAAAAATCATAAACAGAATAAAAGAGAGGTAGTAAATATAAGAAGAAAACATATAAAACCCTTCTTATAAAGAATTATTAGAGAAGCAAAGTAAAAGTACATAATATACTGTAATGGGATAAATGGGACAAATAGGGATGTAATGCTCAATAGATAGAGAAATGAAAATTGAATTCAAATTTATAGAGAAAATTGAAGCAAATTAAATGATAATAAGACTTTATATGATTTAGTCTTAATTACCTAATCTATACAAATACAAATTTATGCTAGCTCTTATGGATATAATGTATATTAATTAACTAAGGTGATTATGACATAATAATGTTAAACTATATTTAGTTAATGTTCATTAGTTCATATCCAATCAAATACAACTTACAGTTATTACCCCTGAAATAATAAAAGTAAGCAGACTCAGGACTTTTGATTTAATAAATAGTGATAACAATTTATTTACACCAAGTAATAATAAATAACAAATGAAATTAATGACATACTAAAGATATAAAGGATTATAATTAGGGTGATGCTAAACAACAGATTTATTTCCAGCACTAGAAGAAAATATATATCTATGTTAATTGCATCAAAGGAATACAAAAGTTATAAAGAATCTTTAACTTATTAAGATTTATTACTAAGGCAAAATTAAAATCTAAATAAATTATTCAGCTGACATTTAATTAATAGTTGTTTATAAGTTTGACTAATTGTTATTTTCCACTAATTATGTATATGTTTAGTCATTTATTTTTTAGCAAGCAAACATATATATTAAGTAATCTTTCAAACACATATTTAATGAAATTTTGTAGGTGAAATTTAACAAGCTGCAAGAATGATGATATATTTAATATCCATAATCCAGTGGCATTTAAGATTTCATAATTCATTAAAATATCCAATATCAGTGTTGCAACAATGACCCAAAAGTAATATTAAATTTTCTTCTAATTAAAATACTAATATAATTTCATCAGAAAAGTATTTATGTAGGGTTAATCTACTTAGATATTTTTCACATATTACACTATAGTGTAGTATAAGTCCCATTAGTGACATGCATATAAAACATTGAATACCATTAAACATTAACTTCTATAAGACTCATCTGATATTTTTTTGGTCACAATTTCCTTTCAAAAATAATTGCTATTCCATCATATAATCCTTAGGCAGTATAATACATATGTAAACATGATGTGAATTTAAGAAAGCTTTTGTCAATATGCACAACATAAGATGATTCCAATAGGCGGTATCTAAGATGTAGTAGCAAGATTGTAGAAATCAAAATTTCAACCTTCTTTAATAAATAACCTTCCAGTTTTTAAGCATTGGTATTATATCTTAATCTCTTTTGAAATATTGTTGATTTTATCCACAGGCATATGTATTATGTTCCAGGAACACATACATATATATTTCTTAAATTTAAATAGGCATTTTTGAAATCTCTGATGAAAATAAAGAATAAACTTCAGCTGGTATTAAGCTTTGATTTACATTTTTGTTTGTTTTGATGAGTAGATGACAATTTTCCCCACTAGCAAGTTATATTGTATGGTTTTTAATATAGATCATTTGTAATGAAAGAAACATTTGTTAAAAATGAAATTTCTTTCAAAATAAACAAATTATATACATAAAAGAAATATACTTTGAGAAAAGAATAAAAGTGAATGATCTTTTACTTGATGACATGGGTTTTCAAAAAATTTATTTGAATGACATAATACTTTTCATTGTTGTTATTAATATGGTTGAATTGGTTGTCTTGAAAATTCATCAAGTAATTATTATTATTATAAATAAATAAAAATTTTAAATATCAATTATATGCACACATATAAATAGACTCATACATATGAGAATGTAACCTATTACTTGTTTATTAATGTGTATTACTGAAATATATATGAGAAACAGGTGATATTATTTTGGCAAACCATTTTTTTCTTTTAAAAATGCTAAACTTTAATGTGTATTACTTTTGTATTATGAATAAAATAAAATGAACTCTGGACTTATTCTTAAAAAAGCATATGTGAAATAAAATGAGTTAAAATTGGTTGATTTTAGAAATGTCATTCATTATTTACTTATCAAAACTCAAAGTTTAAGAATACATATATATATACAGATAATGCTGTTTTGTTAAAACAAACATATATGCACCTTTCTTTTGGAATTTTAAATACACCTGGGTCTTGTTTTATGCGGATTATTTTAATGCGATTTTGAAGTTATGCAATTCATGTTTCTTCTTAATATTTTTCATATTTCGCTATATTTATTAGATATCAAGAAATTTAAATTATTAATAACTTATTTTGACTTGAAATACTTCTTTTTTTTTTTCAAAAATATAACGTTATATTAGCAGCTAACATGAATATGGCCTGAAGCTATTTTTAGAATAAATAACCTACTTATACTAATGAGTAAATAATAATAATAATAGATTTATACTTACATATAAAAATATCGCAATAAATATTCAAAAATTTTAAACTTTTAAAATGTATTTTGTTAGGTATAACAGAAATAAATAATGTAGATTTTTAAAATAAATAACGAAGATTTTATTGATTTTATAAACTGAAAATAATATTTTTAATGATAATGTATAATCTTTTTGTTTTGAGTACGATCCTCATTTTTTTAAAATATAGAAACAAAATGTGAACATTTAAAATTTATTTCAGTAGTAAAAATCAGTTGTCAACAGAAAACCATTAACACAGCACAAGACTGAAATTGGCACTAGTTGTAAAAATGGGATGGAGCAGAATATGGTAAAAATTAGAGTGGGGAATGGAAAATAAAGTGGCTAACAAGTTTCTCTGGGCATAATTGCTGAGAGATTCTTGACTTCATTCAAGAAGAAGCTACATCACATCACATCGACTAATCTGATTTCTTACCAGTTTACAAATGAACCGCACATTTGAAAATAGCGATAATGATTAAAATACGTATGAAAAAATGTCAAATTAAATACTGTAGTTAATAAAAAAAAGTAAAAAAAGTTTGTCTTGTACCAATTTTTTTCAAATATTTGATATTTTTTATTAGTCATACTTTATTTCCTTATTTTTTTAATGTGAATTTTAAAGTAATTTTTCTTTGTTGCTTTGCTTTTATGCAAATTCTGAAAATTACAGACCCTATCCCCCATTTTTCAAGGTAAGTTACGTCTATTTTTGTGCAATTTTTTTTAATGTGGGTTTTCTGTGGAACCTATCTACTATATAAAATGAGACCCAGGTGTATTTTTAATTTTTGAGGAAGTTAACGTATTATTTTAAAAGATAAAGGAAATAAATCATGAATAGTTTTATATTCTAAAATGTTGACAATAATTCTTTTTTAAAAAATAGACAAAATATTTTGAAATTTATCAAAGATAATGTATATAGAGAGTGATATTAAAGAAGGCATCTAAATTGGTAATTTAATAATTAATGCCCCCATACAGCAATAATCTAAAATACAATACAAAACAATTTTTTTTAGTAATAGATATGTAGATAACATGAGTTCAGGGTGTACCAATGTGGTACAATACATGTACATCTGCATATATGATATGTAAATAGTTTTTTTATATAGTGTGTATATATAAATAAGTACATATTTCACACATATTTATGAATCTACTAAAACGATTCCAAAATTCCACTGAGTTATTGCTAAGACTGAATGGAAAACTATATACAGAAGGCAATAGTTATTACCAACCAAATCTACATTTTTTACTTTTGATATAATATGTAAATATGTGGATATGCATTTCTTTTATAAAGGCACTAAATTTATTAGTAATAGATAGTGAACACATGAAAGTAAAAATCAGCAAAGATAAATAAATAGTATCTAATAACTCCCAATCTCAAGTTTCACATTGGACTATCAAATGGAGTTGAGCTGAATGGGCTAAATGATAGCTTGCAAGGTATGTAGTTTTATGATAGTTAGCTTTTAAACCACTGGTGATGAACAAACCAAGAGCTCTGTACTATTTAAAATTATTCCAACACAATAATTACATTTCCAAGAACAATATATAACCATAAATCCTAAATAGTTAGTAGAAGGCATAGACTGCTAAAAATAGCTTTTTATTTATACTTGATCTCTACCTGCAGAATGAAGTGCTATCTTTCTTTATTTTTTGTTAACACTTTCCTGTTACTGGTTCTGATAATTAGCTAGGATAAAATATAGGCCTATGATGGTTGTGCACTTTAACTACACTAAGTAATTAATCATAGGGAAAAAACATAAACAGATAACCTGATTAACAAATTAACAATATATTTATTAATGCAAATAAAGAAAGTGATATAACTATATCATTTAAACAAGGCAAAACTCTCTCCATACAGTAGTGCCACTCTGTGCCAACCAGAGTAATCAATGAATGCCAGAAGGCTTGTGCATAAAATCCCTATACAGGGTGGCACTACTGTATGGAGAGAGTTTTGCCTTGTTTAATAACAATTATGTGCTAGTATAAGAGATGGTGATCATGTGATGCTTAGTGGTTTAACTATATCATTTGTTATATCTGTATACCTTAAGTGATTTGAATGCATACAATTATTAGATATATATTTGTCCACTAATTAAACACAAATTTTGTTTTTATTTTATTATTATCCACTAAATAAATAAATAAATAATCAAATGGCTTTATTGTTCAGGAGTTTAAAAGAAAAAAAAACAAGCATAAGAGTAGGTGGTCATGTGATGTTTATTGAGTTTAAAAGAAGTTTAAGTGCTAGAACTGGAATTGAACAAAGTACCCTAACCCTAGAAATGGACACTCTTTTTATCAAAATACAGATTTGTCAAAATATATGACTAACACTTAAGATTGTTCACCTACAATTTAATGATAACATACAAAGAAAGAATATATATATATAGTACAAAGAGAAAAATCATTAAATTTTATCTTCATATACAAATTCTTGATCAATCTTCAGAAGAGGCAAGAATAATCTCTTCTAAATTAAAAAAAAATTACATTGCACCTATAAAAGAATCAATCCACTACAAATTAACAAATTGTTTATATTTCAAACTTAAGTTGATGTTTTTTAATTTATAATAATTAAATTTTTTAAGAATACTGAGACAAACTATGCACATCATATTATTATTATTTATTTATTTATTTTTTATTATTATTATTTATTTATTTATTTATTATTATTATTATTATTATTATTATTATTATTATTATTATTATTATTATTATTATTATTATTATTATTTACTTGTATATATATATATGTTAAATATTAAATTGATTTTCAATAGGATTCACATTCCTTACATGATTTTTTTCTAAGTATTCCAAATGAGTTTTGCTAATTTGTTGATATTCCACATTAGGTTATTCTTGGTATAGTTAACACATTCTTTAATACTGTACTTAAGTCTTGATAAATTATTTTATTTATTTTAGATACTACATGTTTAGAAAGTAATAAGTCATTATGCATATGTTGACTCCTAACTTAACTATCTTTACAATAGGAATATAATGAAAAGCACTCTTTTACACGGGTAGTTTTCTTTCTTATTTTTGCAGACTGGTAGATAAAAAAATTTCCTATTGATACAAACAGAATTTACTTTTAGGCAGACTTCACTGTCTGCAGCAATTTACTATATGTCTCATTGCTGAATGTCTGATTTAAAGAACTAAGTCTTAAGTCTGAAATTTTACATTTGAAATCTGTAATCTGTTAAAAATTTTCTTTGAAATGTCTTATAATTTTTCCTTGTTTACCAAAAGCATGCTTTTCACTATGTTTTTAAAAACGTCTCTGAATTTTTTTTCTCTATCTGTAGCAACTATTTATAACTGGTTGTTTAAACTCTCACTTTTAAATCAATTATTTCTGAAGTCTTAATTCTGAACTCTAAATTTGAAATCTTTAATCTGTGATTTGTAATCTTCCAAAAATCTTCTTGAAAATTGGTATCTAGTCATGCGTTGTTAGTCGAGAGGTCATCGCACCCTCCTTGCAAGCAAGTAGTTGGTTGCAGACGGGTGTGGGTTCGCGTTCCGGCTGATGCTATGACATATGAAAAAAAAAACTGAAAAAAAAAATTGGCATCTATCTGTTGACCAAAAGCATGTTTTCTGAAGCTCAAAAGCTGATCTATCTATCTGTGCAAATTGTTTTTCAAAAACAATTCTTTTTCATTTTATTTTCCAATTCTTAATTACTCGCGGCTACTATGGACAAAATATTGTTTTTCATATTGTAGCTTTTTTTTAAAAAATTTTGTATAAAATAATAATTTTAAGATATTTATTTATTTTAAAATAAAGTTTGCCAAAATAAATTTTGCACCATAAATTTGGATCATAAATTATTATTTTCATTGTCGGTTAAATGCCTTTAAACATATTTACAATCATATTTTTTTAACGGAATAAACTTAACTATTACAAGATAGGACAATGTGCATTCTGGTAGTTTATTTGATCTCTTAATCTCTATAATAAAATTTTAATTCCATTGTCGTTGAAAAAAAAAAATAAACACTACAAAATTTATATATCTTATTTCAATTCTCATTCTTTTTTTTTTTTCTCAATAAAATGCTCTAAATAATTAAATAAACAAAAATTATCCAAAACTATAAATTTATCCCTCTCCGTTATAATAAATAAATATTCATTTATTTTATCTACATATTGTTCTATGTGACTATCGTGCCTATAGTATTAAAATCTTTATTTTTAAGATACTTTAAATCTCGGCATACTTTTATACCACTTTAGAGTTAAATTTGTATCAGTCGATTTGATCCACGATCGAAGCAATACATATATATATATTAAAATTTTAAATCTTATGTAAGTCTTTTAGACAAGCCTGACTGCAATATAAAAAAAAATTATAACTGATTAAACCTCTCACATCTGAATGCTTTTAAAAACCATCAAATGATGTAATTGACTTTACGTCTGAGAAAGTAAATTAAGACTTAATTAGAAGTTAACATCTTGCACTTTCTTATAATTTTTTACACTATTTATGATCTTCATAAGGTAACAATTTAAAGAAAACACACGCTTAAATATATATATAACAATATTTTTTTAAAAAAAGATTTTTTTTACATGTATAGATAATTTTTTCTTTAATGTTTAATCTACTTCAAAAATTTATTACTAGTGATGTTTTTTTCATTTTTAGATCCTCCTTTCGAGGAAAACCTGTTTGAGTAATATTTCTATGTATAATTATTTAAAATTATATTTTTATATAATAAAAATAATATTTAAAATTATTTATTTATTCATTAAGGAATGCTTTATATTCAAAACAATTTGTCAAAGAAAAAAAAGAAACAAATGTCTGGATTTTTTTATGGAGAACTAATAAATATTTTTACACATATAAATTGTTAATCAATCAGGCATATAATTCTATTTAATAAATTGAAAATATTTTTCACTTATTCATTTATAAATATATAATCATATAATTATTTATGTAAGTAAAGTGCAGAAAATGTTTGTTAAATATACATCGTTTAAAAGGTTTAACTTAATAGCACTAATAAAATATAATCGAATGATTAATTGCTCAGGAAGTCATATGATATTTGAGCATTGAAAGGTATAAATTGGTTTTTAATTTTAGAATATTCTCCTTTCAAATACAAAACTCTATCACTGTGCTATGATATCACAAATTAAAATCTAGATGAGAGAAAGGAGTTCTAGTTAGTATTCTTCAATTTTTTAGTAATATTTAGCCTTTATATATCTATACATACATCAAGATTTTTTAAACTAGTATAAAAAAACATCAATTATGCAAAATAACAACAACAATGTAGGAAAACCTCACTTAACTCAAATGGATTCCTAAAATTTATATTTACTTTAAATTATTATTTCTATATTTCATATATATTCGTTTATTAAAATTTATTTTTGGTATTAAATTTTAATAAAAATTAGTCAGGTATCTTTATTAATTGATAATAATGTTTTTGAACATACTATATTTTTTTTAAATATAGATCACTTAATATTTTTTATTTTAATGTAAAACTATGAAAAATAATATATATCTTCAAGTTTTTATTTTTTTATTTTTTACCAATGCATATCTTATTACAACTGAAATAATGCAAAAATTCAGTTCATAAGTATATTTTGTCTGAATTAAATATTAAAAAATGTAATTGAAAAAATAAACATCATTTTACAGCGAAATAATTAAACTGAAGGAAAAGAAAAAACAATATAATAACTTTTGATCCACACAATATAGATACGTACGAATACAAAAATTTTATTTACAATTTTTAATATCATATTTATTGATAAACTTCGTTTTATACAATAATATTACATATATCTTCTTAAAACAAATTATCAATATTTCTTTTATTATACAAATCGAATACCATTAATCTGTCATTCTCTTAATAACTTCTATTATGTGGACATCTTTATTATAGCCATTATAATATGCAAAGATATGCAAATAACTATAATTTGGGACTTACATTAGTGTTGCAATAAAAAGTGAAAAACTAATGCTTATTCTATTATACTAATATTTTATTTTTGTTATTTTACTTCCATTATGAAACACTAGATAGTTTGTATATAGGAACACTAGATAGTTTGTTTGTATATATATATAATTGGTTAACATTATAATAGATTATTAACATTTGAATGGGGCACTAAACCATGTGCTGAAAATACTTTTTATGTATAATTAATGTATATTTATATTAGCTGTTGTACATGATTTTTGTTATAATTTAGATAGAGATTATCATAATCATGGGTTTTAATTTGGGTGCAAATACTAGTAGCACTGTCATAAGTGGAAATATTTATTTTTAGATTTTTTTAAAAATGATTAGTTATTTGAAAAACCAGATGAAAATCGTTATTTTTATCAATTTTATGGGATTGATTCATCTACAGACCACAATGTAAAATGGCAAAGAAAGAGCAAGAATAAGAAATTCTCTATTGATAAGTTAATTGAGTTATTGGATAATTTAGTCAAGGAATTAAAGAGATGTGTAATTCATCATTTAACTGAAATTAATGATCTTTTATTTATATTAAAAAAAAATCTTTAGTAAAAAGAACACACAAAGCATCTTCATCTTTATAAAAGCAGTTACAAAAACAATGAAGAAGCAATATTCTCGTAAACAAATATAAGAAATACATTTTATTTTATTTTTTAAAATTTATATTCTTTTAAATAATATTCATTAATAAATTAACAATTTTGTTTAATTAATACTCTATAAGCATGTTGGCAAATAATTTATTTTTTCTTTAATTAGTAATCTTTCCGTTTGATTAGTTCATCACTTGTCTAGAAAGAAAGTATCTACAAAAATAATGGATGGTATGACAAAAAAAAAATTTTTTTTAAATTAATAATCGTGCAATATTCTTTAATAAATTATTATTTAATTGTTATTTAATTATGTATAATAATATATTTTTAAAATTTCTTTCACTTTTGCCATTTATTACTGAATAACTTTACTAAATCTAAAAAATCATTTCTCTGATCAGAGAAATACTAGACTAAAGGTATTCAAACTACAAAAGCATTTTGTTTACACTTCATTTATAAAGTTGTTTTTAAATGTATAATAAATATTATTTGCTAATAAAATAGTCATTGTTCTCTATTGGTTTATTTTAATATTTTTTTCTTCTTTACAGAAACTATTAGTAAAGCACACAAAAAAGTAAAGACATAAAATATTGAAACAATATATTCCTTGCATATCTTACGTTTCACCTATTTGACCCCATAACTTCATCTGTGCTAGCTTTGAACCCCTCAGAGTACATGTATATAAGCATGTTTGTAGTTATATATTGAAACAGTAAGATTCGTATTCGAATCTTAAGTTTCACCTTTTTCTGTCGTCTCTCACTGACCGGTCTATCCCGCCCAAATTTAAACTTTTTGGTATCGAATTGTGTGTGTAGCAATATTAAAAATGTATAAATATATGTAGAATTCAGCATAAACACGCGCACATTTCGATCTCAAATTAAAGGCAATAAATAGGGATAAAATAATATAATTTAGATTTCTTTTAGTTATATAATTTTGTATAATTTTAATCATTTATTTTGGATTATAAAGTTCGTATTTATTGCTTTGTTTAAATTTCGTTTAATAATAATTCTAAAAAAATCTGATGTAATATTTAATTAAAAGTTAAAATAATCTTATGTTCCCTTTTTGTCTTTGAAATTTAAAAGCATCGGTCAGTGATAGATAATAGATTAATTAGAGAAAAATTCCCCAAAATGTAATTAGTAAATGTAAAATGTAAACAATAGAACGGCAGTTTTCTTTAATTAAAACCAACAAAATGCATTGATTATCCTCAGGGCAGATTAAGTAGAACCTAAAAATACCTTAACAAAAATGTGAAAGATCAAGATGAAAAAAGAAACCATCTTAGACTTGCTGGAGACATTCACTTCAACTTTAGCTTTGCTCTCGATCACTGAGAGTCTCCAAAATATAAAAATAAATTGTTCCTGCCAAGGTATGACCAAGTAAAAGCACCTAGATTATTCTCCATCAGGAGATGGCCTATCGGATGCTGAACTTTCCATTGCCCGTCATAAATTCACCATGAAGATCTGCTGCCTGAAATAAATGAAAAAGCTGCTGCTGCTGTGAAAGTAAATGAAATATCAAAATACAAGAAAGAATTGCCACTCATGAACTTTTTGCTGCTAAACTAATGGAATCAGAAAACTTCTTATAAAACAGGTACCTGTCTGTATTCAAACTCTAGAGTACTCTAATAATATGCTATAGCTCTTCTGCATATTACTTATCTAAATTGTAAAAATTACCATTTATATAACTAAATTGAATAATTAACTTAATGTGTAAATTTCTCTAATAATCTAGCTTACCTCATTCTGTCTTTCTTGGGTGCGTATTTCTAAAATCTACATTTTATCTATATTTATTATTTAATTATTGCATGCTCATAATTGTCTCTATTTTCAAAGTTTAAATCTATGATCGCTTGAAACAGTGAATGCATGTCAAATTTTCATTAATATTTCCTTTCATATATAACTTAACTTTCATATAAATCAACACGCATTCAATGCATCGTTTATTGTAATGCAGGATCTACTACTTCGCAAATGGCTGGCATATTAGTTGTAATAATCCCCAGTTTATATATGTTTTGCATTTATTAAATCTTAATGAATAATTCCATAAAATTACATTTCTTTGAGAGTCACCAAAGTTCTTTTGTAAATGTTGATAATGTAGGGCCGAGTTAGAAATCTATTTAAATCTCATCATAATCGTTTATACATTATACATGTGTTACATTTTAGAGACGTGATGACCCATTCCGCCGTGAAATTTCCAGATTCTTCAGGGTTGAAATTAACCCCAGTCGTCCTACACAAGCGGGCATAATGGGTGCTCCCGTAGGACTTGACAACATCATGCAGCCAGCCGACAAAACGGTGACATGGACCGCTTGTCCCTGGTTATGCTTATGTGACACCTTATTTCATCAGGCCGATGGCAGAGACCAGCCCGACATTCTTATAAACTCATTCACGTCATTGCAGTTTCGATATACTGCCATTCCATATTGCCTTTCTAAAGCGTACCACGTGTTCCTTTACTTAATTTTATTATTCTATATATCACTCCACCTCTGCATTATCTTCGTAATTCACTCTCAAATAAATCTTTGCCCTTAGTTATAAATAAATATTTTAATTAAATAAATATATGTCTGCCGTTACTCTTATAACCCTTACTTTAGACTCTTGCATTGCAAAGGTATAAATCCCTCCAGGCATGCATTAGAAATACTTACTCGAGAATTTTAGGTAGCTAGATTATGCCTTCAAATAAGTGAATTCCTTTTGTAAACATTACAGTATCGGAAATACCGCTACTGAAGTCCTCAATATAAAATAATGTCTAAATAAATAAATGTATTCTTTAAAATATAATCATGTCGCAAATCCCGCTACTGAAGCTTTGAATCCATAAAATATTATTAGTAAATGATTGTTTTATTAAAATGTATTAATAAAGAATTTTAAACTATACGTCTGCAGTTACGTTTCATTTATTCGATACCCATTCTATATAATATTTCCTCGATTATGTAAATATGAATGTTTAATTAATATTAGTTTGATTATTGGCTAACTCGAAAATAAAATCATGAATCTCTTGCATATCCCTGACCACCGTGCCTAAAGAAATATTTACTAATGTCGCATCAGATGCGTTGTTTCGTGGATTGTATTGTGAAACCGATAAACTATGTTCGAACTCAGTACCACGGGTGGCTTCGCTACCTCGATGGTGCTGCTGTTCTGTGTGGTGGTCGAATTCTGCACTATGTTTACGAGTCACACGTTTTCTGACTGTTACAATATGTATCAGCACACATACATATTCCAGTAAAAGATTGTAATATTATTGGCTTATACATATAGTACAGCATTCACATATTTAAAGTTTAGATTTTTTAAAAATTATAGATTTATTTATTAAAAAGAAATCAATTTATTAGTTTTACCTTAAAAATCACATATACGTGTATAAAATCCACATAGTACCATGATACATATATAGTCGAATGTTATTGTAAAGAGTTTCTAAATTAAATGTAGTAAATAAAAAATTGAGCCACTCAAACTTGTTTTAGAATAGCGAATAGGCTAAGTTTTTAAATTTATATTTTTACAATAATATTTTCAAAACTGTAACTTAGTCAAAATGCACTGAATCAACACTATTCCAGATTCCTTTGGGAATCAAGATGGTCAAGCCAAGCTAAAATTGTTTGACTTAAAATTTTAAACAATAGTTAAGTCAATTTTACAAATTAAAATTGTAAACATGTACTAATGGGTTCACCACTATGGATCCATCTTGTGGCAAAAATAATATAGGCTTTTAAAATTAGTATAAATAGCCTATATTTTGACACTCAAAAGATTGACTATGTAAATTATATATGTATTGCTACCAGAATCCATGCCCGATTGAATTTTAAAATGATCGAGTAGGAACACCATTGATTTGCCATTTTCCTGCGGGAGAGCAGTCATCTCAAACCCTATCCTACATGCTGAAATAGTGTGTGACTGTCATCATTGAGATAAAAAACTTCTAACCCAGTCTGCTGTTGAAAAAATACATCATCACCAAGCAACCTGTCCAGAGAAGAGTGCCACTATGTCTACCTCCAAGTGTCAAGTCCAAGCTGCAGAAAAAGATCAGTAATATTTCTTCAAACCCACAGAGCTCTTAAATTAATCTCAAACCTGTAATATAATATTAATCTGGCTTATTTAATCTAATGAACATTCAATCTTAATTGTTAATTCTCTCTTTAAATTAAATCATTTCTAAAGTTAAAACTGCAAAACTTGCCTGAATTCTAAATAATGTAACTTCATTTCATTAATCTAAATAACTGTACTCAGTTATTATTTAAATTCTTTAAAATCTGTGGTCATGCCTATAATTATTGTCTTAATTATTTTATTCCCATTAATTAATATATATGTTATCCATATGCTAATATTTCAAGGTGGCAAATCTTTTATTTTAGTAAACTTTTAAGGAGAGATCATTATTAAACTCTCCACTGTAATATTTAAGAATGCTACTTAGCAAGGTTAATCACTGTTTTGAAATCCTATTCTAATAGATAATAAATGATTGCCCCATGCTCACTGTTATCAATATGTTATTGATATTATAGTTTATTAAGGTTTGCATAATAAGTTATTAAACTTATGATTTATTTGTTAGTTAGAAGTAAGATGCTAGCTAAAGTTGATATTAAAAGTATATTGTTAATATCATTAAGGCCATTAGATATATTTTCTCCTCCCTAATTTTATATATATTCAGTGTATTAACTAGATTTCTAATTTAGTTAGCCCTTTTTATTTAGCATGATTATATAACGCTAGTCTAGGAACTGGATTAAGTTAGTTTAGCAGATAGAAACTATCTGTTTAGGTATACTTAATTATTATATACATATTTGTATTGACTTATGCATTGTGAGGGTGTCTTTACTAAGCATCCATTGGTGCATTAATATTTTGGTATGCCATTCTGACAGATTATCGGTGGCAGCCGTTCCCATCTACACAGTTTGGGTGTCTCTCTTTTAGAACTGGAACATGAGGGACCAGACCATATTTAAAAACCTATCCAACTTCCCTGAACTAAAAATGTTCTTATTATATTAGCAAACTGTTTGGTCTTAGGGTATCGAGCATTTAATGCTGAAACACTCACTCACCCTTTGACCTTTATTTTTAGAATTCTATTAGTGTCGTAGTTTATGTATGTGATCCTAAAAGTAACCAGTTCTTCTCCTCCTCATTATTAATGCTTCAGCATTAGTCTGAACCCATAATATAGATTACCAGGTTGAATCTGTATACTGAGGTTATTAAATTGCTTATTTATTAATATATTATAGCAATCAGCTTAATGCTGTATATAGTGATCATCCTGGCTAGAGTTTTAGCTTTTAATCATCCTGGCTAGAGTTTTAGCTTTTAACTATGGCAAACCAAACAAAGAATAGTTTGGCATATTATTATATAATAGGCATGACTTATTAACCACAAACACATATAAATTAAGTTAAAATGTGAAAGTTGAGACCTCTGTATTAAAATAATCTCATCATTTCTGTAATGCCTGTGTGCGTTAATTATATATACCGTAACACTAGGTAAATAACGTTCTTTGTGTTGCTTGAATTATTTAATCTTCAATTTAATAAACTTATATAAAATATAAATTGTTTTTAAGTCTTAGGGTATTAAGTAGTTTACTTAGTTTTTAATTATATTTAAAATTGTTAATTTTCCCCTGAGTCTCGTGTTTCTCGCTTTGCTCAACCAGCTCGCTGATTAAATTGAGACTGAGTGTAATCTCAGAAATGTCATTCATAAGGTGTTAAATCATGGAGTACTGATAAATGAGTTGTTTTGTCAGATTTGAATGTCTCACCATCTCATCTTGATCAGCTTTGGTGTATTTTGCCTGGACTCTGGATTTTGTTGTGTGAATGTACAAATCTGACTGTTACAATATAAATTTTCTCAATATTAAGGTTATGTGTTCCTATTTACTAACATTTTTAATTACTGAATGATATAAAGATAAAGAAATGAAAATTAAAAATATTGCAAATTACAGGTATTTAGATATTTTAAACAAATATATAAATAATAAAGTTAATTGTTTCAAGTATTGTATTAAAAAAAAAATTAAGAATTTTTATTACGGATTTTTTTGCATTAATTAGACTTAATTTATATTACATTATTATATTTGATTAACATACTTAACACAGTTTTATTTAACTTCATTATAAAGAAACTCATTAATCATGTGAGACAAAAGTTTTTCTTCTAATTAATAAATATAAGCAATTATATATTAATATAATCATTATTTTTTAATTATTATTATAATATTTTTATTGTTTCTACAATTAAGTTTTTATTTCTTTTTTCTCTTTCAAGAAAATGTAACAGAAGAGTGATGTAATTACAATTTAAGAGTTAATTGAAAAAATATATAAATATTTAAAACATTAATATTTATAGTATTTATTGTTTGACTATTTCCATCACCTAATGTGAGTATTGAATGTCTTTAAAAAAATTTAACTTCGTGGGCTCCAGTGTACTCGTTAGTTGCTGAAATTCCCTTTATAATCCTTCTACTGTTTCAAGTAATTATCTTTTCATCTCCCTTTTAGACTTTTCTAGATTTTCATTCTGCTTTTTGAATTCTCCTTTTAACTTTTTCATCATCCTTTGCATCAAAATATGCATCATTGCTATCAGATTTATGATTTTCCTCAGATATCTTTGGTCTAAGCTTGAGGTCATGCAAGAGCTTTTCTGGCTCCTTGATTATAATTTCTGGGCTGAATAATCCCAATGGATTACTATCATTTTCACTGCCTTGCTTCACATGACTATTCCTCACTATTGCATCTCTGGAATCTTGGCTACAACTTGAATAAATAAACAATAGTTTTCTTTTTCTTTCTTTTATTTTATTTACAGGATAAACACCCTTCCTCCTTTCCTCAATCATCTCCTGCCATACCATTTTGTTTGCTCCCCCATACTTTTTCTCTACCTGCCCCACTTCCGTTTGCTATATTAACCTGACCATATCTTCTATAACTGTACTCACTATAGCCCTACTGCCCATCATTTACATCTCACTATCTAAAAGAAAAAAATCACTTAATACTACAAAATACAAAAAAAAAAAAAAACCCTATTCTTTTATCCAGACTTTCTTCCTTGTTTCTTAGCTTGATAGTTCTCATACAGCTGAAACAGACTCATAATTTTGTCATTATTAGTTGACTGCCATTACATGATATTAAATAATAATTACAATAAAGTGCAAAAGCAAAAAAAAAATTACTCTCTATATCATTCACCTATCCAAGTTCAAGTCTGCCACTTCCGATATTTTGACTTTTCAATCAACTATTGATTGGGAATTTTTTTTTTACAGTATTAATAATATCAGGCATCATGCCAATGCAGAGTAATTTACAATTACATAATAATATCTGGGGTGTTCCTGTGTTTATACACATATCGTGAGGTATATTTTAAAAAAATTTGTAACAAAAACTCAAACAAATTGAACATCTGAAATATTAGAGTAAAATGCATACACAAATGTTATGCAGGTTGAAGATATAGAATATGTATAATATAACAAAAAAATACAAAATACTATCATCATTCACATATATGGATTTTATATATTAAAATAAATTTTGTCATTGTTCAAGTATGTAGATGAATTATAACAAAGGCCCATATTAGGCACCAAGCCTGGGGGGGGGGGGATGACTCTGTACTGGTCAGAATTGTATGTCCATCCAACATGACCTAGAATTCAAGCAAAAGTACCCCAAATCCAGTCATCCCCAAGATACACAGGTCAGGAGCAATAGTGAATTCTAATCTATTTGCCCATTTCCCAGATCTATAACATTATGAACAACATTCCTGGTGATACAGATGAATTATTCAATTCCTGGCCTAGAGACACAGTGGAGAAACATGAGAACTCTAAAAGATTGATGATATAATAGCATGAAGTAAGAAAATAGTCATAACGATTACTAGTATAATAATGAATACAAAAAGCTAACTGACAGGTACTAAATTTATCATTGTTTGAAACCTGGGTTTAAACCCCATCCAGAAATGCTGGAAATTATGATCGGTAAATTGTGGGATCTGAAGTGGATAACATAATGATTCAAATGAAAAGAATAAGTAATAAAAAAATACAATTTAATAATAGAATAAATGGTTACATATATACATAAATTATGTTTGCAGGTTGAGTATACATCTGCAATCAAAATGTTTGATTTCATAGTTTTGTGTCACAGGCTCTTAAGGTTATAATATTCTGTTTTGGGCTAACATATATATATATATATAGAGAGAGAGAATGGAATGTGCAGTAACTCTGATGTGATTAATATGCCAATGCTTGTTTATAAACCCTTCACCCTACAACTGTATTAATGCTATTGGTACAAATATATATAGAAGTAGTTGATGACAGACTTAAATATATTGATATAACATCCCTCAATTAGTTACATTTAATTATTATCGCTTTTACACCTATATGGTCGTGGAGCGATCATTGCAATTTATCGCATTACATGTATGATTATAAGTATTATAATAATAAACATTTACAAAAGAGTGACTCAATTTAATGTGATCTCCAGTGAGACTGATTTGATTTCTTGGTTACAATGTTGATTCAAGACAATTATTATGAATTATTTACGAATATGGGATTCATTTATAAATAGAAAATGAGGCTCAAAAATGTGAGTGAGAGTCTTTAGGAGCTTGAGATTTTCATATACACAGACAGAGCACAGGTTTAGATTGATCATGGCATTATGCAAAGATATCACATAGGCATATATTTAGAATTTAAAGAAACTGGCATGGTGACAGCTAGGAGTTCTATTATCTTCTTTTATCTGAGACAGTACTTTAACATTGTAGAGAAAACATGAAACAAAATCCTCTATTCATTTCAGAATGGTTTTATAATAAAGAGCAGGTAGGACATTGTGAAGGGCTGGTTCGGTTCCAGGACTATCCCGACCCAGAGTGTACCATACACTAACTGAAAATTCCAGGGTAATGCAAATACCCATTCATGGAAGTGAGACATATATAAAATGGATTCAGACTTCCAAATATCCCATCTGAGAAGCACCCAAACTTTTGGAAGACTAACCTATGCCAATAATGCAAAGGAAAAAGAGAACGCCACTAATGACGTTAATATAAATACTGCCTGTAATAATGTGATATTTAGGGCAATGATATGACTTATTTTTTAAATCTGTGTTAAGCTGGGATTATATATATATATTAATAACATAAAATGATTCTGATTTTCAATATCTGACAAACCAATCCCATATTTGTTTATTAGGTCAGGAGTATATTCGACCAAGATATGGGGGCATGGCCTTAATTAATTATTAAACTATTTGGATTGTGGTTATACAATCATCAAAATAACAACAATAATAAAAAAATCATTTTATAGTGTAAATAACAATATTAAATTCACCTGAGTTGGCAGATTCATTGTGCTCTACCAATAAATAAATCAAATATTTCATATATATATATATATTCTTTAAACATCACTCAACCTGGCAAGTGTATGCATTTATAATGAATAAAAATGACTTGGATGCTACCAACCCTGACAAAGAAAGGGGTTTCACTTTATGAAGACTAATGGACAGAATTGCGAGGTTGAGTTCGATTGGCATATTAATTTAAGTTAGACATAAAATATAATATATAAAATACTAACAATAATTAATAATTTTACCACATCAAAGTATTAGAATAAAATACACTACAAAAACATATAGATTGGTTTAATTAGTTTATAGAGAGTCATTAACATAGGTTATATGATATAACAGATCAATGGCTTCACTCTATTCCTGATAAGATTAGAACATATATACATAAGTTGAAGTAGAGTAGAAATTTGAATATGAAACTTATGAACTAGTTTAATGAATCACAAAGTATTTGGTGGTGGCAATTATTGATTATCTTTTGGTGCATTGAGGTTCCAGTGAATGTCTGTGCTTATATGTGGTAGACTCTGGAATCCATGGGCATTAATCAATTGATTTGGTGGCAGGCAGTTTTTCTTTAGGGCTCACTATTTCTTCTATAATTTGGGGCAGTTCATCGGTTGATAATGGCTGAATGGCATTCTGGTAAGGAAACGATCATAGAAATATCAGGAAAAGGTGGTTTGATTCCCTCTACTCATACATCATATTAAAATTACACGTAGCATGGAGTAAGTTAGCTACTCGTTTTTAAAAGAAAACTGTTTTTTATATTAATTTTGACCCTATTTATATTTTGCAAAAATTATTCCAGGAATGCTGTTATGAGTTTTTCCTGAGGCAATGTCCATAGAGACTTACCTCATGTAATTGAATTAGACAAATCTATGCTTTTGTCTTTTGTTAAGAGAAGATGCAAATAGTCAAGGTTTGAAAATATATTCAAATCTATTTCTAATTTATAATATAGATTTGACAGATAACTAGAACAAATAAACTTTCCATTAGTGATTTTAAATCTAAAATTAAAATTTAAATGAAGAAAGCAATTATTATCAAATTCAAATAATGGATTGCTCCCGCCTAATTGTACAATATTTTCTAAGTGATTTCTAGAACCTTCTCAACATGTTGCATCATGTTTCCTGTCTTTTATACATAAAATAAAAAAATAAAAATGGAATATATTACACAAAATAATTATAATGCTATTAATATACACTACTACTCATTCGCACTTATTGTATATATATATATATAATAATAATTCAAACAAATATATTTAACACAGTATTCAAAATTAAATAATATATTCTTTACCAGAAGTATTTTCAATTGTTTCACTGACAATCTTTATCAACTGTTAATACAAACGTACAAAAAATAAAAACTTGCATTACCCATCATTCAATATATTCAAATTTCCCACAATTCTGTTGTCTTTATATTAGCCGATTGTTTATTCATCAAACCACCTCTATTCCTAGATATCATCATTGCCTCTTTAATTTTACGTTTTTCACTACACCTTTCAATTTGAATAATTTTTATATCTCTATTATTAAATTTAAAACCATAATTACATGTTTTATTATGATCAAATATAATTGATGGAGTATTCATATTTACTGAAGATATATTTTCTTTCTGTACACGTTTATATAATGTCTTATGATCATTATATCGTTTTTGTAATGTACATTTGGATTCCCCTATATATTTTATTCCACAACCACTTTCCAACATATATATAACAGAACTTAATTCAAACTTAGAAATCTTGGCTTTGGAGTTATTTATCATATCATTTATATTATTTGAAAAGAAAATATATCTTCAGTAAATATGAATACTCCATCAATTATATTTGATCATAATAAAACATGTAATTATGGTTTTAAATTTAATAATAGAGATATAAAAATTATTCAAATTGAAAGCTGTAGTGAAAAACATAAAATTAAAGAGGCAATGATGATATCTAGGAATAGAGGTGGTTTGATGAATAAACAATCGGCTAATATAAAGACAACAGAATTGTGGGAAATTTGAATATATTGAATGATGGGTAATGCAAGTTTTTATTTTTTGTACGTTTGTATTAACAGTTGATAAAGATTGTCAGTGAAACAATTGAAAGTACTTCTGGTAAAAAATATATTATTTAATTTTGAATACTGTGTTAAATATATTTGTTTGAATTATTATTATATAATTTAAAAATACAGACATTTAATGGTTGTAGTTATTTATATATATATATCAACATACATACATGATTACTGTTTTAAAAAGATTAAATAAGAATTTATTTGATTACTTAGGGATTTGTAAGTTCACTTTGATATTTGTATACCTAATATACATATAATAATCAAGGAAATGGGATGGGATAAGAGGTTTGAACCCTGCTGGGTGGTTGATTTATATGTTGGACCATGAAGCCCAATCTAAATCACAGATTGACCGCTTCAACCTAAAATCAATAAGGATTATGTTCCATTAAGATTTATTGTTAATTCTAGAAATTCACCTTACCAAAATTTGTCAAGATTTCTTCTTAAAATTCTTAATCCTTTGACATACAAAATCCAGTTCTTTGTTTGTCTGGGATTCTAGACACTTTGTAGAATTAATCAAAAATAACAAATTTGAAAGAACTGACTTACTAGTAAGTTTTGATGTGGAAAGTTTATTTATAAATATACCATGTGAAGAAGCATTGTCTATTGTAAGGAAAAGATTAAGTGGTGATAATGGCTTACAAACCAGAACAACTCTTTCTATTGATAGTATAATTGAACTATTAACATTCTGCATAAAAACAATCTACTTTCAATATAATATAAAATTCTTCCAAAAAAATCTAGGAATGGCTATGGGCTCACTTTTGTCATCCTTAATTAGCAATATTTACATGGAAGAACTTGAAATCACAGTCATAAAATCTACTCCATATCTACCTAAAGTTTGACTTTGCTATGTGGATAATACATTTGTTGTGTGGCCACATGGTGAGGCACTATTAAAAATTTTCTGGAAGCACATCAACAACATATCCCCTTTGATTAAATTACAATAGAATCAGAACTAACAAATTGACATTCTTAAATGTTTTTGTGACAACAGTTCCTCATGGCAAAATCAAATCTACACTTTACTGAAAACCCACATATACAGGAAAATATCCTAGCCTATACATCCAATCACACAAGAAACATAAAACATGGAGTTATACTATCACTATGGAGCAAAGAAAAAGAAGTTTGTTCAGAAACCAGTGGTTTGGAAAAAAAGATCAATGTAGAACAAACTTTTATAAATATGGTTATCCATCAGCTGTTATTAAGAAAACCTTAAACAGACAACAAAAAAAAACCATCAAAAGAAAAAAACAATTATTGCTACTGTAGTGTACCCATACATACCAAAAATAGCAGATAAACTAAGAAAAATTTGCAATCAGTATAACATCAGAACAGCCTTGCAGAGCCATGCCACACTATGAGAAATTCTAACATCTATCTACAAAGCCTAAACTTGAAATGCTGAAAAGAAAGAAACTACATATATGAAATTCCATGTGAATATGGAAGAACATTGGTGAGACCAGTTGTGCCATTGAAAAGTGCTTGCAATGATACAAACTAATGATTAGACCATTTATGTACCAATGAATATATGTTCAAATGGGAAAACACAAAAATAATGGATAGAGGAGTACAAAGAAGAAAATTTAAAGAAGCTACACACATAACAATGGTAAACAATCCCATGACTATATATAATGTATGAAAATCACTAATCAACTTTGCTATTAAGAAGAAAAAGTAGAGAAATCAGGAGGAACCTCATAAATAAGTATATAAAATTTCTACTGCTGTTGCCTTTGGCTGGATAGCTCAGGTTGATTAGAGCATTACCTTAAAATTCAATACTCAAGAATCTAAGGGCCCAGGTTCGATTCCCATGCTAGTAGTCACTGATCAGCCTAGCAATAAATACTTCTTGATGTTCTATTATTAACAGTTGAATGTATTTGTATTAAGTTAAATTTTTTTTAAAGACATTCAATACTCATATTAGATGATACAAATAGTCCAAACAATAAATACAACTAAAACACCATCATCACAAACCTTCAGGAAAACATTAATATTTATAGATGTCAAAATTTGTGCTTTTTTTTTAAAGTTTGGTTAAGGAGCATTTGTATATAAAAAGAAAAAAAAATTAAAACATTTTTAAAACAAAAAACAATTATTCTATTAATAAAAATTTTATATCGGTTATTCCAGCATTTTTAGTCTCCTAGTCTTCCAAGATAATGATTTAGTGAGATTAAAGAAATATGCAATAATAATTTAATAACTCACTTTTTATTTTCTCATTATAATTTTAATAAATATGAAGCAATTGCTATTAATTTTAAATATCTACAATATTAAATATATATTTTGTACTTAATTAAATTTTAATGCCAATATAAAATTATTATTATTATTATTATTATTATTATTATTATTATTATTATTATTATTATTATTATTATTATTATTATTATTATTATTATTATTATTATTATTATTATTATTATTATTATTATTATTATTATTATTATTATTATTATTATTATTATTATTTAATTTATTAAACATATAATCTCCTTGTGATAAATAAATCACGCATGGAGCTTAACAAAAATACATGTGCAATAAAATAAAAAACATTAATATACAATAAAATAATTAAATAGAAATAAAAAGTTTTTGATTATCATCAATTACAATCCAGTTCATAATTAATTTTCTCAAAGTTTTCCTTGATAAGTCATTAACATTAAATCCAATGTTTCTTATAAAAATATTATAAAATCTTGGACCAAGATAACATTTCTGATATCTGCAATGAGTTTTAAAGTACACTGGTTCAAATAATAAATCAAAATCACTTGATCTAGTCACCATTATTGATGAAGAATTATATTTATTCATTTTTTTGTATTTAATATAATAACACAAAATATTCACTAAAAATAATTGATGAATAGTTAAAACTCCAGCACACTTAAATAATTCAAGTCTCGGCAAATCCAAAGGTTTAAACAAAATAATTCTTAATGTAAAATTTTGTAGTGTTTGCAATGACTTCAAAAAATATGCTGCAGTGCCACCCCATAATGTTATACCATAAGAAAGTCTGCTTAAGAAAATTTGTTTATATATACTTAATAGGACATATTTATTCAAACAATCTCTTAATCTATAAAAAAGAAAATTAAGTTTTCTTAATTTTACTTGAAGCCAAAGAATATGTTTATCCCAATGTAAATACTCACCCAAAACCAAGCCAAGGTAAGAAATTGTTGAAGTCCTGGTAATTTTCTGACAAGATGTTTTATTAACATAAGGCAATTGAATTAACAAGTCTTTTGCTGGAATATTTTTAAGAGAATACATTATGTAATTACATTTATTAATATTTAGCAGTAATCTATTACTGTTCATCCATTGTGTAATTTTAAATAAATCTTCATTCACAAGTTTCTCAAGTAAACTATATGAAACTGCTGAAGTAACCAAAGCAGTATCATCTGCAAAACAAAAAATGTTAGAATGAAGAGAAAGATCAAGCAGATCATTAATATAAACAGTAAATAACAATGGTCCCAGGACTGAACCTTGAGGAACTCCATATCTAATTATTTCAGAATCACTCAAAAAATTATTAATTTTCACAAATTGGCTTCTATTACTTAAATAAGATTTAAACCATTCAAGCATAGCACTCCTTATGCCACAATGGTGTAACTTAATTATTAATATATCGTGTGGAACACAGTCAAATGCTTTCCGCAAATCTAAATAAATGCCTATAGTTTTGTAACCTTTTTCTAAAGATTATTATTATTATTATTATTATTATTATTATTATTATTATTATTATTATTATTATTATTATTATTATTATTATTATTATTATTATTATTATTATTATTATTATTATTATTATTATTATTATTATTATTATTATTATTATTATTATTATTATTATTATTATTATTATTATTATTATTATTATTATTATTATTATTATTATTATTATTATTATTATTATTATTATTATTATTATTATTATTATTATTATTATTATTATTATTATTATTATTATTATTATTATTATTATTATTATTATTATTATTATTATTATTATTACTGATCATATATTTGTCAGATTAAACCAGAATCAAAGTTATGAATCGTCTGTACAAAATATTTTTATTTCGGATCATTTTGCAACTGTGTTGAGGTTATTAAATTGTAGACCACATGTAAATACTCATTTATATATTAATAAGTTATCACATAATAAACTAAAAATGTTATTATCTGATCAGAATTGGGATTATGTTTTTGCTCTGCATGATGTTGATTCAGCATTTTTAAAATTTCAAGATATTTGTAAATCTTTAATTGCAAAATCTATGGTTAGTTTTAAATTGACTAGCAAAAACCGCAAGTGCTCAGCCTGGATAACGAATGATTTGATTGGAAAAATTAATCAAAGAAATCATTTAAAATGTTTGGGTGGAGATTTGTTGACTTTGAAGAAATTAAATACTGAGATTAAATCTGATATTCGGAAATTAAAATTTCAATATTATCAAAAATATTTTAATGATAAAAATATTTCTTTGAAATGGAAGTTGATAAATTCTCTTGTAAAGAAACCTTTGTCAAATCAACTTAAATTTATAAAACACAATGATAATTTGATTGAAGTAGAAAATAATGAAAAATGTGTTGCTGACTTGTTTAATAATTTTTTTTCAGATCTATCAATAGATAGAATACCAGTACAAGAATTGTCTTTTGCTGATTCTTGTGTAAATTCTTTTTTGTGTACAGATGTTACTGATTTGGATTTGTCTGGTAAAATTGATCTCTTAAAGAATGTTCATTCAACTGGTCTAGATAAGTTAACACCAAAGATTCTTAAGGAAAATAAGTCAGCTTTCATACCTGTTCTCGTTTATTTGTTTAATCTTTCCTTAAATGTTGGTTTGTTTCCTACTTGTTTGAAGGTTGGTTTTATTACACCTGTTTTTAAAAAGGGTGATCCTGTACAGCTTGACAATTATAGACCAATATCTATTATATCTGTAATATCCAAATTGTTAGAGATGGTGGTTAAAGAGAAAATGATGTCATTTTTATCTAAAAATAATATTTTATCTGAACATCAATATGGATTTATTTCTGGTAGAAGTACCTTGGACACTTTCTATAGTCATGTAAACAATTTGACAACTTCACTAGATAAAGATTTTAAAACTGTTGCTATTTATTTAGACTTGTCTAAGGCATTTGACTCTGTATCTCACAAAATTTTACTTAAGCGTTTATATTCATATGGTTTTCGTGGTGGATTTATTTCATGGTTTGCGAGTTACTTAAAGGATAGAAAACAAGCAACAAATATTTCTGGTGTTGTAAGCTCTTTTATAACAGTTAACCATGGTGTACCACAAGGTTCAGTTTTGGGTCCCATTTTATTTATAATTTATATAAATGATTTATTTTCTTTACCTTTAGAATCTAAGATTTATGGTTTTGCAGATGATATTGCTTTATCTTATGCTGCAGTTTCATATAATTTTGTTGAAAAAATAATTAATGATGATTTAATCCTAATTAGTAAATGGTTAGCATTTAATAATTTATCAATTAATCTGAGTAAAACAAAAGCTATTAATTTTTCTTATAGGTCAAATATTCATTCGCTTAACATTACTATTTGTAATAAGTATTTTTGGCATTGTAATAGTACTTGTACTTGTGCTAACATTTCTTTTGTTGATAATATTTGCTATCTAGGTGTTTTTATTGACTCCAGACTATCTTGGTCAAACCATATTGACTTCCTTTGTTCTCGTTTACGTAAATTGAATTATATGTTTTTCTACTTATCTAAATTTTTTCCTCGGTCAGCTTTGATTACTTTATATATTTCTTCTTATCAAAGCTTATTATGTTATAATATATCAGTTTGGGGGAACTGTTCTACTTTTGCAATGACTACATTGTCTGTTTTACAGAATTATACAATGCGTATCATTTTTGGTAGATCACGTGCCACATCTGTTAAAGATATTTATGCCACTTTTAATATACTAGATGTTTTCCATTTGTATAAATATAGAGTGATTCTTGATATTTATTGTAGGAAACTTCATTTAGATACTAAATCTTCTGTTGTAAATACTCGTTTATCTACTAAATATCAGCTAGCTTTACCTAATTTTCTTAAAACATCTAGTAGGAAGCAATTTAGTTATAATGGTCCTAAATTATTTAATATGTTTATAAGAGATTGTTCTGTGAATTTAATGAGCACTAGTTATTTGATTTTTTAAAAAGCATTTATGGCACTGGTTATATTATGCTAAGCATTAGTTTTATTTTGTTTATTTTATTTTATTTTTGTTTATACTGTATGTTATGTTGTAATTATTTACTACTGTTATTGAATTTCCAAATGTAATCTGTGTATAATTTTAATATTTTATGTTATATATATATTTTTGTATTTTATTAGTGTTTTTT